>JBBPCY010000142.1:11585712-11607767 GCA_037974405.1 Brachyalestes nurse | reverse complement strand
CGAATAGTCGAATATTCGATATACGTTCGAATATCGAATAGTTATTTCGAATACCATTTTAGCCATATCTCACTTAAGGGACTCCGAAAAAACCACGGAACAGAAAAGAATCAACCCCCATCAGCCTGAATTTGCTGCCTGAGTTGAACGTTTTTCCTGCTGTATTTACTCAACGCAACTTAAAACATGCAAGTAAAAGATATAATAGCAACACTTTAGGGACAAAAAAAAAACCCAGAATGACTGAGACGGATAAAGGATCACCCAGCTCCTAAAAATACTTATAAACAATCAGGTGTAACTAATCACTTTCTCCACTGCACATCAAGCTAATTTCCTTCCAATTGTGATCAACCGTGACTGTTTTGATTAGTGTGGCATAAGAATGACTTTTCCTGGACCAGTGCTTGGTAGTCCAAGAGGACTATGGCAACTTTGAAGCAGTTATAGGAATTTATGGCACATAGCGGCCATTGTGTGCTTGTGACAACAATATCATAAGTGCTTCACAAAAGGCAAATAAGGGAGAAAAGCCTCGATTGAGCTTTGCCAAAACACATCTCGAAAATTCTGAGGCCAAGTGGAAAAAGGTGTCATGGTCAGATGAGACCAAAATCAAACTATTTGACCTTAACCCCTAATGGTAAATCTGACAAAATGCCAACACAGCTCACCATCCAAAGAACACCATACCTACTGTAAAGTATGGAGGTGGTAGCATCCTGCTGTGGTGGTGTTTCTCTGCAGTAGGGACTGGGGCACTTGTCATGACAGAAGGAAACATGAATGGGGCAAAGTACAATAAAAATTCTTGAGGAAAACCTCCTGCTCTTTGCCAGAAAATTGTCAAAGGGAAGAAGGTTCACCTTCCAACATGATGACTCTGACCTAAAGCACACAGCTAAAATGACCACTGAGCGGCTGAAGGAGAAAAAGGTGATTGTCTTTACGTGGCCTAGTCAGAGTCCAGACTTAAACCCTACTGAAAATCTGTGGAATGAATTGATTGGAGTCCACCAACGGTCACCATCCAATTTGACTGAGCTTAAACAGTTCTGTAAAGAAGAGTGAACAAATATTGCACATTTAGAAGTGCACACTGGTAGAGAAACTAAAGCAAAAAGCTACCACAAAGTATTAACACGGGGGAACTGTTGCTATTATATCTTTCACTTGAATGTTATACATTGCACTGTGTAAATACAGCTAGAAAATTGTTATGTGTGTGTGTATGGATGTGTATATGTCTTCCTTTCAAGCTTCAAAGCAATAAAATGGGAATATTTTGAAGTGGGTGATTCTTTTATATACCCACAGTAAATGGCCTCCTATTTTTATACCATTTTATTCTTACTAAGACTGCTAAATGGCAGTCACTTGCTGGTTTCACAAAAAAGCACAGTTTATTTGAAGTGTATTCTAAACAGCACTAATTAAACTGTAAAGATCTATTTAAATGTAAAGAAACATTCAGCTGGATCAAATGTCTAAACTGAGTCTTTATATGAGCTAAAAGACGCAAATCAGTATTAGTATTAGGAGAGATGTTCTACTACAGTATCTACACTAATAATATCTACATTACCAGGGGCACAATATTAAGAGCAACAGTAAAGCCTGCAGGATCCAGTGCTTCAGTGTAAAATTCTTCCACTATATACTGGGTCAGTGACTGCATCATGTGACTAGGGTTATCTTGCTTAATGCTTTTCAGCCATTCATATGACACATGCTTCCTCCATTCTGGCCAGATAAAGGCAAAACCGGTCGGTATTAAGCCAGGGCTTTGTGTTCCAACCCCCCATAGATCCTCTACCCACTCAAGAAACACTGATATAAATTAGCTGACAGTTTAATTTACTCCAGATTTCAGCCACTGTCAGAGTGGCAGTGGGATGCTTTGTCCAGTTTCAAGGCAGGCCTTTTTCCTTCTATAACAGGAAATGCTTCTTAAGTGTCAGCTCATTAACCTCTCTGTGGTAGGAGGGGCTGGGCCATGAAAGAGTTTCAACCGGGCAAGGGGCAAAGGCCGGCAGACAACAATGCGACAATGTCCTCTACAGAACATTAAAAGAGAGCTCAGAGATGCTTCTAAAACATGTTCCGGACCCCCAGGGAGGTAACTGCAAGAGACAGTAACTGCTTTAATGCTGGCACTGCAGAGCAGTCTGACCATTACTGCCGTCATTCACACAGCACTTTGTGCCAACATGTTAAATTTCTTGCCCATTAATTTACACAGACATCAAAAAATGATGACCTGCCAGAGTCAAACATCACTTGGTGCATCAAATGGGCTCTTATCTGTGGAGATAAAAGCTGGGGGCAATTCCCTGCTTCAGTGGCTGATCTTCTCGAATCCTCATAGTGCTGCAATTGAATTCCCATCCAACCCTTCCCCTAAGAGGATTTGTCCTCCAGGGAGTCAGGAGGCCATGGCATTTGCAGGAGGAGGGGTGTGGTCACTGGCAAAAAAAAGAAGCCAGCTAGAGGAAGAGAGCAAGATGAGAAGATGAAAGGAGTCAGAATACCAAGTGAAAAACATTAAAAAGATGATGACTGCAACTGAGAAAGGTTTTTCTATCATTAGTGTTAGACGTGGGGATGGTGCACCCAGTAACACTGGGGAGCAAAAGCGTAATGAAAGAACTGGAGATTTGTCTAAATTGATATTTTAGAAGAAAGAGCTCAGAGAAACTTTTTTGTTACGGGAACAGGTAGGTGAATTGCTGAATAACTGTGTAAAGGAGGGCTGGAGGCTGCAGGCGAGAGCACCAGGTGGTGATTTGTGATTCCATTATGTGAGACTAATCCACAACCTGCAGCATCGGGGATTACTGTTCTAGGAGCAGATTTTTTTTTTGCACCATGCCACATCTTTACCTTTTACAACTGTTCTGGAAACAGAAGAAACATTTCAATTAACTATGTTAGTCCACAACATCTGTTCTAGGGACACGATCCTCACTTTAACAGTTCCTTCTGACCTATGAAAAGGTCTCTTGCCGGGGCTCATAAGGGAAGATTTAACCATCATTCTCAGGACACAGCTGGTAACTTACAAAATGGACTGCCGAGCACCGTAACCTCTCTACAAACACTGTAAGAATCTCTCCCTATAAACAGAAGTCTGCTCTGTAGACCTGCTACCCTTTCACACAGAGGCCCAGTTTCAGTGGGGATTAACAGTTTGGGAAGTCACCAGAGGTATAGTGGCACATGCGGGAGATTAGCCAGATCCCGGAGGGTCACCAGGCAAACCAGGACACATACAGGACTGAACACCATTACAGAAGAAACCATCCTGCCTACTCGGCTATTGACAGCATCTCCAGAGTGCCACAGCTCGTTAAGAACGTTGCATCCTGTCGCTAAATGATGACTAGCATTGCCTTTGCCATGTGTCCATGGCCCACTTTAATGAAGCTTCTTCCCAGAGCAGAAGTGCTGATCTATTCCTGTCAGTAAAGACATGGCAAAGAAGAAATGAGTCTGTAAAAGTATTATTATTTGTATAAGTAAAAATACAAATTAGGGCTGTGCAATGTGTACTGAATACACTTGAAGTATCATGGCCTGTTCCACAGAAGATGTAGTAAATGACTATATTGCAAACACTGAGTGTCCATTATTATTATTTTTTTAAGTTATGATTTCTTGTTTTTCTTCTCTCATTCTATCCTACGGCTCTCTCACTCTCACAGACACAAAAAAGAAAAACTCACAAACATGTCACACACTTTTGCCCATCCATCCAGAGCACTCACCTGGGCGAGTGTGTGACGTATATATGTCAGATATGTGCTTTTGTATCGAAGGAACATGGTGACTTGCCCCTTTTTGCATGCAAGTTTAAAACTGTTCTTACAGAAACCACCAATCAAGACACATAAGAATGCTTTAATGACAACTAGTATCACTGTACTGATGTGATCGTATTAAAATGTTCATTTAAGTTTATTAAAATGTTCATTTGAGTGCTTCAGAATACATTTCACAGAACTGAGATGCATACTGTGCGTCATGATATATCCTAAAAATACCACAATATTATTTATTTGACTTAATTTATTTGAATTAATATAATCAGTCGCTTCCCAAACTAGTGCAACGTGACTTCTCATGACCAACAAAATGTAAAGTCGGCTGTGAGTGCTTACAAATATTCGAATGTATATCACCCGTAAATGCAGCCTCAACAATATTTAGGATTAAGGCAAAGTGGACTGAATTTGTGGACTAAATTTTGGAACCGAATAGAGAATATGGCCAAAATATAAATTTATATTTCATCTTATCTAAATAATTGAGCAGAAGCAAACAGAAATAGGTCCTGTACCCGAGCTTGCATGCACTTTAAATGTTTCATGATGAAGAGTGAGTAGGAGGAAGAGGAGTAGGCTCTTCCCAGTGGACCCCTGAAGCTGTGCAGTTTATCGGGACAGAAAGCAAAGGCTCCATGGGGACCCATTCCATGCCAAGCCTATAAAACAGCCTGCTCTGCTCTTCATCTTGCATGAGATAAAGACTGTCGATAAACTGTGGCACTACAAACAGCTATCAAACTGTGGTCAAACCTCACAAACAAGTCAGTCCTGCTCCTTTTCATAATTCTAAACGAATGTGTACAGTTAGCAGGGCTACAAGTCTATCCTTTACCATCCCAGTAATAACACAAGCTGCCATAAACTCTTTCCTATACTTTATTGGTTCCACATGTGGTGAAGCACGCTAATCTGTTTGGTTCCTGAGATGAAGTGCTTACTGATAAGGATAATTTTGACTGGCTCGTGGGAACGCTGCAGACCGTAAATAGTCTGGTGATGTTTAAGGCTCTTTTGTTCATCAAACAAATGCAGAACCTTGATGTGTGACAGGCTGAAGTAATGGAATGACTTGTGTTTAATTAGCCAGTTTCAATGACGTATAGATCACTCAAGAGAAACCACACGAGTTTTCCAGTCCCTGATTATCTTACAATGTGTTGGTACTTGGCCCAGTAAAACGTATGACAAAGGACCAACCAGCAATTCCTCACTTGCACAAGATATAACCTGAAGAAACCTTTAGCATTCTGGTTCAACCAAATTTTTATAGAATGAATAAAAAGGTTTTGCAAGCAAAATAAACTGCAATGGCTAATTGTTGAGAGAAAAGGGGCATAATCATAATTTAAATCACTAAGCTGCATTCAAAACAAAAATAAGCCATAAAAATAATCAGTACATAAACTGCAGCACTTTCTAAATATTCACTGCAGAAAGAACTCAGGCAACAAATTAAATAATTATGATAAAAAAAACAAGGGCAAAAAGAAAACCAATTAGCTATGGAGCCTGGAGGCATCACAAGTGCAAAGCAAATAAAAAAATTAAGGCCATACATTTTCCTTGAGCATTTACAGAATGTTGTACCTGAAACAAATTTTGGTACAAACAAAAATGCACTGAATTAACAAATTTTTTGGTAGACAGGCAAAAGCAAAAGGTTATCAAGGTGACTATGGAAATAAACCAGCAACATGCATTGTCAATGATGTAAAACACCAGTGTGTGTGTGTGTTTTTTTTTTAACTCTGTGAGCCTTTGTCATACCAATAAACATTTCATACTTACTTAGAGCATGTTTTTGGTCTTTTACATCAACATGTTTTGGTCTTTTACATACAACAGACAATCAACAGCATTAGAAATAACATAAAACACCATCAGAAATAATCTTCAAAACAGCTATCGAGAATCACACACTCACGCACTTCTAGTCTAATTTGGACCATGAGTACACCGCTAAGCTCTGCATCAACTCCATAGAAAATGTCATATCATTACAGCTTTCCAGTGACCTGACTTGACTTTGCATGGGAACTTTAGAAAAATGCTTAATTATTACTCTCACAGGAAATTGTGGCGCAGTTTGAATGTGAGGGCAAAAGGGGGAACACAAAATATCATGTCTGGCTGAGATTTCCTTATACCAAGACCTGCAATTCTTGCTCTGAATGAAAAGCTGTTTGCTGGCCTAAATGAACAGCACTGAAACGACTATCGCTTACATTTGCATTTGGAGAAAAAAAAAACACATTTGTTCAAACAATCTCCTCTAAAGCTTCTCAGCCCCCCGCCCCCTCATTTAAACAGAGAGCATAACGAAGGCCTGCAGGATGCGAGGGCAGATCAGAGCCGAGTTTACAGCACACAGATGGGTGTTAACAGAGTGCATTAGTCCAGATTAACTCCCGCTCACAGAGCTGTTGCATTAATGCGCCTGAGCACGTCAAAACTGCGACAGGGTTGGGATGCTTTTTGACCCGCAGTGATTAAAGATCAACAAAATCTCGGCCCCAGTCCAATCTTCTCGGACTGATTCCCCCTTGCTCGTCTCAACCCCCTTCTCCGTGAAATGTACTCTCTCCGAGTTTGATTACGTGGTCACAGTTTAAATCCATTGGATATGGTGTCTGCCACCAGCGCCCCAGAAATCAATGTTTCAGAATAACTGAGAGGACAGACTTTAAGTGCTCAAATTTTGTTTGAGAAATATTAGGTTTTTGAGGAACTGGATGGCCTCAGAGTCACCTCCAAAACTTCCTCTCATGTCTCAGTGTGTTTGTTAGCCCTGTAAGGCAAGATGTCATCAGCAAAAAGAGTTTTCACGTGGTATTCTTTTGAACCTTTGAGCAACTGCTCTCACTCAGCAAGGGTTACTTTACATACAGTGAATTTTTCATTGATTTTAGGAAAACTTTAGAAGCATGCAAAGAAATGCACTGATCATGTGGCTGTAGGATGCACACGGCTGCTGTATGGTTGTTAGTCATCCAAATCTTAATTCTAATTCTGATCACGCATCAAAGCAAGAATACAACAACTTAATTTGACTGTGGCCTGCTCTACCAACGAAGATCACAAAGCTGGGCAGAATCAAAATACCAAACATTAAGATGCACTCTTCTGCTCCACAAAGCACAGTTGATATTTCAATTAGGGGTGTCTGAATGAGGATAAAGAGCAGTCATAATTATGTTTGATTACAGCTGTGCTAAATGTATCATAATGCTTTCCACATCAGTTTAAATCACACAAAGGAAACATACACTGACCACATGATGACACGTTCATGCTTTACAAATGGCATGTTCGGATGCATAATGCTAGCAACTGCTGTACATACACTGCACTGCACTTCACTACAAATTTGTGGTTGTCATGAATACTAATGTATCATGGCATATTAGCACCTTGCCTGCTGCAGGAGTTTATGCAGGCAAAGCAACATCAGTGTCAAATGAGAATCAGATTGCTAAATAAATCAAGATTAGTCCTCATTCATGTTCATTTATTTTCTTGAAACACTGTAATCTGCCACATTCAGAGCAGGCTGCCAAAAACTCAAAATGCCTGAGGAACGTATTCCTGTAATCTCCAGATGGTATTTCTACTACAGACAACTCAGCCAGCAAGTATGTCTCACTATTCATCGCCATGCAGGACGCCAGGTCGCTTTACTCCACGAGTATATCAGCATATGGCATTGCCATTGCCCCCCGTGCCAAATGAGACAGTGACACTTGGTGCCCTCACAGTGAAGAGCTCACAGGCGGCCAAAGCCAGCCCCCTCCTGCGTTCTCCACAGGCCTGAAATGCAGAAAGCAGACTGTTTAAAGGCCCCCTCCCCCATGCCGAACCCCTGAGCTTCACCACCGTCCTTCAACCATAATCCTCCAAAGCAACTTTCCATGTGCTGCATTACTAAAGGCGAAAGTCAAGCTATAAAACTTATTTACACATTTCCCCATTACCTCAAATGCATTCAGTCAGACTATGTAGATGTGCTTGGTCCATAATGTTTGCTAAGAAATAATGAAAGCTACCAATTGCTCTACCAAACAGCATGGTGCAAACATGGCGCCCAAATCATCACACACTTGCCTCAAACCACAAATACTTTTTAAAATAGCCAAGTCTCACAGACCTGCCAAGAGGTTTCTGATACTGTATGATGCACCGGTTAACACAGTAGTACCGACCATCTTTGTAGCCTAATATTTATTCTTTTTTTCATATTTGTATTTATCTATGAATGACTATATTTGTGGTAAAAGAAGAACTGTGTAACTCTAAGTTTTCTGTAAACTATCACTTTTAGACACAAGATAAATGGAGTTGAGAGAGGCATGTATAGGGACAGGGACTGGATTAACACTTTAAAACATTTCACAGCAGCAGCTTTAGGGCCTGTTGGTGTATTAGCCATTGACTACTGCCACGTTCATCTGTTCTCGACTCTGCTTATACTGTTTGTGAGTTCCCACTGGTATGAGAACCGTCATCTATGTGGAGAAAGTGCTTCCAACTCTCAGGGTAAAAGAGCGCCAAAATGCAGCCACTTGAAAACAAACCCACATACGTCCAACAGATGTTTGTGCCGTCAATATAAACAAGTGCTGGGCTAGTGTCAGCAGAGTGCAGCTAGACACATCTCTACCCCCCACTTCATCATTCTTTCCATCTGTGGAGAAAAAGAAGAGAAAGACTAATGCTGTGCTTGTGTGTAATCTTAGACAGGATAATAATAACAATGTGAAGGAGCTTTAGCTTAAGGGAGAGAATCAGTAGTGCTGGAACTGTGGGCTGATGACAAAACAAGAGCGCTCTGGGATTCCATCACGCGTCCCAGAGCCCGGCCTGCAGAGGCCATTAAGAATTACGTGAAGAGTCAGCAGGCCAAAAGACCCTGCTCCAGGGATAGGTTGAGCAAGCTGACTTCAGAGTATGAGCATCATGAAAATAATAGGGACTGAAGACACTGAAGGGACCAAAAAGAGAAGAGAGACTGTGCTGCATACGCTGATGTATTCATTTGTGTGTAAATATTTAGAATTTGCTGGACTGCTTTTTTATTAAGTCTTAAAATCAAAATGAAGCCAATGGCAAATCCATTTCGTTTTGCATTTGAACTAAGTTACTTGAAACGTAACAAGTTACTCCTTTATCTTTTGCTCTGTGAAAGGTTTTTTTCCAAGTTTTGCCTCCGTATCTCAATAATCATGCCATTAACATAAAACAATAATTAAAATACCACAAAACAGTAAGGTTACTAAAATAACAGGTGCTGTTTTATTTTTAAAAAATGCACTTCTACTGTTTTTTTCCCCATCAATGTGATGGGATTCAAACATTTGTTTAAATGCTAGCTGGCTACCTGTTCTACACACAGAAACAACAATGGACCTTTCAGTGCAAGATATAGCTCCTTTCTTCGATGTTATCAATGCATGGTTTCTGAGATACACCATTTCTGCAGTCTCCGGGGTCTATGTCATGCAAAATCAATTGCTTGTGCTTGGTCGTTTTGCATGTAAGTCAAATGTTGCCTTTCAGTTAAAGTAGACACTGAGTCACAAAACCTGCCTGGTATGCCCGGCATGCTAATTTGAAAACATTTGATAAAATATTTAGCAGCAGACCGACCACCTTCCCAGTGTACTTGTTTTTATCCCTCCTGCATGACAGTGCCACAAATCCAGGAGGTGGAAGGACAGTCCATACCTTTTTCAAACTTGTGGATACATGACACTGCTGAGAACCTCAACATGCTTGTAGTAGTTCAGCAAGCATCTGACTGCCATGTGACCACACACACCTCTCTGCCAGGCATGTCACCTTGTGACAAGGGATAGAGGGGCCCAGCGTACTTTTTTCTCCAAATGAGATTCCAGGAAGATGACAGCACCAGCAGCACTGTTCTCACAGGACTGCGCTGAAAGCAGTGCTTTTACGAGATCAGCCACTCAGAGGTATTACAGACATGTTTTCATCCATAGATTATGTCATCACAGACGACCAGCACTTGAAAAGACAGCAGGCAAACTGTTGTGGAATGTAGATTCAGTGCAGTGTATTTACTGCTGCGCATTGCTGAGTATGTGATATGCAGTCCTCAACATATCATCATCTCATGAATCAAAGCATATAATTTCACCTGTTAAAGGCCACAAAAGAGTTTTTCACACCAAACTCAACAGACACATTTATTGTGATACAAAATGGCAAAGTTTGGATTCCAGATAATGACTCCCCTCTTTTACAAATAAGGCAGAGGCCCAAAAATACTGTGATTACTCAGGCCATCAAATGCTGGGTCATGTATTCAGCAAACAAGGGAAGAAAATTAGCATCTCAACTGAGAGTGAAACACTCTGGAATCTCTTTTCAGAGCTGTAAATATCTGCTTTTAGGAACTGTGCATTTGCCACTAAATAAACTAAAACTGTGAGGCAAAACAGGCTTTTGTCCACAGCCAGAAGCTTCTAACAAGGAATAGAAAATCAGAAAAAGGTGAAAGAAGTGAGGTGATAAAGCCATACACACACACACACAAACACACATACAAATATGTGTGTGTGTGTGTGTGTGTGTGTGAAAGCAGCACTGTTTTTTGCTTTACATGGGAAAAACAAACAATATGTATATATATTTTTCCCTGTAAAACAAAAATCAGCGCTATCACCTCAAAAACATCTACTTCTCAATGATCTGAGCTACAAATCACACTACAAACACTACACTTGGCTGTGAGATTTTGCCTCACTGTCAGCACTTTTCTTGTTTTCCTGAAAAATAATTTCTAATTATGTAGTCACTGGCCTCAGGAAGAGGTGTAGTGCCCAGCTATTAGAAGGATATTTCTATGAGGCAGGTCTCAGGCAGTGAAGAAACAGTGACCTTGCATAAATCTCCATTTTAAAAGCAGGAGAGCATCCTCGCTTCCTGACAAAACACCATGCAAATTACACATTCAAACAGCTGGCCACAGACAAATCAAAACACAATTAATGGGGGCTAAATTCCACTTAGAAAACACAGACACTGACAGAGCATGAAAACAAAAGAATGCCTGAACATCTCTGCTAAAAGAGCCAACAAGCAGAACAAAAAACATATTTTGACTTAGATATTGGTGTCTTCTTGTTTTGTCAGCTGGGAAAATCTGGACTCGAAGGCACATCAGTTGTAATCACTACATAGATTTGCCTGGTGGTTACCAGTCAGAGCACTTTAATTGCCATGTCAACATGATGCCAGTATAGAGAATCAATGTGCTCTGCTAGGTTTCTCTGAGATTGATACAGCTTTCATGGCTGTGGGGCACACTGACTGTAGTTCTGATCAATGGGAGGAGACAGTAAAACCAGCATGTCAGTCAAGCATGGAATTACACTGGAGCTGGTGCCAGGCCTGTGGCATTTCATAAGAATGTACAAGAGACTGGATCCTGGTTTGTACAGGATTCTTTACTACTGAGCTGCTTAACTATAGACTACAATGAATCATTCAGCTGCATGAGCACAAGTTCCTTAATTCATGACAGATTAAAGTGACAGTAAAAGCCTCTCATTTCAGTCTCCAACATGGAAAATAGCACATTTGACCCAGTCATCAATATTTGAAAGAGCTGACCATTACGTAATTAGTGACCTTATGCAAAATGGTGCATAAGTCAATAAAAACACTAAGCCAAATAACACCACAGCACACAAACGCTGACAATACAGCAGCAGAAATGAATGTATTCCACATCTTAGAAAATGACAGGTACTGGACCATGAAACCATTATCCATAAAAATGCACTCTACGTCTTAAAAGTTGTTCTTTATAGTCTAGTATTTGATTGATTATATGGTAATGTGTCTGTGCGACATTTTCTACAAGTGTCATTGAATGATAATAAAACAAATGTCTGCATCAGAGACCATATCCTCAGTGTCAGAAAAAAACCTTCTTTTTCACCCTCACATGTCCTTTACATTGTGTCAAAATATCATGGAGAGACCAACAAAGTCCAACATATTTATGATACACAATAATAAAATTTAGTCACATTAACAGTATAAACTTTTTTACTTCTACAACATCTGCGAGGTTTGGTTCCAACAGTGACAATTTGACATATTCTGTAGGAATCTGGCCAACAGACAGAAATGAACAATACAAGTAGGACTGCACTGGGATATGCATGGAATATGAATCACTATGATTTGCAATTAGTTAATTGTGAAAGGCCACGTTTAATGCTTGTCATGAAGCTCTATGCCCCCTGAACCACAATTAAACACTGATTATTATAACACACATTACAGTGCTCCGGGGTATCTAGATCTCTATTTGGAATGCACCATGTAAAAATCACAGACCACAAACAATTAACCTAATCTAAAATAAAAAATGTCATGAACATGGTTTCAAATGCTTTTGGCTTTCCAGTTAATGACTGTCTGAAGTCTGTGATCCACTGACATCACCAGGTACTGGGTGCTGCTCTACCAGTCATTCAGTGCATTTTCTGTTTTAGGGCTCTCTGAATTCAGTTTTGTCTTCAGTTAACGAAATATATGCTGGGCTTTCAGGGTGGGTGACTGCCTTGTTCCTTCAAGGACATTTCACGCTTTGCCCCAGACAACTCAGAAGCTGCTTCATAGCATGTTCTGGTACAAGATGAAGCATTCTGATGCACTGATTAGATCTCAGTTTCTGTACACTTTACAAACCTTCTGCTGCCAACAAATCACAAAAACAAGAGAAAGTTATTCAGTCATGTTTTTCATGATCTGCCAGTTTGTTTACTGTTGATAAGTTTACACTGTTGTTTCTTTACAAAGCAATAACCAGATGATCCGTCAACAGTCACACTTAAAGCTCTGCCCACGGCTCTGATTTATTCTAATTTTATATGGGTCTGTTGTGCTGGCCCTTCACTGGTCCTCTTTTTGAGAATCAACAACAAAAAACTCCATATGCAAATTCCAATGACGCAACAACATACATCTGGTCTGCAATTTACAAAAAAAAAACAGCCAACTGTCCACTTACTTTTGGACAAAATAGGGGGACTATGTAATTCCTACACAGTTCACCAAACATGGATCTCAAATTAAAGCTGACAGCTTACACTTTAACCATTGTTTCACTTCATACTCAACCTGCTGGTGTACACAACCAAAACAAAAAAAAGTCACTTGCCACTTACTTACAGATGGTACTGCATTTTTGTTGTACATAAAGTCACTGCCACCGTGTATTCCAGCATTTTGAACTAGGCCTACACATTCTGAAACACAGTATGTTTCATAAATCAGTCTAAATACAATGTGTTAAGACTGAAAAGGCCGTAAAAACACAGCATGAAGGTGTTATTTCTGTTTAAGGAGAGACATGCACTCTTCAGATACATTAATGATAGCTCAGAGACACAATTTGCTCCTAATGGTCACTTTCCAGTGTAGGTACAAGTGAAATACTTGGATTTAACGCAAAGAAAAGACAAGATGGAACCGCGGGATGGCATGTGACATATCAGGTTACTGTTTTTGTACATGAGAGGAGATAATAATAAGAATCTCATCTCGTTTGATAAATAAATTTAAAAATGTGCAGGAGCTCGGAGCGTCATAGCTGCAACTGACCGAGGCTATTAACGTCAAACTGGTCTCGGACAACCTGACCTGGTGGGAATAAACAGTGAAAAACAGGGTGTCATCATCAGTGAGGTGTATAAACGGGCAAATGATATACGTAATTAGTTATAATGCTAACTACTTAACACAGAATACAGAAAAAGTGTCGAGCAGCGACCAAAAAAGTTACACACGTGTCAGTTTAAGCCATAACGTTTTCTAGAAGCGTGTGAGAAGTTTGATTTATGTTTGCACCAAAAGACGGAGAATTAGAACACAACCGAATAAAAGGCATACAACAGACCCTATAAAGCAGATTCTTTCTCTGTGCTACTGCACTGTAAATGTTTTAAAATGTAATTTAAACATCAGTGAATAAACTGGGACGCGTTATTGCAGCCCAACATGGAAGGCAGTGCCACCCAACATCGCCTGCAGAAGAGTTTTCCACTCTCTCCCAGTAAAAAAAACGGCAGATTTCGAAGCTGAAAATAAACTCACCCTTTCCCCAGAAAGAACGGCAGTCAAGCCGAGGGTCAGTAGCATCCAAATGTTCCTCATAATTCCTGGGGCTTCGCGCAGAAACGACAGAAAACGAAAAAATATCTTCCCGCTTCCACTTGTGTGCAACTCTCCCGTGTTCTCCCCCACCTCGGCCCCTCTCCCTCTGAATTCACTCAGGAGTGAGAGCCCACCGGATACGTGTTGCTACACTAGACCTCCTCGCACACTTTTCCTCCAGCACATGGACCGGTTTCTCTCCTCTGAAACACGGTCTCCCCGGCGGGACTGGATCCCAGTCTTTCACTCTTCTGTTTAGTCGAGGTCCGTGCGTTACGAGCTGTCCGAGTGCAGGAACAGAGACTCGCCCTCGGTGCCAAACGCGCAGCGCCGCTCTAATACAGGTCAAAGGAGGGAGAGCCTGGCCAATGATTGACAGATACACAGACCATATGGGGGCATCGTCAGAGGGAGAACAGGAGGGGGGTTACAACGTGGAGTAGAACTGGAGTTTTTGTTCCACCTCTCCTTCTCTCTCTTCTCTCTCTCAATTCAGTTTCAGTTCAAAGAGCTTTACTGGCATAACACTGTTGCCAAAGCATTGAAATGCAACAATAGAAGATTTAATCATACAGATACAGACACAACTATAATAACAATAGTAATACAACTACTGCTGCTACTACTACTAATAATAATTATTTTGAAATAAAATGTGTCACTCTCTCGCTCTCCCCTCTCTTTCTGTCTGCACCCTCCTCTCTCTCTCTCTCTCTCTCTCTCTCTCTCTCTCTCTCTCTCTCTCTCTCTCTACCCCCTTTCAGTTTAGTTCAATTCAAAGAGCTTTATGGCATGACCGTGAGCATGTACAGTATTGCCAAAGCATTGAAATGAAACATTAAAAGATTTAACTATAAAATAAAGTAAAATGGAGCACAAATACTGATACAAGTAATAATAAAAATACTGTACTACTGATAATAATACGGAAATAAAATATAGCAATCTCTCTTCTCTCTCTCTGCCTGTCTCTCTCTCAGTCTCTCAGTCTCTCTCTCTGCCTGCCTGTCTGTCTTTCTCTCTCTCTCTCTCTCTCTCTCTCTCTTTCAGGTTTACTGTTGTAGGTTTCAGTCTAAATTCACTCCACATGTTCCAACACATCACAGACAATCCCTCCAATCTGTTTGCCTCTTGCTACAACATCTTTATGTACACTATGAATACTACCTTTATTCAAAGGGTCCCTTAAAATTAACCACAAAATGTATAATTTTGTGACATTACTAACTGCTCAGCCACTTATCCACATGTACGGTGTGTGCTGGCTCCCCCTGATGGACAAATTATAAAAATGTAGAATCCAGGAGTCACTACACAAAAGAACATGGCATATTTACTACTGCCTTTAATTATTTCCCATCTTACTTATCTTCATTCTTTTACAACATTGTCCAAGAAACGAAGGGTGCCATATTAAATAAAAAACAAAAAACAAATCTTGGGATCAATGACTAGTTGTGACCTCCGCAGTACTCAGTATTGTCTGAGAATTTGACTCCTGCACCCAGAAACCGTCCTACATCCCTCCCCCTCTGAAACAAACAAATGCACACACATATACACAAGCGCACAAATGCGTACACACACTACACTTACTACACTCCTCTCCTTGGCAGGCTTATCCAGACCCAGATTACTGGCCACAGTGTCCCAGATTATGCAGCCAATTAGGGTGAAGGCAAAGCTCCTTCTGCTCTTCTCTGTTACACTTTTGAAGGCTGCCATCAACGATATTGGCATCAACATCCGCCACGCCACATGGCCTACATACTGATATACCAACTGATGAAGGAAAAGGGTCAGATGTTTCGAAAATGAAGTCTTTTTAATGACAGGGTGCTTAATGTACACCCCATATCTGATGATGTGTTGCCTTAACTGTGAAAATATGGTTTTAATAACACTGTATAACAGCACCACTCAGTGGTAGTGTTTCAGGATTCATATTTAAAAGAGACCCTCCACTGTGAAACAAGAACACAGGTGTGAAAAAGTTGAAAAATACACGATGAAGACGAAGCATGCTGTTCAGAAATAAAACAGCAGAACCAACTTGAACAGGAGGCATTACTGGAATTCTTAATGATACACACACACACACACACACACACACACACACACACACACACACACACACAGAGGAATGTTCATTCCGTGTCTTCCGTATCTGATGACAGCAGCTCCGTGGTGACTCTGGAAATCACAGTGTTAGCCCGGCTGAGGCTGCTGTGTTTGCCTGGTGTTGTTGTGGTGGATCTTCGGCCCCTGAAGGAGCTCTTGCTCCCCATAACTTCTGCTCCATGCTCTGCTGCGTTTTCATTTTCATCTTCATCACTGTTGTCTTCCTTGTCACCCTCCTCCCCCTCATCCTTTGCTCCCTGAGGCATCAGAGTGGTGTAGCTGAACTGGTTTAGAGGTTTCCCCAGAATGCCTAAGCTGAAAAAGAGGTGGAGAGGTGCAATGGAGAAGGAGGTGTGAAACCAAGAAAATATGGGATAAAACAAGAACAGCAAAATAATACTTTCTAAATGACTAAGGATAAAAAGTAGTGTCTCATTTGTCACCTGAGAGAAGCTAGCTCTTGGCTGAGCTCCTCCATTAGGACCTCAGTCTCTCTAAGTTTAGCCGGCTGCTTCTTGGGGCTGTAGGATCGCTGGAATAGATGTGGGGCTTTTTCTTTCGGTAATGGAAGAAGGGACACGATTAAGGGCGAGCGCTGGGTCACAATACTGCTCCGGGCTGACCGCCACTGAGACTTCCTGGGTTAGAGGTCAGGAGACAGCAAGTGAGTGCTAATGACAGCAGAGGAAACCATAAAAGTGTAAATCATTGCACAAATGAAGCTCTCCTGCCCTGCCAATGCTTACTCCAGCTGAAACAGGAGGAGCTAGCCTTTGAAATAATACACCCAGCCATGACTGTCCAGGGAAAATAGCAAACATCACTAAAATGATATTACATAGGCATAAGCACAGTGATATTATACACCATCACGCATAATTTAACCATTAACTCTTAAGATTACCTGCAGTGTAAATGTGTGATATAGACCAGATAAAATTGTCAACATAAGCTTAGGGATGCAACATAAGCAGAAGCTTAGTAACATTACATTATTTCAGTGGACTACATGTGACGACATGCAACTCAGCATATGTAAGCCAGGTAATATATTGTCACACATAGTCCCATACTGCAATTGGAAAGAAGTTCCGATCTTTAAAACACATTGTTAGTCATGCCTGATACCCTCAAAACCCACTGAACCTAATCATGTGGAGAAGGAATCTGAAAAGAACAGGCAATTTTTTTTCTTAAAAAAACCTTTCATTTATAATTTCCAATCTTGTGCTAGAGACTGGAACAATTTTACTTCCATTTATTTTAGTACCTGATAAACCTTCTGTTTTACTAGGAAAGCTAAAAAGAGTTCTGTTGAGTTTGCGTTGGTACTTGGTATGACGCAGACCTGTTGGCTGGGACAGTTTGTCTGGATTCCTTAGGCTCAGACTGGCCCTCTGTCTGGGTGATTTCTTGCTTCTCTTCTTCCTGTTCTGGTTCCTCCTCTTCAACCCTCAGGGCAGGATTAAATGTGTCTGATCGGAACAAGCGACCAATCTCGGCCTGGATCCTCTTCAGGTCCCTCCTTCCAAAGGTAACCCATGCCACATAGCTGAAGAAGCTATATAGACACTGACAAACAACCAGACAGCACACACCTATTTACTATGATCACAAGTTTTTATATGATTTAAAGGGGACATAATATAGACCTATTATAACTTTTTAAACAAGTTTTAATAGGTCTATGGGCTATACAAAACATGTTCATTGCACAAAATCACTCTCACATAAAGAGATCTCACCAGCTCTATTCTTGACAGTTTCAGTCCCTTTCAAAATGAGCCGTTTAAGGGCTCTGTCACTTTTATACAAATAAGCTGTTGCTGGCCACGCCCCACTCATCCCATGCTTACCACACTTGAAAATTTCAGAAAACAGAGGCGCTATCCAGCCCTATATGTTCCACCCGAATCAGACCCAGAGCAAGATGAACACAACACTTCATGTGACAGGTGAGGGGTAGTTCTATGCAAATATCCTTATCCTGACGTCAGGATAAGGGAGCCGTCCAAACAGCTCATAGAAGCACATGATTCTTGACACCATAATCTTTCAATTGACTCACAGAAAACAGATGGAGTGTTTAGAGGAGAAACTGACACCCAAACGGAAATACAAAAGAATGCAAAAAGTGAGTTTTGCATAATATGTACCCTTTAAAATTTTTCCTAAAGGACTTTTTCAGGACTGGAAATGAGAATGGTCAACCTTTAGACTTTAAAACTCAGAGAACAATCTTAAGACTAAAAAGTAACTAGCATGCAGTATACAGTAAGCTACGAAGAAATTAATGTTTTAATTATGCAGTTTTAAGTGTAAGAAATTACAATGTTAATACATACACAGGCCCTTTCAGACTGTTTAAAAATAACATCAAATTGAACAATTTCAGGAAACTGAGCTTTGAGTATAAGCATGGTGAGTGAAATTACATATCACAGCAAATTAACAAAACACACGCACACATATAGCTCACTTGTTTTCACCTCATATAACTGCCTGTCTTTGTAAGTGGATGACACTCTGCTCCTGTGGACATAAAACATTATGTGTTTATAAAGTATTCCCTTAATTAGCAACCATACAGCAGAATCACACATCAGTTAACCCCTTTCATTCCAAGTTTATTGCATAAAATATCAAGAGTTGTTTTGTTGGTAAATAAATAATTTATATTTTGTGAGGAGAACACAAGTTTTGGTCCAGATTCCTCCTCGATGCCTCAAGTAATTGCTTGGATTTGTGAAATTCCATCAGAAGCTCCTAAATTAAACTGAACGAAGCACTGATTGAATCAAACCAGGTTTCTGGTGGAAACTACAAATAATACAGTGCTTCCAAAAGGGTCAGATTGATATACTGAACATCAAATGGCTGTTTACTGTAAAGTTAGATATATTGTATTTTATATATACTCAAAACATTTTCGTTTTCATTTTGATAGGCTGAATGTTCATGCTGGCACTGACCTGCCGCAGGCCATATGATGATGTTGAGACAGGCCCAGCCCCAACACCAGACTGGAGTAACAGAAGGCCAGGTGCTTCTTGGCCAGCTCCACTTTAGCACTTGTTTCTGCTATCACCTGCCTCTCCATCATACTCTGCTCCCTACAACAGCCAAGAGAAAGATAATCACACTATCCAGATTTGCAACTAGCAATCACTAGCGCAATAGGTCAAGACAGTGCTCACACTGCTGTGTATAGTTGCTGCTGAAATGATATATTAGTTATATTATGATATATTATATCAGGTTCTCAGTCAACAGAAAGAGCAGCAGTTCTTGCCTTTCACTACTCACATAAATGCTGTTAAACATCAAATTAAACATCTGTTCTAGATTCAAACTGAATAAATGTGAATCAGATGAATAAATATCATAATGTTGCACACATATTCACTGTTACATTAAGCGTTGGTGACAACAGAAGTATGTGATCAGTATTAATTCGTTCTCAATCACAACTTACTAAAAACAAAAGATTCTGTCAGAAGTGAGGATTCTTTTATATTTAACTATATTTTAAATTACATGAGAAGTTATTGCTGTGAGTAGTCTTTTTCAGGAAGAAATGCCATCTTTTACATTACATTACATTACATGTTTTGTCATTTCTTAATATTTAAAAAAAAGAAAAAGGCCAGGATGTAGATACACAACCTACTACCTGATTAAATATGCAAATGCAGAATTATATTAGAATAACAAAAACAAACCAAATGAATCTCAACATCCCCTGGTTACCAGTATGTCTGAATGCAACACATCACTGAAGTGCACATACTAGCATTACTGCAAAAAAATTCTACTAATAATTATTATACAAGTAAGTAACCTTGCAATCTGAACTATTAAATCTATTTAATCCATTTATAAATCCATTAACACACTTTGCTATGGTTTAAAGAATTCTAAATATTAAGGTAAACATTTTGTTAAATCAAAACATTGCATCATTTTTACTGTGAATAAACTGCATGCCAGTAGGCCGTAGAAGCCATGAGATTATTTGTAATTCCTTGAAACACAGCCTGTTTTAACGTAGCATTTAATCCCTAATTTCAGACTCACGCCATGAGAAGTTTGGGCCGCTCCTCCAGAGCGATCCTCTCCAAGTAAAAGGACAGATACAGCAGGAGACTGGACAGGAAGTCATCCATCTCCTTAGTCCTGCACTCAAACACATGCATTTATCAGTACAGTTGCTGTTAGTATGACCCTAACCATGTTATGTTCTCTATGGATAAAGAGTGGTAAAAAGACTTACTTAATCACAGTCATAAAGCAAAGTGGAATGGGAAGTGCTTCATTCTCCTGCACTAAAGAAACTGCCACCTCTGTAAAATAAACATTACCAACCCATCATAAGTTACTGTGTGGATACAGGATCACTGTAACTCATGATGATCTGCTTCAATATCATTCTCTACACACATAAGAGACTGTGTAGGACTTACGTTTTACATGCTCAATAGTAACGAAGTCCCTCTGTAAGCGTTTGACAGCAGTCTTGTATGCATTCAGTTCAGCAGGTCCCACAGTTTTTCTACGACCACACTGCCCTCCTCTGGCTGAGGCCTTGCTTTGAGAGATCCTTTAATAATGAATAGACCTGCAGTCAGCTTCTTTGTGTCCCATTAGTCTTGCATGACAATGAGAATTTTTGCTGGACTATTAGAAAGTACCACAGATCTGTGTTTCATTTATGGGATGGCAAATAAATGAATAAATGAACAATCAAAATGTTGGCCCTTCTGTTTCCTAAATTCGTTGTAGTTTTGATTTTAAGACCTATAATGAACGAAGGGTTCACTGAAAAATCTCATTTACACAATTGTTTTTATATTTTTCCCCAAATATTGTCAAACAGACAAGGCATGTTCGAAAGACTGTTTAAATTCCTTAGTGAACCATTCCTTTAGAGGTTGAATATCAGGCTAAGATACTGTAGCACTTCAATCTTCCTGTAGAACTAAATTGATTTACCGCTCTAGGTGCTTCCTAAAAGACTCTTGGTATGTAGATGTTGTCTTTGTTCTCTTCTTTTTAACCTCCACCGATGTATTAAAACTGTAAACACAACAGTTAAGAGCATGTTGTAATTGGGTAGCAGTGTTAATTACAAAATTCACAGGGTGGTTTAATAACAAAAACAAGCCAAAAGCATGTAAAAGAGTGATCTAAAAACAGGGGAGCTACTTACCAGGTAAACTCCAGGCTCTGAGTTTCATCATTCCAAACCCACCTTCCAGGAGGAGGTACGTTTACCTTTCAAGCACATAATACAACAATGAGATTATTTTTAGTCCTTCTGGTTTCTTTTAAATGCAGAGGTATGAGCTTAGTTAGCTGTATCCCTAAATCCAGCTTCACTAAATCTCCAGGGAAACGACTGTAAATGATCTTTTTTTAAAAACAGAATAAAATAATGGATCAAATAAGGCATAGAAAAACAATAAAAGAAATTTGTAAGTGCAACAGAACGCATGCATATCTATCAAATTTAACTACAATAATATTTAAAACCAAAACCTTTACTTATGTCAAGTCAAGTTTATTTATGACGCACCTTATCTACAAAAAAGGTAATTCAAGGTGCTTTACAGGAATAGAATACGAATAAAATAGAATAAAATACTGGAAGAAAATCAGTGCAATGATATTATATTAAATATTATAATCATATAATATTTAATTGTAATTATATTTGAAGCCAAACCCCTTATGTCAGGTCAACTCAAGTCAAGTTTATCTATATATGGCACATTATCAAACTCAAAGGGTCATTCAACGTGCTTTAAAAAATAAAATAGTATTGAATAGAAAACAATAAAAGTAACGTTAGATAGATAGATAGATAGATAGATAGATAGATAGATAGATAGATAGATAGATAGATAGATAGATAGATAG
>JBBPCY010000142.1:11569311-11581859 GCA_037974405.1 Brachyalestes nurse | reverse complement strand
GATAGATAGATAGATAGATAGATAGATAGATAGATAGATAGATAGATAGATAGATAGATAGATAGATAGATAGATCATATTTCACTTGAAATGTTTTGTAATTGCACGCATTAAAAATCTCACCGTTTCCTTTAGTACTTTTGACATCTCCTCAAAGTTTCTGCACTGGAATCGTCTCAGAGCTTCATCAAATCTGCAGAAGACAGTCTGAGCTTGTTTACACTCAACGCTTGCAGCTGGTATCCTAGCAACAGCCAATCAGACCACAGAGCCCTGATCGGGACAGCAGTGTTTATTAATTGTATCATGGCGTTGTTTCATTGTTCTGGGCTCATTAATATCACTGCATTATTCTTATTGAGCCTATATGTGTCTCATTTAGAAACCTTCAAAAACGAAAGCAACTCATCAGTTCTAAATCCTCACCATCTGCTCTAGAAAAGTGGGCGGAGTCAGTTCTGACAGACAGGCCAATCAGCTAATGACTGAGAGGCTCCGCCCACTCCTCCTAACCTGCTGTTCCTCTTCCTCTCACATAAACTGGAGCTGGCGGTCCACTGCATTGAATCAACTGCACAGGTACGGTCATAACTCTTTTTTACACCCTTATTAGTTAACAAAAACTAAAGCACACCATTTGACACAGTAAAGTATACAAATAAAAATATGAAAATACGACCACTACGAATGTGCATATAGTGCTTGTTATTATTTCCCTGACCTCAGTTGGTTAGTTAATTTTAATGTCTGTATTAACAGTACTGGAGTAATTGTAGTGTTGCACTCCGTTATTACAGTGTTGCAGATTTAGGTGTACAAGAGGTTTCGAGAGTAAATCCCACTGTTATGTTGAGCTAAAATGTGCAATGTCATTGGATTTGGGAGGGTCCTGGTAGCCACTCACGTGTTTCATTTATTATTGCCTATGGCCTACTGTGGGCTGTGCTGCATGAAGGAATAACTCCTATTACCCTATAGGGTCACAACCCACACTCAGTCAGGCTTATTTGCAACCTTTGCTCTCAACGTTTTAAAGGTTTAACAATTAGGCTTGTCAGCAACTAACTCTTTTTTCCTCTTCAGTAACAGGCTATTGCACTCAGGTGACAATCTGAAGAAGACTCGTCTAAGAGATCGCTGAGATGGCAGTTCAGGCAAACAGAGTGATGGCACTACAAGAATGGGAGGAGAGGTGGAATGCAGGAAAGATTGGCTTCCACCAGTCTTACGTTCACAGGTGAGTCTCAGCTTTGGAATTTAATCACTCCAAGAAACTGTCACACACATGTGATGCCAAAATCAGTAGCAACAAGCCATGAACTCATGTGACCCATCTTTTATTTAAACGGTAATGACTGGTACGTGCCCTTACAGAAGCATAAAAGCACTGGTGGATGATATATTTATATATAGTGTTGGACAGTATGCTGATAGAATGTTATTTGAGTTAGATTGCAATAAACGGGCCCCACGGTGGTAGGTGTGGGTGTGTGTGTGCATGGTGTGTGTGCCCTGTGGTGGGCCCGTTGACCCCAGGATAGGCTTGGGATCCCCGCGAACCTAGTAAGCATTAAGCGGGTACAGAAAAATGAATGAATGAATATTGCAACAAAAAAAAACATTTCAAAAGTTGTTACCATTTATAATGCAGTGATCAGTTGTATGCTTCATAAAATAGAGATTTGGACAGTTTTCCCCCCTTTTTTTAAAAAGGTGGCATTACACCAAATCGGTCACCTACACACAAGTGTGTATCTTTGCACCATCACTTAAGTATCTGCTTCTCTTAAATGTATGTAAGGATTATTTTTTGTTTAAAATTATCTGTCCTCTTTCTTTAGGATGCTGGAGAAACATCTAAGCAAAGTTTTGTGTGGGCGACAGCAAATTCGGTTCTTCTTCCCTCTCTGTGGAAAGGCCGTAGACATGAAATGGTAGGTGGTAAATACTTTTTAGCTTTGTCGTCATGAGGTGTATGTATGTATATTATGCTTAACATATCAGCTGTTGAACTTGTCTTTCAGGCTGGCTGACATGGGTCACATGATTGTTGGGGTGGAGCTTTCAGAGATAGGCATAAAGCAGTTTTTTGAAGATCAGGGACTTCAGTACAAAGAAGAGCCAGTGCCAGCTATACCTGGAGCAAAAGTGTTCAAGGTATACATTGTGGCTTTTTATTTCATTGACTTTTCGTCTCATAAGATTACTTCACAAAAATTTTTAACATTTGAAAGGTTCAACAACTATTAAAAAAAAATATCAGATTGAAAACCAACCCTTGCCCCTGTGTACCTAAATTTGTTAGGATGCAGTATTAAATAGTACATAGCACTCTGTGTGTAGATTAACTCCTTATATGTAGAAGATTAGTCTGTCATCCCATGTCATCTGTTAGAACAAATACAGTTTGCACTGTATGGTTCAGTTTGCTCAATATGGTTCGGTATTATGCTAGAGGCCATCAGTAATAGTATACAGGTGTTGGTATCCCCTATGTTACTGATTTTTAGTTTAACAGTATTGATAGAACCAGACTTGTAATATATTCAGCAGCACCCAGGAAGAATGGGCTTGGTGCACTTTATTACTGTTTGCTTGAATATTATCAGATACTGTGATTTGTAAAAATAATTTTGAATCTTTTCAACACCACTTGGCACTAAGTCAGGAGTTCATTTGTTCCTCAAAGAGAACTTTCATGAGAGAGTGACAGAAACATGTTTGCCTGCAAATGGCTGGCAGCACTTTTTATCTGTAAAGTTAAATTTAGGCACTATGTGTGGTGGCAAAGAAGTACTGCATACTGCATATATAATCACACCATCCTGTTGTAAAATATGGGGGTAGTTGCATCACGCTGTTGGGATGCGTTTCAGTAGCATGGGCTGGCAATCGTGATGAGATCAGTGGAAAAATTCATTATACTGACACGTTTTCCAGCAAAAATCTAGAAAAAGACAGTGACAAACACCATGCAAAGATAACATGGCCTTTAATTACATAAATAAATAAAATCTACAAGATGTACTGACAAAGTATTGACCCTGGCTGATTAATACTTAAAACTGATGACCAATGAGAATGGACAGGGCAAATAGTGCTGCACAGAGCTTCATACTGTGTGTTAACAAAAAAAAGTAGAAACTTTTTTGATTATCTAACCAGTTATGAAACACGCAGTGGGCTGGGGAAACAGAGCTGGGTTTTAAAAAGACTGTAAAAGTTTTGATTCAGCATTTCCAAAAAATACATTAGCAATGAAAAGGAAAAAAACATCTAACAGTTGTTTAAAATATTTAAGATAATGAGCAAACATGCAGTCTGCTAGTTGTTACAGTTCATATTTAATTACAGTTCAGCACCACTGGTTGTTAACAGGCTCTGTAATTGGGCTAAATCTTTCTTTTTGTATGGAACACTGGGCAGCGATCTAGAAACAACAACAATACCCACAGTAAACTAAGATTGCACTGTGACGTAGTTTGTCACCGTGATAATAGTTGTTCTGTGAGTTATGAGTCATGCTCACTCAGCTAATGCACTTTCTCTGTTCTCAGAGTGCCAACGGAAAGATCTCCATCTATCAGTGTGATTTGTACAAGTTCTCCAGGTACAAGCTTATACCTTCTAGGTACAGGTTATGAAACATGTCTGAGACAATTCATGTGGACTCTCTCTCTCCCTCTCTCTCTCTCTCTCTCTCTCTCTCTCTCTCTCTCTCTCTCTCTCTCTCTCTCTCATTCTTTTTCTGCAGTGCTATAGAGGGTCAGTTTGATGGGATTTGGGATAGAGGATCTCTAGTGGCCATAAACCCATGTGACAGGCAGAAGTAAGTCCTTTATCACTGTTGATAAATGGACCGATACCACTGTTTCTATTCCTGTGTGATACTAGAACTCTAAGCTAAGTGTTGGTTGATACCAATACTGACCCAATATTTTTCCTCCAAGACTTTGTCTTTCAAATAAGCAATTTTTTTCACTGAAGCACTTCACTTAAGATATGAAAGCTACTGCTGAAACAGATATTCTAGTACACAGCTAAACTCTTACAAAATTAGGCTATTAAAAAAAAAAATAGTAAAGATGCAAAGTTTTTTGGAGTTTTTATGTGAACATTAGACCACAGAATGTCACAGAATTGGATCCAAATTCGTTTTTTTTCCTCTAGTAATCCCGGTATCAGACTGGAAACTAGGTATCAAATCTGTGTTCTTTCTAGTGCTTCACGTACAAAATTGTGCGAAACCTGTGCCCAATGAATCTTCTGATTCTGTCTTTGAGGTACGCTACTCTGATCAAGTCTTTAATGAATAAGGACTGCAGATATCTACTAGACACACTAGAATACAACCCTGAATTGCACAAAGGTATCAATATAAGTCGTTTACTACATTCAGACATTTATTTTTAGTCGTTAAAGCTTTTGCATTATTGTTTCTGTTTGCTCATATTGATTTTTACACAACAGGTCCACCATTTTTTGTACCTGAGGAGGATGTGAGACAATTATATGGTGAGATTTCCTCATTTACATGGACTTACTTTTTGAATAGCACTGCAGAGCACTGATCAGCTACACCTTTCTTCCCATCAGGTGAATCGTGTGACATCGAGCTGCTCCAGGCTGAAGATGCCTTTGAAGAACATAAACATAAAGCATGGGGAATTGATTCACTTCTAGAGAAAGTGTACCTCCTGACTCTGAAAGCTAACTGAATTAGTGGAACACATGAAGCCCGTGGACATGGACAGTATTTGTAGCATATATATTGGGCGTGACCCATGATCTTTGAAAAGCTATTTTAATACTTACATTTCAATATTTTAATGTACAACCAAAAATTGAGATTTTGTAAAAGTATATAATACATCTAACAGATAGAGGAGTGGTCCATAGGAACTCGTGCTAAGGTCCATAATCCTACATATTTTCCTGAGGTTTATGTGGATTTTTATAATAAAAAAGCCATAATTAATTTTTGTAATAACCGTTTTCCAGCATTCCTTAGAATTAAATGGGTGTTTTGTTTATTTGTTGTTCCCTTAATACAGATTTATGTAAATAAGCTCCTCGAAGTGGCTGCCCTGTATTATGCCGTACTTAAAAAACAGTCCAGGCTGAGATACGCCTTATAATGTTCGCATGAAATGGGCGTTGCCAAACTGCTGTAGGTTGAAAATGTGAATGACAAAAAAAAAAACTGAATACAGGCCAGGTTGTTTTTGCAGATTTTTTTTTTTTTTGCAGATGTAAAGGCTGTAAGTTCTGGAGAGTGAATAGTGTTTTTTTATGTTGGTGCTCACATACTACCTCATACCCTTATATATTTTTTTTTTTTAATGAGTGTTTGTTTTCTGTGTTATGAGTCCTTTTAATATGTCCAAAATGATCAAATTCACCATCAATTGATAATTAACACATCCACTATAAAGTCTCTGTGTGATCTCTTAATAATTTCTTCAGATCTCACACCTCATTCATAAAGACTCAAAACAACTTAAAAGCCAGTGTAAAATGCACATCTTTTGTGTACAGTCACAAAGCCTGGGCCTACAGCAGAACATAACATGGTTTTGTGAATCATCTTTCACTCTTTCACCATCTATTTTTATTTCTTCTGAGAAAATCACAGGAAGACTTGAACCACCTGCTCTCAAGTATCCACTGTGATAGTGATCAGTTTCTCAAAGAACAATTCAATTTCCTACTCGCCAGTGTACACTGTCGAGCTCCAGGAAAGACAGGGAAGATGAAAGGAACTGATCTTAGAAGTGATTCATCCAGCTATTGTATTGCAGAGCAACTTTACACAACATTTATCTTGTCTAAAAAAACACAATTGCATGAGGTGATTACAAGCATCACTTAAAACAACCACACCGTTGCCCTGAATTTTGAATGATAAAAGATCTAAAATGGTTTGCGTCTGGATATTCTGAAAAATAACCTTTATGCTGAAAGGAAATTGTCCAGAAAGTATGAGGGGTCACTAAGGGGTTTTATGAGTCTGAAGATAATGTAAATCATGTGCTGTTGCCTTCACAGTCACCAGATCTCAACACAGTTTGACATTTATGGGAGATTTTAGTCTAACGGGTTATACAGTGCTCTTCAACACCCATCACCAGACACCAGCTCAGGAAACACCATTTCTCCATGTTCCTGTTCAGTTCCAGAGACTTGTAGAATCCATCACAAAGAGTAGTGAGCTGTTCTGGCTGCCTGGGATGAGTTAAAGCTTTATTAAAAGATTTTATGTGGGATTTTCCTTTAACTTGGCAGCCCCGATTCATCCCTGTGCTGAAGGCTTCAGTGGAAAGTGGTAGTTCCATACTTGAACACAAGATGGCAGAAAAGTGAAAAGAAAACCTCATTAGATACGTTTAATATCTGGTACCTTCGTTACCGCTGTGTTATGTCATGAAACTGTTAAACAAAAACAAGGCAGGTGGGATATCTGCTATAGTCAAATAATAATGACAAAACGTACAGGAAAAAAATGAAATGATCACTTTTAAAAAGTTCATTGATATGAGTCATGTACAGTTCCCAAACTATCCCATGTGGCCACACAGTTTTCGAATAGAGTGCCTTTAAAACCAATAGCCCTGAGGGCTTTTCAGTGTGTGAGTGTGATTTTGTGAGTGTGAGTGTGTTTATTTGGAGTTTACACTCTGGACTAGGGTGAGTGGGCTTCTTGGTGGATCTGCACAGCAGCCCAGATGCGTGTGTTTACTTTAAATGCAGCTTTCGAGGGGCGACACCTCGAGGGTCCTGCACCAATCAGAGGCGCCGGGGGGCGGGGTTTGAGGAACGGTGCGTGGATGATGGAAAGAGGACAATAACGGCCCGAGAACTGACCCTTCATGTCATTGAACGAGAATTCAAGACATGTTTTGAGGGTCCGGATAGTGAAGAGGGGGGTCGATGTGTGTGATGCACGGGTGATGTGTGTGAGCTGTGCTGGAAGGGAAAGCGCCGCGGGGAGTGGATGGACGAGGTGCTGCTGCTGCTGGAGCACAGGGAGGAGGAATCGACAGCCGTCTGGGGTTCTGGTGGGTTATAATGAACAATATTGGGGTTCTGTGGAAACGGTGCGTGAACCGTAGTCGCGCGGACGGCGGCGTGCGCACGTGAGCGCAGCCTGAACCCCCCCACCCCTCTGCCAAGGGCACCGCGACCACTGTTGCCTGCATATTTCCATAAACCCCCCCGTCATTCTGGAGAAGAGGGGCTGGACACTGCTGGAGCCTGAGAAAGTCTCCAGATAGGCGCCGCGTGGTGGGATGCGAAGAGCGCGTGTGTTTCTGCTTTATTTCTTCTTTTTAGCAAACTGATAAGGTAGAAGCGTGTAGTAGATGTATGAGAAAACAGTATGGGTGGGAGGGGGCAATAAATAAATAGCCAGATTAATAAATAAATATCCGTTATCTACAGCCGTTAGTGTGTGTCACGGAGGGAGGGCGGGGTTGGAGAACGCGTGGCTCAGGAGTGTGTGTATTTGTGTATGAGAGAGAGAGACAGAGAGAGAGAGACAGAGATCCTGTTAGGAGTGGTGAGGGGGGGTGTCCACTGCAAAGGGATTCTCCTATAGAGGATCCACTGGCGAGCCAGCTACAGTGGTCAGTAGAATGAACGTGGCTGTATTGCATCTTCTGAAGGAAACGTCCAGCTCAGAGTGGACAAGAGCACCGAGAGCCTGAGGAGGATGTCAGCGTTCCTCTGGCATTGTAAAGGAGCCCGGACTCCAATGACAGGTAACACACTCCTTCACTGATCCTTCAGTCTTAAGAGGAGTGCAACATACACACACACACTAGCAGTGCCAGTTCTATCAAAGGATCCACTTATTTTTAATGAATGACGCTTGAAAAGTGTGGATGCTGGTGTCCCCTGTTGCAGTGTGTTTGAGCCTGTGAGCGGTCGATGGCAGATCTGTTCAGCAGACAGCTGGATATCACGCTTTTCTGATGGATGTTTTAAAATGGTGGTGACCTGTTAACGTCTGGCATCTCAATCCCAGCCGAGGAGCAGCCCGGCATTCTAATTCACACCGTGGCAATCATCCTCTTTAATGAGGTCCCAAGACGAGACGGCACTAAACTGTGGTCACGGCTCAAACAGGCAGGCTGTCAGGCATACTGATGTCCAGCAATCAGGTCCGGCGATCGAAACAAACATATGTCCAGCACTTCTTTTAAAATGCAGAATTGCTTCTGTGGGCACAAACCTTCTAATGAGTCGCCCTCAATAAATGTGTGATGAATGGCAGCGTCCGGTGGGGTTTGACCTTTGCAGCAGGTCTTGGCATCTAAAATGAATTTTTGCTCCCCTAGAGAGCAGTCAGCAAAATGAATGGAGTGTCCACCTGCACAGTGTAGAAGAGGAAGGAGAAAAAAAAGCGGGTAAATGGGGAGGGGACGGAAAAATGGCTGGAATCTCAGCCCCCTTTGACGGGGTTCCATAACTCATTCCATAGCGTCATACAACCTAATGTATATGACTTCATTTGGGCCAGGGGAAGGTGAAAGAGAGGAGACGTACGGGGAGTGGACTGAATAGCCCTGCATTACGGCAAAGTGAGGGTACTGTGCATTTACAGCATCTTAAACCACTGAGAGCATAGCAGAAATATGCACTTGGAGTATTCATGCAACCGTAACTGCTAATGTAGAGAGAAGAGCACTAATTGTCCCAACCCATCCTGTTCATTAATTAGCCCTTGTGGCGTGTGCGCGGGCAGCATATTGTTGAGACATAATTAATCAAGCCAACGAGTAATTATTGTGGTTTGAAAATTAAGACGTGAGAGGCAGCGGGGGGCCTTCAGCAAAAGGTAAACATCTTATTAACTCAATCACACCCTTTCAGCCCCTCCCAGAGTACATGTTGGAGTTTCTTTCTCCTTTCACTTCTATTTTCCCTCTAACGTCTGCGAAATGACTTGGGGGACCTGGTGCAGTCTGGCCAAAACAACACAGGAAACACGTTGAGATTCTCAGAAGAGCTTACAGCAGACCGATATAACACTCATATTTGGAGTCATGTGGAGGCTGTGTTTGTTCAAAAGCACAGTGTGAGGTGAGGCCAGATGATGCGGCTGCAAACCCAGCCACAGCCTCAGCCACCGGTCAGTGTCTTTACCACAAAAATGCAGCACAGCAGGGGCTGCCCGACGTCAGCGCCGCTGTTGCTCTCCCTTCAGCCCATAATGACAGAGTCCCGTGTTTAATTTTAGCTAAACTTTGCCTCGCTCACCTCGCCAGCCCATTTGTTTTTCTTCTTGAACCACCGCCGCTTACACAACTTACACATTCCATCTTAGGCCAGCTGCAGTTCAGTCACAGAGCATCTCAAACATGCTGCCAGCAAATGTGTCCCCCCTTTAAAGATGGTGTGGTTGTTCTGTGATTATAGCTGAGATTAGCCAACTCAACAGTCAGGGACAGCTACTGTGAGACCAGCCATGGCGTCAAACTATATAGGCCCCCGCCTGTGTTTTCTACAACCTCTCCATTCAAAACATCTCTTCTACATTATAATGAAGTGAGTTGCATTGCAGGGAGTGGGAGTGGGTGTCGATTGGTTGCCCTTGTTAAAGGATTGAGCTCTGTGAATGGCTGAGGTGAGATTTTCCGTCTTATTTTTTATAATCCCATTCACCCGCTTTATATGCAGCCGCTCCAGTCTTGGAAGGCTTTCAGACATATTTCCTCTTTGCGAAGTAACACAGAACCGTTTCTTGAGAAATTATGTTAAGTATTCCTGTTTGGATTCACAAGTGCCAAAAAGGATGTGACACATTTGCCCAAATGATTGACCTGTCCATGCTCCGCCCACAAATGCATTCTCTCTCGCAGCTGTCAGTGTGCAGGTGGACAGAACAGCGGTAAAACTACCATTCACCCTAATTAGGGTCCCGACACACCACTGATTTTCCAGTTTAACATGCTACACCACTGAGCTGAACAATTTGTTGTAGGGAAAAGACAACAAATAATGTGTCGCCATTCTAGCTTAATTACATTAAAATTCTACATCCCGTCTGTTCTAACAGCATGGCCTTTCACACTAATATATAAAATGAATATTCTCTGAATTAAAAAAAAAACTTCTAAATACTGGTATTTTGGCAAAGTTGAACACTACAGATTCTTATTAAACTGAACTAGAGATCCATACAGCCTGACCAACCTCGCAACAGCCTCTACAGAATGCAGAGCATGGTTATGTCAACTGTGTGATTGTCACTTTGTTCGAAATAAACAACCTGAACTCCATAGTCTTTTGACTAGTGAGAAATCTGACCACAACCTCTGAAAATAACAGGCCTGCCAGTGGTTTCAGGGTGGGAGCAGAAGCTGCACAGCCATTACTCCGTTACTCAGGATACTGTGGGTCATGAACAGAAGAAGAATGTTAATACAGAGATCATTCCTGGGACATGTGTTCTTTAAAACTGATTCATTTTGACAAGAAGGTGCATTCTTTCCTGTAACCACACACTGTCAGATGCCAGTCTCCACAAACGCAAACCAATCACAACCACCTGGAGCTAATCTGACAGAATCCCAGTCGAGACAGATACGAAAACATCTTGACCCTGAAGAAAATAATGCCAGTTGTGTCTTCTGCCGTAATGGAGCCTGAGATTTCTTTGCCACAGGCACACACTTAGGTTAGTCCTTGAGGGTTGTGCATGGGAAGGAGGTGGGGAGGAGATGAGCTGTGGGTCCAGCTGTCACTGGTCCTCCAAGTGAGAAAACAAACCAGGCTGCAGCCGTCTGGGCTGCTAGCACGTCAGCCACCAGGGCCCGGGGAGCTAACGAGTCCTGCTTACAACCGCCGCATTCTAGCCCCGTCCACCTGCTTGTTCTTCCTGTCTCGAAGCGCCACTCTGCAATCTCTCATATCACTCAAACCCACAGAGATCATTCAATCTTACGAAAACTATTTCACTGAAAGAGCACCAGAGGTAAAGTGAAATTTTAGCATATAAACAAATTTAAGCAGATGGTTGTAAATGTACATTGGCTTACCAACATGTAAAATGATTTCCCAAGTGTGCTTCTTAAGTTTTGCTCTGAAGCTACACAGCTAATGCAATTAATGCATAAGAGAAGTGTATACCCTATTGCTTGCTCTTAAGACTACATGACTGTGCCGATTGCATGAATAAGCCATCACTCACTTACCTCAGTCAGTGTTCTGACGCTGGATGGCATGCTGTTATGTATAAAAATGACCAAAGGTATGTCCAATAGTTAAAAAGCATTGGCAACTATCTTGAAGCAGGAATTTGGTCTATTTTAAGAGATCATGGGATGCCATACAGTGTTATAAAGTGAGTTTCATGAATGTGTTTGAATTAAGTAATTGGGTTGGTCTCATTTTATTTTATGAATAATTTATTTTGGCCCTATATTGCAAACTCATTCCACATCAAACCCCAGTTTTCTAGCATGCTCACCTTTGTCTGTGCACGGTGTTTACCAGAAAAATCGAGCAGGAGCTGTGAAGACAAGGAGTGAGAGGAGGATAAAGAGAGAGAGAGAGAGACAGTGTCAAAGATAGTGAGGGAAAAAAAGAGACACCAGCAGTGACAGAGACTGAGATGAAGGCCATGAGAGGGAGAGAGAGAGAAAGAGAAAGAGAGAGAGTCACTTCTGGCCTCTAACCAGTCATCTTTCCCTGTCAGATCCAGCCTGGCTCCCAACCCTGTCAGCTACCTCCTCTCCCTGGCCGACTCTTGGGTTCCCCAAGCCCAGACGTGTCCTGGATTTGCATTGTCCTATATTTATTAGCTCGGCTATCTTCCTCCTGTTCCTGCCATCTATTGCAGGGGATTGCAGGAGCCTCCTTCGCTGTTGGGACAGATGTTTTAACTGCAATCGATTCGCGGGGAAAATTGAGATTAACTTCACCTGCGAGGCAAGGAAAAGGCGAATGAAAGAAAAGAAGGGAAATCAATGTCTTAACTAAAGGAAGGCATGAATCATTGATGAGAGGCATGTAACAGAATCCTAGGTCTCTGAATTCCAACAAGTATCTACGCTTGCTGAATAGCACACTGCAAGAAGCTGCACGATGCAAGAAGAGTGTTATTGATCTAATGCGTACACATTCCCAGTCATAAACATATGACCCTGGTTTTCAGGATGTGCATTAAAGCTGTTTTGGGTTAATACTAGTTTTTCAGCTGGTGAAGTGTGGTTTAGTCTTGACCTACGTTTCACGTAGTCTCAGAGCTGAAACAGCCCAAACACTCTCTTGTACATGTACATGTATAATTGTGCACACTATAGTCTGAGCAATCAGCCCTTACCAAAAACATCTAAAGAAACTGTGATTTTGTATAATAACTCATAGTATTACTATAGATCTTTGTATTAGAGATAAGGGACATAAGTGATTGGAAGGTGACATAATTCTGTTGTTTTGCTCTATTCTTTATTCCACAGGATTTGAAAAGAAACAGTGTCTATGACATTACGACATTTAACTGCAGTCAACTGTCTCTCTCACACACACACACGCGATATATA
>JBBPCY010000142.1:11542297-11561038 GCA_037974405.1 Brachyalestes nurse | reverse complement strand
CAATATTTAACATGAAACAAATAGTTTAATATAACACATACAAATACCACTAATTAAATAAAAATACAAGGAAGGAACCTCCATCATTCATCTCTCTCTCTCTCTCTCTCTCTCTTTCTGTCTTTCTGAAAAGGAAGGGTCTTATAACTATGTTAGTAGGAAGAAAGGTGTTTGGTGGTCCGTAGGCCGAGAAAGAAAACCATTTGTGAAATCCACAGTTTTTCCCCCCTCAGGTAATAAAAACGAGAGACTTAAGCTGCTGAGGTCTAGACAGGGAAGAGGGATTTTATTTTGAGCTAGCGCTCAGCATGCAGAAAGAAGGGTGGCATCTAGGAGAGAGGAACGAAAGAGAAAGGAAAACTGAAGGGCAACACTGCATGAATTCCCATTAACTCCTCTCTTTCTTTCTCCTGCCATTTCTCTCTCTGTCTCTCACTGTGACATTTTCAGTGGAAGGGGAGGGTGATCAGGAATAGCTCTTAGGAGGTGTTCCCAGGTTAATGACGACCAGCATCTGCTATTGCTGCAGATTAACCTGGTAGCACCTCACAGCACCCTGCTGAACCCCCAGCACTCAAAGAGGGAGAGAGAGACAGAGAGAGAGAGAGAGGGATGCGGATGTTTCAGAAAAGACTAGCAGAGGCTTACCGCAACCTAATGGCCTACTTTCATTTACTTTGCAGGCTTCTTTTATAAAGGGGGAGAAAAACCTGCATTGTACTGAGAATGCAAATGAGAGAGAATGGGAGAGCTGGTAGAAAAAAATGGGACAAGTGGTTTTGGGACACTTCTGGGACAGACTCACACAAGCATGCACGCACACACACACACACACACACACACACATACACACTAACATATTCTCATGCCTTCCCAGAGGTCTTGACTGCTGTTCAAGAAGTATGCAGTATTATCATGTATGTGGTGTGTATGTGTGTGGCAGCATATGGCTAAAGCTGAGGGTGTAACAGTAAATGGTGTACTTTTCTTAATGTCTTACATGGTCTCCATGACTACACTCTTGCCATGTGGAAGAGTTGCAGTGCAGGCCATTATTCCTGAAACCTAAAAGCACCCCAGACAAAAAAGAACCCAATAAAAGCAATACACTGCCATTTTATACGCTGCTCTCCATATAAAACAGAACACCAGACTCACAAACAGATTTACAATGCATTATCTTGCTAAAAGCAAGTCAAAATTTTTTCCTCCTTTTTTTTTTTTTTTTAAATAATATTTAATGTGGAGCTTAATGTCTTATATTGGGGATATTCTTCCATCAGCTTTTCAGCAGCATAGCTAGTAATGGCAGTTTCCCTTCCGCTCTGCGATCTTGTGTGTGTGTGTGTGTGTGTGTGTGTGTGTATGTGTGTGTGTGGTTGGCATGCCTCAATAAGAAACGCTACACCCCACTGTAATTAGGGGGATGCGAAATTGTACCCCTACAGAGAATGTGGCTTGTGTGGTTCATGTTCAGACCCGAACAAACTGAGCTTAATAAGTGTACGTAAGGGGCGGGGGGGTGAGGTAGGGGGAGCAATCTTCTTTTTGTCACTTTTTCTTTGACTTTCAGGTGGTTCTCTACTTTTCTCCAGCTCTACTGTCCCTAGATCCTCTCAATGCTTTTCATACCTTCAGGGCAAATCCTCTGTTCACACACACACACACACACACACAAACACACACGCACACAGCCTGTGAGTTATCAGAGCACAGACTCAAGCATGGAAATTTACTCATGCATGCATGAACACACACTATCATGAACACTAGCACTAACACTACACACAGAGACACACAGATTTCACAGCTCACGCTTCCAAAGCTGGCAAAAAGACACACACAGGGTGTGTGTACAGTAAAAGGTTTTGCCCTCTGTCTCTCAGGATTCAGTACAGCTTAATCCAATACAGTAGAGCAGTACAAACACAGAGTCTACCCAGTCTACTGCCTCCTATCTCTTTAAAGAAGTACTACCACATCCAGTACCCATAGCTGTCTACTCTCATGGTTTAGCCATTGCTGTGTCCTCACCGTAATGAATGTTAATCTCATGGATTATTACACTCTCAAAGGAAAGAGATAGTATCTGGGCTAATTGCTGAGTGATAAATGTCTGGACTCGCAGTTTTGTTTCTACAGTTTTTCTCAACCTTTTCTTTATTTTTAGGTTAAGAAGTATAGAAAAGTATAGAAATAATTCTAAATGTAGGATAAATCTAATTTTATGTTAGGTCTTCTTGGGAAATTTGAAAGCTAGTTAGAAATAACTCAAACATCTTCATAAAATTAATTGTGATTTATGTTTACCTTCCTTATGAACTGGAGCGTCTCTGAACTAGCTCTGAACACTGTGTTCGGAACATTCTGTCAGAGTGTTATATGTGCTATGGGTGACCTGCATGCAGTATTCCATATGAACTGGAGGGCCTTTGAACTAGCTGAGCATTTTTGCCAGATGTTAAGTGGGTGTGGTGTGAGGGAATGTGAAACATGGTGTTATTTGTTAATGTTTACTACCATGACCGAACCATTTTTCTCTACATTTGCATGCACATAAATACACACACTTATATGAAAAATCACTCATGCCTATATAAAAATGCATTGTGGCCAAAATCCCCACAGTTTAAATGGAGGGTTCTTCAGCAGTTGAAAATTAAAGCGGCGAAAGTGTGGTTCAACTACATTTTGCTTATATAATTTGTTTACACAAAGACAGTCAGTTGTGTACACATTCATCCACATCCTGTCTCTGTCCTGGATGAGGCCAGAGGTTGGTCAACGTCACATTCAGTGTTTCTTTGGCTAGACAACAGAAAAAATACCAGGTCTTCCAGGTCTGGCGTGACTCCTCAGGTGTACTCCTGCAAATAGCTTCGGTTAACCTGTCTAACACTTATGCACTTACCCAATCATAAGGACTTATCTTCCACTGCAGTGCTTAAAATACAAGATTTAGGAATGATGAATATAGCAGAAGTCAGACTGGAAGATTGGAGGTTATGATGTTGTGGTCCAAAGCAGTACAGTGGCGATTGGTATTGTAATCAACACAGCATCCAACACACATGAGCTCCTCTGTGTATCATACTGTGGATGGACTAGGTTTTACGGTATAAAGTATTTGTGGTATAAAATAGAATATTTTTCACTGGTTTGTTAAATACATGATATTCTTAAAAGAAACCACCAGGAGAGTATGAAAAAACTCCCCTGCGGCAGAAAATGTCTCCAGCATTATACACATGTAAGGTTATTTGCCTTCCAAGAGAAACTACTTGTTTGCATTAACTGAGCTTTGTCTGCAGTTTTGTTGTTGCAAAAGGACCTTGGCTAAAAAAAGCAGAATGAATGTCTTTTTATTTCTAGTTTTGCACGTAAATGGCATTGTGGTATTGCAAATGTATCATAAAATGTAACAGTACAGTTTATTCTATCGCAAAAATTATACATAGAAATATGTGAATAAATATTTATTCTTTTTTTTAAATCATTTTTCTAATATAACATATAACAAGATCGAATATACTATAGTATATTTCCAACTATGTTTCTGTATTTTAAGGACTTGTCTGACCTACTTGGTTGTTGAAACACTGTTCGGAACATTGTGTTCTATAGATTGCCAGAAGTGATGAGATGGAGTGTGTTATGTGTGCTATGGGTGGCCTGATGCAGAACTCCATATTGACTGATTGCTGTATAAATTGTGACATTTCTTCCATGTTGACCAGGGACTTACACAATTTCTCATTGCTCAGTGACATTTCCTTCCCTTCTCCTCTACTTTGTCAGGTTGAATCCATCGTCATCAATAGATGTATTCTCTCGGGATTGGCGTTGAGTTCTTATATTTTCTGAAAGCCCACTGTGTTGGATGTACAATAGTGTATTTGTACTGCAGAGAAAAAAAGTTGCAGGATGTCCAAGAAGGCCGTACATTCTCAGAAAAAGCTATACCTTTCAGAGTAGGAACTCTTTTACTGATTTTTAAAGTTGCATTGACTTTACACACTCAGTCTTGACTCCAAGCTTTTTATACCTTTTTCTTTGTTACCATCACATTATGAAAACATACAAATATGCTCACTAGGTAAAAGGAATGAAGGGTACTTCTAAGTTGGACCCTAAGGACCATGTTGTACCTTTGGGGGTACACTAACATTGATTGTACTTTGGGGAGGAGAGGGGGGGCGTGAAATCTACCTAAAAAGTCTCTTTTATTCGGACGGTGCAAGGCAAACGTACAGAAATGTAGCAATTTAACTTTTCAGCAAGGGAACTTGTAGTATCTTGCTTGCACACATTGTGATCATAGTTTTATTTATTATATCTTTCATATGAGACTTCAGAGGTTTGTTTGATCCTCATTCTGTTCCTTTAGAGCAAACAGTCAGTGGCACTGAAGGCAACACCATCCTCAGTGAGGCATCTTTTTATTTATGCTGAAAAGTGGTGTTTGCTTCAGTTCTGCTAATAATGTTTAGCAATGACAGTTTTTTATCTAGCAATAAGACTGAGAGTCTTCCTCCACAGTAGTTTTAGTTTACTTTGTGTTTGAACTATACAGTACATTGCCGACATGCTGATATGAAAATACTCAAAGAATTTAAAAATCTCAAATTTTAGCACAATTCAAGAATTTCATTTCAAGAATTCAAAAAATGTAAAAAAATAAATAAATAAATAAAAAATTATTTTTAGGGTATACTGAAAATGCAAATTTGGGTTCAAAAAGGCCAGTCATTTATAACAATACAAAAGTACATGCTGTGCTGAACATTATTAGAATTCATTATAATCAGTTCTAACATTCCAAAGTAGTTGCATAGCCACCTTCAGATCAGTGTGTTTTGATGGATTTTTACGCTCAGCTTCCCTCATAGATAAGCAGATGGTTATAGGCCGGATTCCATCTGAGATATTATGTCTTCATATTCTCTTTTCCCACATTTCTTGGGCCTGTGTTGGTCAAACATAGCAATATTCTTTAGCCTTTATATAAATACCAATTTCAGACCAGCAAATGAACAGCTGAGCTCTCAGTCCTGTTCGCCTGGTGGGCTGCGCTTTGTTAATTAATGGGCTTGGGTTCTTGTTATGAATGCCAGTGTTTTCCACATGAAAGCAAGTGATTGTGTGAGAGGTGTGAGTGTCTTAGGTTTTGTTCTCGCTGCAGTGCAAATCAGATTTGTTTCTCAGATTTGTTCCGATTTCAAATTACAAGTGACCAAATCCGATTTGGATGGTCACACTGTAGTCACATTTGTTCGCATAATCCACATTGGTTGCCATAGTTACAATACATGTGTGAGTGTGCGCAGTAGGGAGAGGCGAAGTTGCCAGTTGTATTTCATGAGCTTAGATTTTAATGTGTATTGTTTCTTGACTATAATTATCAGAATGATCACATTAGGCTTCACAGCAATATCTCACTTTTTATCAAGTAGGACATGAACAATCATGACAATAGGATGCCCTATAATAATGGTACTTTATAGTTTAAAGGCTGTGCCAGTGATGTTCTGAGACAGTTTTTAAGCTCAATTTTTTAATAAAACGCACTGGAAAACTGCAAAACTGCTTCCTAAGTGTCTGATAAAACCTTTAACTCTCTGTGGTTAATCTGCAATATGTGCTGCAGCACCGACTTTCTCCTTGAACATTCTGACATTATGAACCACCTCCCGAAATACCGAAAAACACAAAATCCGATCTGACTGGTTGAACTGAGTTATATGTTCAGAGATCTGATTTGAATCAGAGTTGAACCCACCTACAAATGTGGCTTGAATCTGCTTGCAAAAAGTCTGATTTCAAGTGTCATTTTTTCTTTCAAACTGTAGAAGATCCGTCCTGCACAAATAAGCTGAAAATCATGCTAAAAATTGAGATTTGAGCTGCCTGTCTGAATAAGGCCACCAGCCAAGGCTGTCAAAATGTCAACCGCAGTCAAACACTTTTTGTTTCAAGCAAACTTAAAGAGGGCTAGGAAACAGGATAGTTAGTAGAGGAACACTTTTAAACTAGTAACAGCTGTCAACTGGGCATCCCTTAACTGCATATTAATAATGAGGCTGACTGCCTTCAGGATTGTTCCTTCTAGGTTTGAATCCACAGTTCATTTTCAGAATTACCCTTGTGGATTTGTAAGGTTGTTTTTGTTCATGCCAAAATAATGGCTTGCAGAACCAGATGAGTATATCTGCAGATTGTAGAAAATAATATTTTAGATGCCTTATATGGTTAATACAGCTTATAATGTTATATACACCCGATTAAAAGAAAAAAACAGGGCTTCTAATACAACTATGTAAAGAGCTTTTATTTTTTTAAGTATGGCTCTGTGTCACTGACAGTTAGCTAATTCAGAGCTCTGTGTATGAATTATAGGAAAACAGCTTGCCCCTAATGCCTTCTGTCAATGTTTTTGAAATTTTGGTGTCAGGGCTGTCACTTTGTTGTTCTAAAATGCCTGACTGCGGTTTTAACACTGTTGCCAATACATTCTTCTTCTGCCAAAGCTATTTATACGTGTTTGGAAAAGCTGGCAACATGCTTCTTTGAATTACAGTTGGACTGGTGGTTGAGGTGACCGCTTTAGAAAAGCATTCATAAGCATATTGCTGCTGTCATGAAGAAAACTCCAAAACTTCAGGACTCGAGAAAGACACATTGTCTTTTCACTATTTTAGTTCAATAACCTTGAAACGTCAGAATACCCACAAATACTGGCAGAAGTAGAGAGCAGTGATAGACACCATATAAAAAATTGGGGATACAGCCATATAAGCAAGCAGAGATACACACCATATAAACAATTCATTCTCTCCTGTGGTGTATGGCATAGATTAACAACCACAATGTGTTTTTACTAATGATGTCAAGGTTAACAAGGTTAATAATGTGTTAACGCAGCTACGTTTTTTATGCTGTTTAAGCATTTCCCTAGTTTAATAAACCATCCATATCCTAGTCTGCTTACACTGCCCAGATTTTCACTTTTAACCCCTTTCAAAAACCGTTTTACTAATTTTAAAGAGGAATTTACCATTTGCACATATGTGAATGTTTCATGAATTCAGAATGTGCCTGCTACACTTGCTTTGGTCCACTTGTTTTAATCACTTTCACACTATTTCACACTATATGCATCTCAAGGCCTGTCCTGGCATAGTAAAGCAGGAGCTGGTGTTAAAAAACTCAATTGCTTTTTCAATATAGTAGCCCAGTGTCAGTATATGCCTGTTTTATTTTTTTACTGAGATTTTGTTATCTGGCAGAATAAAACATTATATTCCTAAACTGCTCACATACAGTATGTGCTATACACTGGAACTGAGAAATACTGCTGCATGCTGAAAATATATTACTGCCCTGCTGCTTAGACTAAGAGATATATTGACTGTGTATTTGCAGTATATTCAACTCTCATTTAGAAATAGTTTTGGTTCCTTCACAGATGCCACATTAATCAATATTCATTTTCAAACTATGTGTGTGTGTGTGTGTGTGTGTGTGGCTGTGTGTGTTACTTTATTTGCTGGACTGTGTACTTTAAAGTTAAACTGGTTCAAATTATGCAGATATTGTGCTTATAGGAAAGAAATGCTAAAATTCCTTCTCCACTAACAGCAGCATTGTGTTTTTTCCCCAAATAGTTCTCTTTGTCACCTTTATTTTTAAGTGTAGCATCACATCACTGATTCACTCAGTATAATTAGACAGCATCTACAGGCAGCACTACAGCGCCCTGATCAGAAATTTCCAAAGAGGTACCACAGTCACACTGGGAGTATCTTCCGAGTGTACTAGAGTATGTTGCTACATGTGGCACCCTTGTGGCTTTGCTGTTATTGTTGTCGCTGGAAGGTCTCTGTTGTTATGGTGTCTTAAAATGGCCTGCCAGTTGCTGAGATTCCTGACCAGCTGGCGTGTACTGGGTAAGGTAATATTCTAGGCATTGCGAACTTGCACTCTGTTGGCTAACCAGTGTGTATATGTGTATAATGGGAGGGCATTTACAGTACTAATCTGTTCTTTGTGCTTCTCGCTTTGCGCTGCTGAGGCTGGAGTGCAAGAAGCCATCAGCGTCTCGGCCACTATTGTTACCCTCCGGCAGAGCAGAACGCTTTGGAGAGCATCTGAGTGAAGCACTCTGGGAGAATGATGCAGGGGCGCCTTCACTGCCCTCCCACCCTGTTCTGCTCCTGGGCTTTCCTGTTATTCTTCAGGAGCACCCTCACAGTGTGTTATTTAATGTCTTCCTTCCACCCATACTCAGCTGATGAGGAGTTTGGCAGTGAGCTCATGAGAACAAGAGAGTCTAAAGACATGCAACAAAGTCAGGGTACAATGCAGGGTTTTTCAAAGAAAACACAAACACCAAGAAGTTTAGGACAAGTGAAAGTTCTTAAAATGCAGTTCTTTAAAAAATATATATTCTATAATGTATTTTATTTTTACTATTATATTTAACTCTGGCATCAGTTACAGTCAAATATAGGTAGTGTGTGATGCATTGTGAATAGGCAAGAAAAGTGTAGACAGAAACTACAAGTGGCTAGAGTGATATTATACATGCGATTTTGCATGTAGAATGCCAACATTAACAGCTGGATTCAAGATTGTAAATAAAATGGTCTTAACTAATGACTTACAGGTGACAACTTAAATGCCCAGAGTGGTTTCACCTATCCACCCACTCAACCCTGTACGAACATTTTAGTCCGTATTGCTTTATGAATGAGTTGCAGTACAAGGTAGCCAATCAGAGCAGCTTGTTTACTTCAGAGGGACAAAGAAAGGTTGGAAAAAGGTCATGTAAAAATGAGTGGACTTCGGGGGTGGGGGGGAGATCAAATTAATGCATCCATCTATTATCGCTTATCCTAACAGGGTCACTGGGGGGTTCTGGTATGCCTATTGCAGCGGTCACAGGGTGACTCTGGACCAGTCTTCTCTAGTCAGTCGCAGGGCAGACACACAGACAAACACAGTCACACCAAGGGGCCGTTTAGCATCTCCAATTTATCTGACATGCATGTTTTTGAACTGTGGGAGGAAACAGGAGCACCGGACAGAAACCAATGGAGACAATTTCCCAAAGGGGTTCTACTGTTTATACTTACCTTTTTACTGATGTCTTTTTCATAAGTGTAAATGCAGATGTCACTTTAGTGACTGCATGTCACTGTTCCTGTTGTCATCTTAATCAAAATATGAAGGTGAACTGGACCTGATTAGTATTTTTGCACATGCCAGAGAGCATGGCAGGATGCTGATTGCTTAATTGCTTTATGCAGTACAACCGTCTGGAAATGTCTGCACTCGTTATGTTTCTCCACTCATTTGTTCAGGTGTTTTCTTTAATTTATCACCCATCTGTTGCCTGTTACCTGCGCAAGAAGCTTCCAAGTGAACAGTGTTATACAAACTAGACAACTTTCCTCCAAGTGTGAGCTTTTGTACTGTTAAAAAAAATATTGGAAATATTTTTTTTTCTTCAAAACCTTACAACCTTCTTAACCTCCAGTGGCAAAACTTTGTATCTCCATTTTTTATTTACCAGTTTACAATGTATAAAAGTTCATGCTGTGTAGACCAATAGAAATGCTCTACATTTTTTTAGTTCCATTCTACCGAATGTTAAGAATGGTTTTCCTCATTAAAGTTGTGAAGTTACAAGGTACAAAGGTTTGTTCCCATAGCAACAATAAATATTTGTATATATATTTTTAAATTGTTATTGTTATTAAAGTAAGGATGAAATTTAGACAAGTCTAACAAAGTTTCTTTTAGGAAAAATAGCTTGCAATTCATAGTTTAGCCCAAAGAAATGTAAAAAATATATATATATATTTCATTAATAGTGTAGTCAGTTCTCTACATCTAAATGCGCTCAGTGGAACATAACATTTAAGAAACAAGTGCTCAATCAGCAGTCTCATTCAAAGCAGAATGGTATATGTGATCATCTAAACTGGGACAGTTTAGGCTTTGCATTAATTATGTAGGCTATGTATTAAAAGTAATAGTGTTTGGCTTTCGCACTGTAATTCCTTGTGTAGATGTACAGCCCCTGAACTGAAGGAAATTCTTCTTTTAACTTGAAGTGTTAAAGTCATTTATTGGTATCTGGTTCCTTTTTTGTTCAGCGTTAGTCTAGCCTTGGACTAAATCACTCTGTAATTTACACCTTTCCCACATTAAGCTAGGCTAAGCAAGTTGCGTGTGGAAAATCAGCCCTTAAAGTACATTTAAGCTCTGTGTGCATATGTGACTACCGGTCTGCAAAAAGCTTTTAGCAGGGGGATACAGAGGCACCACCCGTATTGTTTCCCGATGACCCTGCCTGAGCACACCCGCACCTAGTCACGTAAACTGTCCCAGCAGCGACAGGTACGGGACGTGTCCCAGATAAGGCTCCCGGACAGGCAAATGAAGAATGAATTGAACATGTATGAATTAGTCATGAGTGCAGCTGTCAAACTTTTATTTAACAATGCCCTTGATAGCCCTGTTCTCACTCCCAGCAAGACTCCACTCATTTCCTAAGATACATGGTAGCAACAGTTCAGGAATAATGTATGTCTACCTTGCCTGAACTTCCACCTGCAATGAATACCATTGTACTAAGGGTAAAATTCAGGCTTATTCAAGAAAATTTCAGGTCTGCACGTTATTATTGTGTATTTTAAAAGCAAGTGATGCTTATTTAGTTTAGCACCATTAGCATTGGAGCTAAAAAAAAAGGTGCACACCAAACACATTTTGGCTTATTGACTACATTTGCTTTCATATGTTTGATAACTTTAACTAACTAGCATAGAGGGCAGCGTGTCCTATTTAAGATCACCCGACATCACCCCCTGGTAGAGATATGAACAAAAATAACCCTTTATCTCAGTGCTGGGTATTGTTGACCTAATTTCCATAAGTGTCGATACCCACCCTTGTCTATTGTTTTCCCTTTGTTCTGGCTCATAGATAAGCTCTCATTGTTCCTTGTCCACAGCCCCCCCTCACACTACAGCTTGCCCTTCACTTCCCATTCAGATTTTCCAAACGAGATGAATTAGAGTATTTTTGGACTACTACTACACAACCTTGAGTTGTTGGTTTTCTAATCTCTAGACCAGGGAAGGATCTGCGGTGTCCAGCTGTCTCTCGCCCATCAGCACCTTTGAGGAGCCAGTACACTCACCACCTGAATGAGGGATGCAGCATACACACACACACACACTTTCTGCATATCACTCTCTTAAGGTATCAGTGTCATTCTAGCCCTCAATCTTACACGCTGTCCCTCGTTCGGAGACACACGCACATGTCCTCAGTCACTCACATTTCTTGCTCTCTCCCTCCTTCCTTTTCTCGCCGTCAATCTCGCCCTGCCCTCTGCCAGCATCTCTCATTTCCTCTCTCCCTTCCTCCCATGCTTTTCACACTCATTTACCATTTCTTATTCGCCCTCCCTCTCTCTTTCTCTCCCTCTCCCTCTCACACTCCCTCCCTCTCTCTGTCTCTCTCTCTCTCTCTCTCTCTCTGCAGTAATGTGATCAGGTGCACTGAGTGAGTTGTCTCTGCTCCAGTAACTGCATTAAGCTCTGGTGTGCCTGCCCCTCCTCCTGCCCAGATCACACTTGTAAGACCAGGGTCAAAAAGACCAAAACACCCCATCCTGGAATGATACACACACAGCCCCACATACATTACAGAGTGTGTTTAGAATCATTCGTCATACTTACCCTTTAACCATCATACACCCATCACCCATCTTTCAAATGTAGTTGCATAAAAATAAGGCAGGAGATGGGCATACAGAGAAGTTTAAGAGTAATTATTGCTGCTTTGTTCAACTTCTGGATACACTGAAATATTATAAATACCAGAGATATTCAGTATTCAAATCGCTGAGAGACCTGTTTACAACCATGTATTGTCTTTATCTGCTTCCTGACTTAGGCCACCATTGAAAACATTCCCTTTTTCATGATGACTATGAGCTTTTGAATGATAGTGATGCACTCCATCCCTGGCATGTAATGAAGTTGTGGCACCTGAGGCTTTTGGTCAGCACTTGCAGCAGCAGGGGGGGCACTGGTAGCCAGCGAAGCCATGGATCAGATGACCTCACCGATCTACACGCACCCGCCCCTCCCGCTGGGAGAATCCAGGCACCAGCTGAAGTATTAATGCATCAGCCATCCGTAGTGTTATGCCCAGATCACTTTTCCTGCTGCATTGAGATAATATTTAAGTCGAGGCGTGGCCCTGACGCCTATAAACCAGCGTGAAACTCTCGGCGGAATGCAACATGAACTCATGTCATCGAGCTTCTGAAAGAGCCTGACCTGAGTTCACTTCACAGACTCCTTTCATACGGCAATAATTGCAGAAAATGTGTTTATTGACTGTCTGCAGAACACCTTAATAACAGTGTGTCCTGCGGCTTCGTCTGGAGTTCTTATTTTTACCGATTGGAGTAGCCTAAAGAAACGGTCCAGGTCTCTGAGAAAGCCGAACGAGGCACACGAAGAAAGAGATGTTCTTTCTTTGGCGGTTTTATGCTACAAATCGACTCCAGGTGATTTCACGCCAAATTCTCCAACTTATAAATAAGGCAAATCTAAGCAGCACTGTAGCTTAGTGTTTCGCCAAATTGCATTAAGTTGTTTTGCTCCACTCCCATCCTCCTCTGCTGAAGAATTGACAGCTGATGAAGTGGCACCCACTACTTTTACTCTCCACTATATCTGCTTAATGCGCCAACCAGTGGCAGCATCAATTGGATTTCAATTAATTGGACGCTCCACTTTAACAAGACAGTTTGGCACGCGGTGCTGAAAACAAGTAACGTTAGCAGGTCAGGAGAGCATGAAAGATGTGTGTAATGATGCATCTTGCGCGTGCACACATACACACACACACACAAACACACACCCACACACATGTGCATCGTCAGGCACAACAGTAGAACTGATTGACAGTGCCAGACTGTGAATGCCTGGCCTATGGCCAACCGTTTTCTCATCAACGGGCACGCCTGCCTGCCTGCCGCCTGTCTGCCTGCACCCAAATGGAGTTTTCATCCATCAGAATAGAGAGAGGCCTGAATATCCTAATAGACTGTACACTTACACACAGCACTCCGGCTTTAATGCGTTATCGACCCACAAATGTATGGATCAAACCTCTCCGACTTAAAGTGAGCCTGATGCTTCTATATGCTCATTAGTTTTTGTCTACCAAATTATGCCTATAGTCATGTGGATGCAGGGCAAATGGCCTCATCACTTATATCTGCGCATAAGAGCTCTCACCTGAAACTGGAACACTTCATTCACACAGTGGTTTAATGCTTCCTCAGCTAAAGTACTGTTGTATAATTTTAAAGTAACTGCTTCAGCCAAGGTGGGTTCACTGATGTGGGTATAGGCATTTGTAATTTAAGCTAATGGTCACACTTTATTTTGATAATCTTCTATAGGATGTATTCTAGTGGGGAATCCACAGGACCTTCTAAGCCTCCAGAGAGGGCTTAATGATTCTGTGGAACAAAAATAATAAATGTCTCCATTGTTTTGTTCATTTTTATTCAATGGAATTAACAGAATTCAAGAGAACAGAACATATTTGAAATTGGCATGCACTAGGGTTACATTTCTAAAAGGCATAACAAAATATTGTATTTTATATACTGTATCTTATAATTTCCCTCTCTGTGACATGTGGATGTACATACATAAATGTGCGATGCATATACATAGATGCCGCATTTGGTCTTGTATTATGTTTATGCCATTTTATGAACTATAGAGGGTAACTTAACGTAATGTAATGTTAAACCATAGTTAAATATAATTTAGCATTTTGAGTGACCTAGATACTATTGTATTTGTTCCATTATTTAGCACTTATATGTATGATTTTAAAAATAAAGAAATCTGCATGAAACTTGCTACAGCAGGCTGCATTTTACACCTGGTATGTACTTGCATTAGAAACAGATTTTTATGAGAACTAGTTAATATTTAGGAATATGGAAGATTTTTAAAGATCATGTTGATTGAATATTTGATCTGCCAGATTCCCTTTCCTTACTACCTGAAAGATTCAGATAAACACAAATGTAAATCTAAATTTTCCTTCACCCAGTCACTTCTTACGGCTGTTGTCAGCTTTCTTATTTCAATTTTGAGAGCACGTGTAGTGCCACCCGAAGTGTTTTATATAGTGCTGTGTATATTAGTTTAAATAATCAGAAATGTCTGACAATTATAACAAGAGAGTTTGGGTTAAAATGGGTGATTATAAGCAGGTTATGGTTGCGTTTAAACAAGAGACCTCAATACACGTATGTTTGTTTACATGCAGATCTTGACTATTCTGATGTGACAGATGCACAGACACATAAATGTCACTGAGAACAACAGTCGACATGACATCAAGTATGTACATCTACAGATATGGCAAAGTGAATTCTCCAATTGGTAGGGCTTCAGGCTCTTAACACGTCAGATTGACCACTAATACAATTAGGAGTGACAGAGGAATCAACCAGTCATGTTTTAATTTATGTGAGGGAGAACTGTAGGCCTTCCGTGAATATGAGTTAGTGTGTGTGTGTGTATTCATAAACAAATATATTTATAAATGACCCATTTAAAAAGTTGAATTGTCCATCTGAATTGAAGTGAGCTCATTCAAGCTTTTGCATAAGAGCCAGCTGAAAGAGAGAGAGAGAGAGAGAGAGAGAGAGAGATGGCAGTGGCTGAAACAAGCCTGCTGTTTACAACCAGAATGAGGAGTGACATTTTGAAAATGCTACATGCAAATAGACCCAGCACTGACCTTCTCCCACTCTGCCTTACACTCTTCATCGCCGTTCCACCACACCCCCCTCTAATTGGCTCAGAGACTGGCCGCAGCCCATCAGTCATCATGTCCGCACATATCGATTGGCTGTCAGTCCTGTAAGGCTGGACAGCGGGCGTCGCCACAGCGACCAAACAGGAAATTGAATCTGGAGAGCACAAATGACACACTGGGCAACGGAATTTTAGAAAACAAAACGGCTCCTGGCTGCATGGTGGAAGTGGGAGGGTGACTGGTTGGGGGGAGAATCCGATGTATTTCCCCCTCCAAGGCGTGGGCAGACCAGGAGGCGATAAATATAGGATGAGGGATCAAACACCAAACACACAGAGCCACATATCTCTTTGAACTTTCACCGGATCAGAACAAGATGCTGAAGTGCTGTAATTTATTATCAGATTGCACAGGAAAAAACTAATAATGTCAGGTCAGAAAAATGTCTAAAAACTGATTTATTTTCCCCAAAGTTTGGCATCCAAACTTTGTCTTTTTAGTTTGTACCCTGGAGCTACATGGTTAATGTTGCTAGCAAATATTGAAATCCTATACCCAGCATTTAGCATTATGTAAAATACATGTTTAATTTACTACACATAACTGAGTTGTTAATGAATCTCACATAGACTTCATTAAGACACATTGTGTCAAAAAAAAGGGCAAATGTTCATATAAACAGTACTATTAGCAACCTCGAAGGCCTTAAAATTTTCCATGTTTTTGATTTAACATCATGTCACACAGTGTCACTGAACCACATATGTTTATGGCTGTGAGCAAAACAGATCCCTATTTGCATTTAAGGGCACTAATACGTACGTCTGACATTTTTCTCTGACCATCTAAGTCATGAAATGCAATTTCAGAGCGATTTTGAGGGCGTTAGAGTCAACCAAAATGCACTCGTAATTCTACTGAACCAGCTTTGGCTGGATACGTACCAAAATGCACCACGAGTCTCTTGTTACTAAGCAACAAACAGAGGAACGTTAGCTAATGTTATCAGCAGCACAGCAACAATAAAAGTCTTACACACAAACTGCCAGCTGCTCATCAAACTGCAGAGCACGGACAGGTAACTCTTATAGGTCAAACGGGTTACGATTAGTTGATAAGGACAAAGTATTCAAATGCATTTCTACCACATTTTTACTACTGTTTAGTAAACCAAAAGGTTTTGCCCTATAAAGCACAGTACTAATCAGAGAGCAGGGATCCATTTAATTTGAATTTTATATAATTTAATTGATGCTAATTGTTAGTGTACAGGTTCCGGTTCAAAACTAAAGAAATTTTGGATTCCAAATATGTCTCGGCAGATTGACTAAGTTTGGAGTACGGAGCCTTTGTTTTTATTTTGTTTTAACTTTAACTGAGCAAGCAGTGCCTCTCTGAGTTTTTTCATCATTCCCCTCGTCATCGCTCCACACCTCACTCACTCACTGCCTCTTCTACTCATTTCTCCAGTGTTCTTTGAGAGAGAGAGTGTGTGTGTGTGTGTGTGTGTGTGTGTATGTGTGTGTGTGTAAGCTGAGACGGCAGTTCACTCACTCATGTGTAACCCCAATTACATGTAAACAAACAGCCAACATGCACTCCTGTGCCAGTGTAAGCTCTCAGAGGCGCCCTTTACTCTCTTCTCTTCTCTTCACTTCTTTTCTCGTCTTGTCTCTTCTCTTCTCTTCTCTCTCTCTCTCTCTCTCTCTCTCTCACTCTCTCTCTCTCTCTCTCTCTCACTCTCTCACTCTCTCTCTCTCTCTCTCTAACATACACAAGCTGAGTATTTTGGTTATCCCCCTCGTGTAAACTTGACCTTCTGCTAACAAAGAGAGATTTATTTACGACTAATTCCTGTCTAACCTTCACAGCTAGTAAACACTACTCAGAAAATCCTTCTTCTGCTCACAGTTCTCGCAAAACCTTTAAAAAAGATTACCAAACTGCATCTGTTTTAATATGATAGTTAAGATGTGTTTCGGCATGTCTTGATGATTTCTTTTTCGAAAAGGCATAAATAGCCTACCTGAAAGAGGAGTTTAACACATTACCCATACAAGCTACTGACCACCCAGGCATACAGCAAACAGTGCGTGCTGACAGTTAACACATGGTGAGTGTTTACAGCACAAGGGCCCATACTGTGTGCATGTGTGCGTGTGTGTGCGTATGTGTGTGTGAGCGTGTATCCGTGCATGTGTATGTGTGAACCATAGGTAATTTAGATATAAATGTCAGCCTATTAACCTGATCTTTAACGGCCTTAGACATTTTCATAGACTTTCAGTGTGCTTGCTACAGCTGGCAGGTCTTTGCAAGGCAAAATCTAAACATACTTGCTCCATATACTGCTCCATTTTAGTGACATATGTAGGTTAGTTGTCTGAGAAGCTTATTTCATCCATGAAATGAAATAGTAGTTATGGACTAATAAATCTAACAAAACCTGAATCATTACAATGGGCAAATACACTTGCATGTATTAGGAATTTGACTTTGCAATTGGTGCTAGCACTCTTTGCTGCTGTCCTCTGTAGAAGTAGTATTAACATAAATGGACAGTATACATGTAATAAACAACTAATACAATACGTACAAAAACAAAAACATAAAGAGTGTTAAAAAATACACACAAATTACTCAGGACATGTATCTGAATATAAAAAGTGGGCTTTGACTAAGACAGGTGCAAGCTGACCTGTATTTTTGCAATAAAAAGTATGTAAAATGTGTGTGTACTTCAGCTCTTCGCCCCAACTGCTAATGAGGAGAACAGAAAGTGATCTTGGTGATACCTGGGAGCGACTGAGTGTGTGTGCGAGAGAGAGAGAGAGAGAGAGAGGGAGAGGCAGAGAGAAAAATTTCCATAGGGGCAGAAAACATCCCTAGGCACTGTTCTGTCTCTGTGGAAGGAGAAGAGAAGGGAAGTGTACAGTGCACTGTTAGCAGGACTCTAGTCTACTGTAACATTGATGCTTGCTCTTTGCCAGCAGCAAGCATAGCGATAAGCAGACGGCATTTTAAGTGCCATGGTGGAGGACTCAAGCTGTTAATGTGTGTGTGTGTGTGTGTGTGTGTGTGTGTGTGTGTGTGTGTGTGTGTGTGTGTGTGTGAAACAGAGAGAGAGAGAGAAAGCTTGAAAAAGTGCATTAGAGGATGAGAGCATTAGAGAGACAGAACAAGATAAAGACCAAATAATAGAGATTAAGAGAGAGAGAAATGAGTACAGAGTTAGAGAGAATGAGTTTTAGAAAGAGAGAGTTATGAAAAAAGTTGGAGAGCTGAAGTTAGAAGGAGCGAGAGATATAAAGAGTTAGCATGCAGGAGAGAGAGAGAGAGAGAGATAGAGAGAAACAGAGAGAATGAGTTAGAGAGAGAAAGTTAGAAAAACAGAAAGTTAGAGAGAGTTAGAAAGAGAGATGTTCTCCTCTGGAGAGATGATGAACGTGGAGAGGCCCAGCAGGAAAACTCATCACACTGAGCCGTGTCTAATTAGCTATACTGCTAATTACGGCCCCAACAACAACCAGTGTGTCTGTACGTGCGTGCATGCGTGCGTGCGTGTGTGCGTGCGTGTTTGTGTGTGTGAGAGAGCCCCTGAGCTTAAGGCAGGAGAAGCAGGAAAAGTTTCGTTTTCTTATGACAGTTCCTCATGTTTTGTGTGAAAGGCGCAGTGCAAACTAACAGTCCCAAAATTCAGTCTGCCATCTTCATTGTGTGTGTGTGTGTGTGTGTGTGTGTGTGTGTGTGTGAGACAGTCAGGTATCAGGGAGAGACAGATGTGCCAGTGGTTCAAATGTGGCGCTGTGGAAATTTCTATCAGGTCGGACGAAGTGTGTGTGTTTTTGTGTGTGTGTGTGGTTT
>JBBPCY010000142.1:11510993-11526994 GCA_037974405.1 Brachyalestes nurse | reverse complement strand
TATATATATATTTATATATTTGATTAAATTACACAGGATACACTGGGGGACACCAGCTAGGGGGGCTTGTGTGGTTCTTGTACACACACATCTAGATGGGTGTTACAAAATGGTATGTAGTACAGAGAGATACGTGACTGCTTAGAAATGTCAGTGTGACACAGCGCTGTCAAATGACTCATAAACCACACAGGTTCCAAAGGAAAGGGAGCGAGAGAGAGAGAGAGAGAGAGAGAGAGAGAGAGAGAGGGAGAGAGAGAAAGAGGGAGAGAGAGGGAGAGAGAAAGACAGGGATTTGAGTCAGTGAAGTGGGCAAAAAGCAGAGGGAGAGAGACAGACAGTCAGAAGAAAAATGAGAGAAGCTTATCGTAGTGCTGCTGCAACAGTCACTACTCTGCCCCACCGTGAGAGAGGGGAAAAAGAAACTCAAACGTACAATCAGATTAAAACATCTGTGCACAACACACACACACACACGCACACGCACAGAAAGAGAGAGAGAGCACGGCAGCAACATTCTGGCTTTGCAGCTGTGGGAGCAGAGATTAGACAGACAGAAAGAGAGGGAGGAGAAAAATATTGGGAGAAGAGCACAGAGGAGAGAGAGAGAGAGAGAGAGAGAGGATGGGATCTAGTTACTGCTATAATAAGAAATTTCTTGCATTGGGCTTGGACAGCCTCTAGTGCTGCATTTTTTACTCTGTCTCTCATCCTTCCCCCTCTCTTCTCTCTTTCTTTTTCTCTCCCTATTTCTCCATTTATCTTTCTCTCCTTGTTTCTCTCTACCTCTTTCCCTCTCTCTCTCTCCAGTTCTCTGTCTCTTCCTCTCTCTCCATTACTCTCCCCTCTCTCTCTCTCTGTCTCTCTTCATTTCTCCATTTCTTCCTCTTTCTTCCTCTCTTCTCTTACTCTCTCTCTCTCTCTCTCTCTCTCTCTCTCTCTCTCTCTCTCTATCCCTGTTTCTTCATTTCTCCATTTCTCTTTCTCCCCGTTAGTTCAGGGTTGGAGGAACGTGTGAGTTGTCATTTCTCTGCTGATTGAAATTCGACCTATCACTGTATCCTCACTCCCACCCTCAGTCTATGGCTGGCAGAGCCCTGCATCGCTGACCCGAGGTCAAACTGAGCTTTGCCTCATAAAGGTTCACATCAAAAATGGCTTTGGAAACCTTGATGCCAGCCTTGCAGTCAAGCTTTCAAAACAGACTTTCTCTTAAGGCAGTAAATATGGATGCCCCCCTTGTTTTTTAGATCTGACACTCAGAAAGAATTATGTTTAATGATTCTAATTTTAAAAAATGAACACTTCACAACACTTTACAAATTTGATCCTGTTAGTCGCCCAATCTCTGTGGCTTCATCAGGACTGTAAGAGTCCAATTATTTACTTCTGACTGTGAAACTAATATGTAAATCATGTACAGCAGCAGTCAAAGGTTTGGACACTTACTTACACCAAAGCTATATATGCTCACATATAGAACTACTATGTTCACTGGCCTTCAGAAAAAGTTACTTGTTTTTGTTCTGAAGTTGCCTCAGTTACAGCAGTGCTGTTTGAACTGACGTCATACTATTGGAACACTTGAACAACAAAACCTGTGAGAAATCAAAGCCATGCACTTTATTATTGTTACTGAGTTTGACACGAACGTCCAGGCTGTGATCTGTCAGTCCAAGCTCTCTCTTTTAATTTTGGGGTTTTTCAAAGTTATGTTACAGAACCTCCCTTAGCAAAACTAGTTTACAGTGCTTTAGCAACAAATTTCAGTTTCATATTTAAGCATAAGCGTATGTCTTTAAGGTTATGAAAGAAATATGTTAATTCATGTGTATATAAAAAAATATAGTTATATAATTATGAGAAGGAGGAATGGAAACGTAGAAATGTCCACAGGTATAATGCTTATGTGGGGTAGCAATACATGTTTGTTTGTTTGGTTTTGTCAGATCATGTTCTTTACAGATAAAAATAAATGAAACAACAGCATTAAGAAAACATGTTATTTGAGAAGAAGTGGTGGTGGGTGATATGGCCACCTATGGTGCGCTAGCATGCAGTGGCTTCTCTGGACCCAGTACAAATGATGTTCCTCATTTCTGAAGTCATTTGTCTCAAACAGCAGGCAGCTACATTTTAAGTTTAGTAGTGGCACTGCATGAGAACAATCCTTAAGAAGGCCCTAAATTCTGCTGAAGTGATGAATCAGTTCATCAAAACCTCTTTTAACCACATTACCTGCTATGTTGGAGTGTAAAGTTTATTTATTAAGTAAACAGAATAAAGATGTCTGCATCTTATATTAACTCATTCATCACTAGGAAAAAAACTGATTAGGAAGAAAATTCTCTTTGCTTCAGGTGTGTAAAATCACAGCCATTGCAGACCAGTGGAGGCTTGTTGCACCCAACATTTCACGACTGGTGTAGAATTGGCTTGACTCTCTTATGCCTGTGGCCTCAAAACAAACTGCACTCAGACTACACAGCGGGAGGGGATCGACAGACTGCTGCGTTTTCATTTACACTTCAAACTATTTCAGTAGAAAACGTTCCGTTAACGTTAGTGTGTGTTACTCCTGTTGTATGATGCATTATCTGTGCTTATTTGTGCTTGGGCGAAAAAGATGAAGAGGAATTTCAGCTGGTGCGCTGCTCACTAATAAGAAGGGAAGACTGTTAGGCAGAAAAAGACACTTTTTCGCTTCAGTATTGAAGGGTTAAGGCGTTAATAGAGCACTGGTCCATAGAAAAAGAAAGCATCAAAACCACAACAAAATTTCACAGTTGTTTTATGTGCTTTAAGCTGGCATTAACAGGGGAAGTGAGGGGACTAGAGGGGCTGCATCTCCCCCAAATTTCAAGACTGCTAGCAGCAATTGCAAACAAGAATAAAAACATAAACAACAAAGGTTGATCATACTACAGACAAATGCATGAAGGCTCTAAAGTGGATTTCGTATTTTTATTATGTTTTATTTATATATTTTCTATATGGTGAGCTACATCACGTCACTCATCATCTGTTGGCCATTTGGAGGCATGTTGCCAAAGCACAGGCAGGTCTAGGTGCAAAAAGAAAAAAGTGCATGCATCCAATGAAATAATGTCCCATTTTTTAATACACAAGCTTTTTAACTGCAGTATGCATTTAATCTCAGCATGTAGTGTGAGTCAGTTACAGTTCCAATATCAACAATCTGACTGGGCGCTGCTTAGCTCATTTGCATAAAGTTAATCCAGAACAAGCAAGCAGAGTGAGAGCAGTGTGTGGATCAGTGGTGTGATTTTTCAGTTAAAAGTATATGTTGTCACCTGATGTTACATTGTAGCATATTATGACATGCTTTGATGTAAATTACCTAAAAACAATCATTTTGCATGACATTACCATATATATGCTGCTTAATTCTGATATTAAATGTGTGTTTAGCCCAGGTTTTTCAGTGACTATGTTTCAGGGGTGCCAGTAACACTGAGAAGTCTGGATTTCTTTTTCTCTCTTCCAACCACATACATTCTTTCCAGATCAATTTTAATGGCATTAATACTTATAGTAGGGTGCCAAGAGGACATGTTTGGTTAAGCCAGTACCATTGGCAGCTGGAAAACAGGAACAGTTGTGTGCTTTGAAGCTTTGAACATACCCCATTAACCTCTATTGTAAGCCCCCCAGGGAGATTTCTTGTTTTAGACTACCACTAAATAGGGCATTAGTCATCTAAATAAATGACCAACAATGTGCCATTACAATGCAGAAAGTAACATTAAGATGCCGAATGTCAAACCTTCCCCCTTTTACAGCCCTTGGTCAAAAAATAGGGGTTTTACATGTAGCATGCATTAAGTGCTTTTACGGCTCAGGACTTGCAGAGTATTTGAAATGATGCCTCCTAATCCACTGATGGTGAAGTCGAAATACCCCTTTGATACACACACACACAAACACACACACACACAGATTCCAGCCGGGGCTGGATTCTTAAGCAGCACTGTTTTCAGAGCGAACATTTTAATTCAAGGGTCTTATGTTGTTGTCTTCCTGAGCTGCGTTGTTGGATGATACATATGCAGCATAGACTTGCATGGAGATTAAAAACTTAATCCCACACAAAAACACAAAGCAGACAGAGAACGATTGCAAGCGAGAGAGAGAAGGAAAGAGATTTTGACAGATGACCTTTGCACTTCCGATACGGATGAGAGAGAAGGATCAGCGGACAACTGGTGGCTGTCTGTCACTGGAGATGGGCCTTGGTGGCTCTGTATGTGAGTGTGTGTGTGTGAGAGAGAGAGAGAGAGAGAGCTTGCTGGAGCCTGTCTGGCCAGAGCATGAGTGATAATGAGATCAGAGAGAGGCAGGTGGGCTGGATGGCAGAGCTGTTTCTAAACGTGTATGCGAAAAAATACTAGTTTGGGACGTTCACAATAAAAGGATTTCCTGTTTCCCATGCAGAGCAACAAACAATGTCAAAGGCACAAAAGTCATGATAAAATAGAAACAGCAGCATAGCTGATCTATCCAAGCTCCGCCCACAAATGCTTTCTTCCAAAGCAACTGTTACGAGACTGGATGAGCTTTACAGAGCACTGGCAGGAATCCCTTTCAACCTTATGAGAAGTCTTTCACCCAGTGGTTGTGATCGCAATGCATGCCTGCTCCCTCTCACAGAGTGAGGATATAGTAGCGTGTAAAACACATGGTTCAATAAATAACTTCCGACACTCAATATTCAACCGTCTCATATGCAAAGAAACAACAGCTGCTTCTCATTTGTAACCGAAGACATGAGTGAAACCTTATTTCTTCACTCTAGAATTTTATTTTACAATTCAGACATGGGAAGAAATACAGCCAACTTATGTGCTGGTGCCCAGAAACACATATAAAGATGTATTTCAGTCTCAGACAGTTTTGTCAAAATGCCTACATTTATACTGTTTTATTGTTTCAAACGATTTTTTTTATGATACTGAAATTGTATGTATAAGGGATAAATGATTAATAGATTAAAGTGCATAGAAACACCATGTAAAATTTAAAAACAGTTGCAAATAAGTACACACACTCTATAGAGAACACACTACTACATATTTTAATTCACAGGTACTGTTTATTTGCTAAATACAACAAATAAGGAACAAGTGAAAATGAAGTTATAGCACACTGTATATTTATTTTCCATTTTTAATTATTTGAATGGTGCACTAACAATTGCAGAAAAAATACATATTTAATAAAAAATACACATTGTATAATACTATACAGCTGTATAATACTAAAATTGATCATTAGCTTTCGCTCTGTTTTTGAAGTTCAAAAGTAGAGAGCGTGTGAGGGAACTTTCATGCGGTGTGGGTGATAGAAGCCATGTCAGCTTTGGGATTGGTGAGATTACAGTTTACATATGCAGGACCCAAGAATAGGACATTGATAAAAGAGAACTTGGACTTTGTACATTTATGTTGTGTGTCCACAAGAGCAAGATTAACCTACATACAAGGAAAACAGAATGTTCACCAGTGTATCAGGACTTCTCTATAATCACCACTGCAGCAAAAGTTCAGTTGTTGTGAGTTGCGTTGTTTAATAACTAATTCTAAGTGTATAGATTGTGAGGGCTACTGAGTTATATTTTCTCCTTAGGTCAGATGGGATTTTGCCAACATTCTGTAAAGCCTATCCAACTTCGCTCATGTTGCAGCAGCAGAATGCATTTGTGGGTGGGGCATGGTTAGGTCAATTATAATGCTTTATCTATTACATTCAGCTTCTGACATACATGCGTACCAACATGCTCGACTGGGACTAAGCACCATTCTCCTTTATACTCTTTCTTCCGCCCCCCTGCATTCCCAAACAGGTACTTTCTCCTCACACACACACACCCTCGTTCTCTCTTACACACTCAGAAGTCGCAGCCACTAACAACAGCTGAGCAGGCAGAGAATGTTGGGCAGCAATGTTACACACTGAGTAACAGCTGCCTCCTGAGAGAACTCCCCAGACTTCTCAATGACAGAGAGAGAGAGAGAGAGCAAAAGAGAGAGAGAGAAAGAAACAGGGTGAGAGAATCAAACACAGCTACAGAAAGTCGGAAGAGAAAAGGAAAAAGAGAAAGAAAGAAAGTGAGGAAGAGAGAAAAAGAATTACAGAGTGCAAGACAGCCGCTTATTGAGGAACGGAAGCAAGTAGCTAATGTGTTGCTGTTAGCACGCACACTCACACACACACACCACTCACAAACACACACACTCCACACACAGCTTGATTATATCCTCTTCTGCTCCAGCTAGGATTTCCTGAATATTCCTTTCAAAAGCGACTGGAAACACGGCTGTGAGGCGTCATCGCTTTACGCTGGCGTAAACAGTTGCCTGTGTGCCAGAACACACACACATTTATACAAACACAGACACTTACACACACACACACACACACTTGTAGACTATTACTGCACTTACCTGGAGGCCTGTTTTCATTACAGAATGTAATGTGTGTGTATGCTAATCATTAAAACACACAAACACACTCGTTCAGCTTGAAACTGCCCAACAGGTGGGTTCTATGGAAAACAATATCATATCACACACAGCATCATGATATTTTGACACAGAAAAAAAAATCTTGAAAGCAATCACTTATTTTTAAAAACTTTTATTCAAAAATTGCATGTACCTGCACTGCAACAAATCCAATCAAACATGACTCATTATGCAGTTTTTGTAATAATGTGTTTTCTCTGTGTTTTTCAAATGCTAAAATATTCTCACATTCCTCACCTCTACTGCCAGTATACCAGTGTTGCACTGTGAGATTGTCATATTGGCTTGAGTTTGCTTGTTTACTATGACCATTTAGTCTGTAACACACACCAGTGTATAGACGGTGAGGGACACACTACTGGCATTTACAATACTTGTAGCAGCTTGGATGTCAAACCAAATAAATTCCCCTTTGCACATGAGAGCACAGTATTGTTGAACCGTGCAGGAGTAGGTGATGCAGTACAGCTGTGGACAAACACACACACACACACACACACACACACACATTCTGTCAGTGGGTCAAACTAGAGACACACTCCATGTCACCTTAGTGTCCCACAGCAGACACACACATGCGCTTAACCCTGCAGAGCATAACTGACTCAGTTCTACCCTCAAGTCTAGTAAATGCAAAGCAAGAAGGCTGTTTATTAGCTTGTGGAAACAAAACACTGTTAAATGATTTATTTGTTCCACTACTTCTGAGTAAATGGCTTCATTAAAATACACTGAGGAAGACACCGCAGAAAAACACAGGAGAGGAGGGGGAAGTGGGTCACAGCTAAGTATGGTCTCCCACAAATATACGCACACACGCACACACATGCACGAGCACACACACACACCCACACACACACGGGTGGACGTCAATGCATTCAGACACACAGACTAACGACGTGCATAATGCACGGTGAGTAAGAGCTCACACACTGAATTCCCAGTGTTACTGCTGTAACAGTGAAAATGGGCCTACTCTCTCAGCAGGCACTAAACGGCAGAGCAGCTCCTAGTCAAACAAAGCTAGCTTTACCACCGTATCCATCATCCACTTATTCCCCAAACATCTCACACGGCACTGCTTCTAGCAGCATAAACAAACGGGCCTGTGTGGGGTACAAACCCACAAATGAACCTCCAACTCCACCCAAGACTTTACACTCGGCCCTGACTGCGGTCCTGATCTAATAGCCGGCTCATTTGGGCTAACTCTTTGTCATCACCACAATGTAATAATAGCAGGCATAGATTTCTTCAGTCCTTATTAAAGCAATAGCTCAGCAAAACAAATCAAATTTGCACAATTCTTTCACAAATTCTGCTCACTCAAGATATTCATACCCTAAGTTTTCTGTTTTCATTTTGCTCTGGAGCTGGATAGCAAGTCATGGAAGCTTACAGCTACGCAACAGCATTGCATAAACTGCAAGATTAAAGCATCTCACCCTTGCCTCAAACCACATCTGACAGTATGACATAGTGCTCACGCTAAGGGGAAAAAAATCCAGCTTCAAGATGACTGTTAGTATTGTTTTAGCTATGCAATGTACTTTTTGTCCAGTTTTACAGATGTCATATTGTGTCAGAAAACACACAAGCAAGTCTATTGTGCTTATTTAATGTGTTTTGAGGCAACAGTGTGACTACGTTACATGTAAACTACATTATTGTTGTAGCACCCCAGTGAAAAGCTATTAAGTAAAGTGGGCTAAATGTAGTTGCCAAAGAACTGCTTAATAGCTCAAATTTGTAAACGGCAAAATGTATCACAACACATTTGCTAGATAATTACCATTCCTGGAAATATAAGTGAGAAAGGTAGGTAAAACTTGTGTGCTCAGATTCAGGCCTACATTGAGTCAAACCAGTGTGTTGGCACTAGACGTTCTGGGGGCTCTGAGGGGGGCTAGAGAGGTGGAGACGATGGTGGAAGTGTTTACTCTCTCACTACAGCAGTAAATAAACATGTCTTCCCCAGAACGGAGATAGAGGCTCATTTATAGCAGTATGTTTGCACTCCTGCTGGAGGGTTGCTGGAGGCCAGCCGCCACCACCGTCGCCATGCTCTGCCGGCCTGCAGGCGAACATTGGGTTCTTTCAGCAGCGGAACGGTTCTGCCCACATAGGGTCAGCCCAAGCCAAGCAAAATGAGGGGTCTTGCAGTGTTACAGTAAAAGCACAAAAGCGTGAAGCCAAAAGTGGCCAGCTAGCAGCCAGAGGCAGAGTTGTATAAACTAACCCATAGAAAACTAGTGCTTTTGCTAAGGACAGCTCATGTACGCTGTTTAAAAGTATAGAATTCTTAATCCAGTACTACCTTTTCAGTTATTTTGGAATCCATAGCTCTGCTGTTTTTACGCTTCCTACTCAAAAAAATTGTTTAGGACTAGACACTTAAATTTAATCATACTTATTCATGCATCTGCCACATTTTTTACATTACTGAAGGCAGCGATTCTTGACTTTTGAAAGGGAAGGTACATGTGATTGGGAGAAGCTTGCAGTCAAAGAAAGCGTTAATTGTCAGTTGTGGTTGACAGGCAAAGCTGTTGCATTTGTGAGTATAAAACCTAGAGCTTCATTCAAATAATTTTTATGGAAAACTACTAAATCCACTAAAACTACTCAGAGAATTGAGTTCACACCAAAAAGAATTTCTTTTAAAATCAATAGTGTGTTGTTTGCTAGGTGGTTTCCCAAGTTGCTGCCCTTTGAAAAATGGTCAATTTTGGAACATGTTGGTAATTTTGTCAAAACTACTGAGCGTTTAGCTCAGCATGTCCTGTACTGACACTACCTCCATCTGATATCAAATCTGTTACGCAATCCCTATCTTCCATGCTCATTAGCTCGCTCTGGGTCAATAGTGACATTTTTCTCCACCTCAAACTCACTAATCACCCAACAGTGGCAATCGCACAAAGGCACTGGATTCGGTTTCTTTAGCGTATTCTTAGAAAAGCTAAATGGTTGCCAGGGACAACAGCTTGAGGCAGGGATGGTGGCTTGCCCAGATCAAAACGTCTCTCAGTGAGGTTGCGGTCCGAGCAGTGCCAGAGCAGCTCTCAATGGACTACAAAGCTCTCTTTCTGCTACTGTATGGAGCAATGCTTGTGCATATGCTGATCCCGGCGCTCTGTCTGCTCTCTTGTGCAGGTTTGACTACCAGGAGCTGCTCCACAACTCCACTTTCTGCCTGGTTCCTCGTGGGCGACGTCTGGGATCCTTTCGTTTTCTGGAATCATTGCAGGTACGAATGTTTTAACTGACCTTCCAGTGAACCGTGATCTGACCTAGAGTCAGCTGCCTGTGTTTCAGCAGCTGTACTGCACCGTAGGCGGTGCAAAAAAATGACTTGACCACCTTGTGGCAAGAAAGAGTCTGGAAACAGCCAGAATGGTCCCGGAGTTTCCTAGATAAACAACACATTAGGTGTTGAGTGGAAAAACTTCCCAAGCATGTGTATTCTTGGGCCTCCTGGCTTTGTGTGTGAAAAGGCCGGAAGCTCACATAGGGTGCCCTCAGTGCTGAATGGACAAATCCACAAAACAGTGGGTTTGGCAGCCATCTCTGCTCTCACAGTAATTCCTCCTCTCTCTCCTGCTTTCTCTCTCTCTTTCTCTTTCTCTTTCTCTCTCTCTCTCTCTCTCTCTCTCTCTTTCTCTCTCTCTCTTCCAAGTCCTCTCCTGTCTCTTCCTCTCTTTCCTTCTTTTGCTTTTCCATTCACTCCTCTTTGAGCTTCTCTTTTCTTTGGTGCCAGCCAAAGCCACAGAAAGAACTGGCAATTATCAGCACTGTGGAAACTTCTAGAACATCCTCAGACACACACACACACACACACCAGTCAGACACAACTTTTCTTACAGGCTCTAATCTCTGACCCTCTCTTTCTTTCTGTGTTTTGGCACACTCACACTCGAACACAAACCCAAATAAAATGCCCATACACGTCTTTGCAACAGGCTATGGTTATTACGGCCGCCTCTAATCCACCTCCTCTCGGTGTGAAAAACAGGCGAGGCCCGGGCTCCACGTAGCCTTAGTTGGCTTAGGCAGCGATCTGTTACCTGTAAGCAATTCTCACTGTCCACTGTTAGTGTCCTTTAAAGCCTGCTTAGGATAAAAGCCTGGCTGCATGCCGCTGGAGCGGACATGTTTGATCTTCGCCTGTTCTTAAGGCTGCACTCTCCTGTGATTTAATTAGAAACTATGTAACGATAGACCAGAATAGGCTCCATGCTTCAAGGAAGGCAAAACAACAAATGCAAATAAGCAAGAAAGTAGAGCAACATCAAGACCTGACAGTAAACAAGAGGGAAAGGAACATCAAACTGTGCTTCAATAAGTCAAGCCCCCCCCCCCAGCCCATGCAGGGATGGTGTTTAATTAGCAGGCCAGGGGTCCTCCATGCCGAATGTTAGCCTGGCTGTGTCTCTTAGGGGGGTTTGATATGAAGAATGAGTCACATGTCTCGTGGGACCACTTTCATGTCCCGACTCCTCCTAACCCCACTCCAAATTCAATATGATTACCATCCCTGATGGGATCTCGTAAAAATGCACAACATCTTTATTTCAGAGCCTGTGGGATTTATGCCTGTTTTGTCTGCAACAACCCCAGTAGCTACACTCTGCAGATGCTAACAATGGTCTATGCCTCTTTCCTGTTTCTTTCCGGCATGTCCCTCAGGCCGCCTGTATCCCAGTGTTGCTCAGCAACGGCTGGGAGCTGCCCTTCTCTGATGTCATCCAGTGGAACCAGGCAGTCATTGAGGGAGACGAGAGGTTGCTTCTACAGGTAAACAGCACGCTATCAGCCACAGAGCTGTAGACCGCGAAGACCTTTTTTTCACCTTGTAGTTATGTATCTGGAAGACAGAATTTGACCTACTGCCATTTTTCTCTTATTTTTCGACATCATTTTCATCTTTTCCCACATATAGTTGATGATCCCTGCCATGTTTGATGTGTAACAGTTTTGACGTTCAAAGGTTTTGACTGGAGCTACAAAGCTAAAGTAGCAAACAAGTAATTAAACTCCACCAATTAACATCATGCAACCTGCGTCCCCAAATCATTACACTCACCACCAACCATGTAAGACATGTACTGTAAAAAAGAAGGATAAAAGTATGTATTTTTTTTTTAAGTATTTTCTCCATTTTTACAGGTGACAGTGTGTACTACTGTGAAACTTGTCTTGATCCACTACTCTTCTGAGGAGAAATATCATTTTTTATGACCTGTCACTTTAAGGCAGCACAAAACAGTGTATCATTACAATAACCATGTGCTGCCAACCATATCGTTATATTAAATCAGATAAGCCTTACTCTCACTTCACTTCCCACACACTGCTCCAGTACCTTGACTTGTATATTACCTTATTATTACTTCATTACCCTCTCTGCTGGCTAATGTTATATTTAGAACTTGTTTGCTGTGGTTTTTTATTCAGTTAGGTATTTAGTTATTTATTTCATAGCTTTAACACCAGTGCAATTTTATCCCTCCACTGTGAACACATACCAAGTTTTTCTCACATTTCTTATATGTTTGAAATCTACAGCAGGTCAGATTTATACACCTGCCGGTGCATCTGACAGTCACATATTGCATCAAAAGTCTTTCTGTATTCTAACACTGATTGTGGTTAAAGTGGCTGGTATTTTTATGGACAACCTTTAGTGAGCCTGTTCCTTGGATTAAACCCCTTTCTCTCCCATAAGGTGCCCTCCACCGTGCGGGCCGTGGGCATTGACCGGGTGCTGGCTCTGAGACAGCGCACTCAGATGCTTTGGGAGGCCTATTTCTCTTCAGTGGATAAGATTGTTCTCACCACTTTGGAGGTGAGTGAAAGGTGGCTTGCATGTCACTTGTAGGCAGCATGGGTGTGATGGAGATTGTAATCTTAAGGGAAATTAAAACAAGGATTAAGAAGGTACGCATCATTAGCACCCACTTAGTCCAGAGCCTTCAGGTTAATTGACAGAAACAATGTTGGTTTTGGAGAAAATGCATGAGGCAGCAGTGCCCTCTGCTGGCTGAAGGTAGAAATACTTACTCTCTAGACATGAAAAGCAAAGAGGGAGTTTAATTACATGATGCTGATTTAGTGTCAATGTCCCTCTGACAGATCATCAAGGACAGAGTGTACGCCCACATCTCCAGGAACAAGTTCATGTGGAATGCCCTGCCTGGGGGTCTTGTGGTGCTGCCGGAATATTCGACTCATCTGGGTCACTATCCTTTCTACTACCTGAGCCTTGGTAAGCCTGAAGAATGGGTTACTGTGCAATGCAGAATAATCTAAAATATAATTAGTGCCTCTTTAAAAACTACATCAAAAGTCCAAAATACATAAAAAATGAACATTCCTTCCTACTTAAGCGTTTATCATCAAAAAAGGTAGCGGTGGTGGGAGGGGGAGGTAAAGAAGATTTAATCTTTGGTTTTTTTTATTTAAGATTGGTTTATTCTTATTGTTTATTGTTATTCCTTAATATTTTTCAATGCGTGATAATGCACTGAAGACATGTAGAGGCATGGCATAGTGGTGGGAGAATTTAACTGATTATGATTTTAAAGAAATGACATAATGGACCATGCTTAATATGACTATGAGCATGCAGTAACAAGGTAAAATGTCAATTTGAACATCTTTTACACTGAATGACTGTGCCAGAATTGTTCTATTTTACTGAGTTGTGCAGTGAATAAAACTGGCCCAGTAATATTCCAATACATTTTCTCACTGGGAGTTTACACTTACTGGCCACTGTATTGGACACACCTACCTTGTAAGTGTAGTTAGAAAGTTTGTTTCTTGTACAGTTTGTGTTACTCATCCTCTAGATCAGTGTTTCCCAGCTCCTAGTAGCCCCCCAACTCTGCACATTTTACTGTTTTCTCTTTCTCTGGTTGGAAAATATTACTCTAGGTCTTCATAAGTGATTAGTTTCTGAACACAGTACCACTGTTGGCTGGACATTTTTTAATTATTTTCGACCCATCAGTAACACAGAGATGGGCTGAACCCACAGCGCTGCTGCTCTGCCTACTGCCCTTTCAAAACACAATAACATGGCACTCCCACATTATCACTGTTAAAAATGGACCGCTCAAGTATCTAATCATTGGTTCCTTTCCATTGATGGATGAGGCAGAGTGGCTTGGACAGATGGACTACAATGAGTAGTTGCTCATCTACAGTTGTATATTGTATAACTTATTTTCTAATTCTGGGTTATAGGAATTTTTCCTGGCCAGGAGTTTACTGCTGTCATCCATGCCACCTCTCCTCTAGTGTCTCAGTCTCAGCCAATCATGAAGCTCCTACAGGTGGTGTCCAAGTCAAAATACTGCTCACAGGTACTGCACATCCAGCCTCTTTCAAAACATCCTTTGGTTTCTATACTACAAATGAATCCAGACTTGAATCCAGCGTGTAGGGTAGTTATTATATATGCTACAGAAGCTTGGAATCATTTGTAATATACATAATTCATTTGCTATTTGATTCATTTATTTTATATTGAGTTGTACATTATAAATTACATTTTAGGGGGGAAATTGAGGGGATTTTTTTCTTTAAATAATGAATTATACATTGTCGATTTAATATTATGAAAAAATTATTGAGGTTTTTTTTTTTACTTTTCTTGTACAGCTTAATGTAAATAGAAATCCAATCACTTTTGTCCAATAGCAGAAAGATTAACTGACCCCAAATGTTTATGTGGGAATAAATTCTGTGTCATCCAGATGGTATTTCAGAATTAGCCATAGCACAAACATCCAATCAATGTGTCAAGATTAGATTTGACCCCATCAGTTGATCAGGAGAAATAAATGAAATAGTAGAATATCACCTAGTGAGGTTTCTTTCCTGAAGTTGCCCTGCACTGATCGCCAACAGGTATTTTAGATGTTTTATTCAACAGGTATAGTGGGAACATCAATAAGAAACCTAATTTGCACAGTACACTAGAATCAGAATCAGAAACAGTATAAAGTACCATCATACTAGAATCATTGTAAATGTATCTGCGGTGAAGTTTCAGAACCATAGTGTACAATGGGTTGGTGCCACTACAGGTATATAGAGCAGCGATGTGAATCGTGACCAGGTCTTTTCATACCTTACTCTCTGCAGATCATCATCCTGTGGAACAGTGAGAAGCCACCCCCTCACCGGAGTAAATGGCCACCTATGCCAGTGCCGCTTGTCGTCACAGATGGCAGAAAGAAAGTAAGTGTTTCCAAATGAGAGCACCATCAAGCTGTGGCCATGTGCAACAGGAAAACCCCCCACTTTCCATGGCTCACTCCATCTCTGTTTTCCACAGACCAGTAGCCGTTTCCTGCCCCATGTCACGATTGAGACTGAAGCAGTGCTTAGCCTGGATGAAGATACGGTGCTACTGACTAGTGAGGTTAGAGCTTCATTCTGCTCCTTTAACCAAGAACAACAGTCATCCACCCTGCTTTTGGATCTCAACCATGTAGCACTATAGTTCTAATGTTAATCTAAGACACAAAACCTTGAAACTGGTGTTATCAATAAAATGAAACACATTTGGTATATTATAAATAAAGGTATACTATTTTTGTAATATGCTAACACCCTGAAACTACACTATGGTTCACTGTATGTCCAAAAGTATGTGGCCACATGACTGTCACAAATGAGTTTGTAGAACATCCCTTTCCACCTCTATTGGGTTTAATATGCCTGTTATATATAATTGCTTCCCCTTTCCGGCTTTAACAGCCTCCATTCTTCTTGGAAGGCTTCCCACAAGATTATGGAGTGTGTCTGTGGGAATGTGTGCCCATTCAGTCAAAAGGGCATTTGTAAGGTCAGGCACGACACTGGATGAAGAGGCCCTGTTGGCAACCAAGGTTACAATTCAGCTTAGAGGTTTTCAGTTGGGTTAAGGTCAGGGCTCTCTGCAAGCCACTGGAGACCAATCCACATCATACTCATTAAACCATGTCTTTATGGACCATGCTTTGTGCACTGGGACACAGTCAAGCTGGAACAGGAAAAGACTTTCTCCAGACTGTTGCTGTGCAGTTGGAAGCATAAAATGTCTATAATGTCTGTATGCTGTATCATTACCATTACACTTCAGTGGAAATAAGAGGCCCAGCCCTCACCCTGAAAGACAGCTCTGTTGGCACTCTGCATTTCCATAGGTAGCATTCTCATAGAATCCATAAATTCCAGATTCGCTCAAAAGATTTGTCCATATTGATTAATCAAAATTAAGAACAAATTTCCAAATTAAAATTTTTTCAAGTCGACTAGTCGTTTGATGACGTCATCACACACGCAGAGGAGGAACACGGGTGTGCAACATTGAGCAACTTTTATTACAAGTTCTCTGTAACATTAACAGTCAACACGACAAATAAACAAAACAAAACAAAGGCTGATACCTTGAATTTTCTG
>JBBPCY010000142.1:11493921-11505413 GCA_037974405.1 Brachyalestes nurse | reverse complement strand
GATGGACTTGTTGGTCTCACATCCAGTTGTGTTACAGGTATACTGACAGACACTGAGGATGGCTGAAAGTGAAGGCTTAATCAGCCTGGAGGAGGTCTCCAACCAGCATCATTCAAACAGTCAGGAGCAGTTAGAAGCAGATGGTTCTAGTCCTGCACCTGAATCTATCACCCTGTCTGCCACCCAGCGAGAGGTCCTGGAGCGCTGTCTGCATGCACTCACTCATGCCAAGAATGACAGCCACATTTTGGCAGCACTTCTCTTGGTAAAGTTACTCTTTCTGCTGAAAATTATTACCAAGACCTGTCATTTATGTATATATTTTTCCACTTTTACAAATTTTATGGTGCAAAAATTCAAATAAACAGAATTAGTGTCCAGCATTATTTTACATAGTCAACACTTACGCTCTAGTTTTACAAACTGATATGATTGTCAGTTGTCGTACATGACTGAATTTTTAAATTGCTTAGAACAGTAGAAACTCATAACTTGACCAAAAAAAAAGCGACTTGTCAGTAATCTTAGAAAATAAAATGAACCTTGTCAGTGTGGTTGTTGTTAAAAATACCATGTTTCTGAAAATGGCATTCCACATAACATTTAAAGAAACATATTCAGTGCTTTATTGGTGGGATTTCCACCCATGTTTGTTAATTTGTAGACCCTAATAGGGGCCAAGCAATATATGGCCATCATATCAGTCAGGTTGTTGAATTTTTTTCCCCTTAGATTACACGGCTGTGTCCCGCCAGTCAGCTGGACAAGGTGACCCTGCATCGTGTCTTTGAAGCAGTGGGCTTTAACCTTCCTGCACGCCTCCTGGTGACTGCCATGCGGGGGAGCGAGAGCTCTGGGCTTCCCCCTGAGGAACTGCTGTCTCTGGGCACCGCTCTTCTGGCTGCTCTTTGCACAGACCCAGACATGGTCACCCATCCTCAGCTGCTGAGTACCATCCCTCTCCTCCTGGGCCTGCTGGAAAATGGAATACCAGTCAATCAGAAGCAAACCCAATACACAGATACATCTCAGCCCACATATTCCGAAGACTCCTGTCTAAATCTAAACACACATTCTTCTCAGACTGACCAAAGCACTCCAGGAGAGGAAATTGAGGAAAGTTCCCCAGTGTTGGACAGTGGAGGTGATGCAGCTGTCCGGTCTCTTGATGAAGCAATGGCAGCTGACTGTTATCAGGTTCTGAACACTGTATGCTCTCTCTCACGTGGTCCTGACCAGCTGCTGGCTCGTGGTGCTATACCTGCTTTGTGCAGGGCTGTGTTGAAAAAACAGACTCTCAGCCTTGAGAAGGGTCTTCCGCTATTAAATCATCTCCTGTCCAGCAATATTAGGCAACGGGCATGGAGCAAACACCCATCAGAACTTCTATCTCTTCTTGCTAGCGTAGCCCAAAACTTCAGCCAAGCTTCAAACCAGGATCGTCTAGAGATGTGCTCTAGGATACCACAGTTCCTCCCACCACCGGGAGGTGAGTCACACACTCAGGAGCTCCGAGATGTAGTCTGTAACATGTGGGCAACGTTGCGTCCAATGGTCCAGGGTAAACTAAGCATAGATCAGCTGGGCCTTGTCTTAGTGCTGTCTGCATGCCTGCTGGACCTATATGGTTGGGAGCCAGCAGGCACTCCAAAGTTCTGCTGTCTGCTGGTGAACCGGGCATGTGTGGAGGTGAGGATGCTTCTAGAGGAACCACCGGGTACACAGTTATCTGCTCAGCAGCAGCACACGCTCACTGCTTGTTACCGCATCATGGAGGCAGCCATGGAGCAAGCATGCAGTCAGGGGGCTACCCCTAGTCCTGCACAGCCAGAGAAGGCCATTGTGAGTTTGAGTATGCAGCAGAGCAGGCAGGTCCTCAGGGTTCTGGAAGAGGCTTTCTCTGCAGTCATGTACTACCTGCAGCAGGTGAGAGAAATGTGGAAGATATTATTATGATATTATTATTATTTTGTTAAAATAATGCTTTGTGAATTTATTTTGTCTTAATCTACAAAAAAATGGAATCAAACATGATTTCATCATGTTTATTGAATTCTAAATCAGCTCAATAAAATCGGTCCTGCAGCACTCTTTACGGAGCTTGCAACATACTGTATAGTTGTTGTAGCTGTTTCCACTTCCCCATCTGGTTCAAAATCTAGATTTGACTCTGACTCTTTTGGTTCAGCTGTTAAGTCTCCTATATTTCCAAAATTAGACGTAGAAAATATTTTTGAGCTTTGTCTCACTCTTTTTTTTTTTACATTTACTTTTTTTTTTTACAAAATTACATCACAATTATTAGGACACCTACATTTAGTGCTCTACCACCTTTTGCCAGCATAACTGTGAAAAGTATAATGCTTGATGGCAGTAGGAGACCACTCCCAGTTCAGAATCTCTCCAGATCTCCAAGGTCTTCTCTTTTGGACTCTCCTCTTTAGCTCAAACCACAGGTTTTTATTTAGTGTTTAGTAGTGGCTACTAACCCAATTTGGTGCAGATCTTCCCCGAGTTGATGAATGACTAAGACCGTGTCCAAAACTATTACCATTCTAAATAATATGTCAAAATAGAACACAGCCAACAGCAATGCATTGTTTTTTTACCCATCTTTGCCAAGTGTGCCAATAATTATGGAACTGTATCTACAGTAAAATATCTAATATTCTAAGTGGTATAGAGGTAGCATATTTCTTATTTTGAATATGATTCTAAGGTAATAAAATATAGTATTAGAGATACAGTCCCAGAGTTTTTTATACTTGAATCATCCAGACAAGCACAATCATATTAATATGTAGCTAAAATCTTATAGAAACAAATTATATATTCCCCCAGAATACTTCTTAAATTTCTAATTGCACAGACATACACAATTGCAGGTTACCTGAATTTTAAAAACTTTGTTTCCGCAGGTTGACCCAAGCCACTATGATGATCCCTTCCTTTTCGCAACGTTCCGCTCCCTTTGTGCCTGGCTAGCTGAAGAAACTTTGTGTCTGAAGGAGGAGGTCACCGCCCTCTTGCCCTTCCTCACTGGTTATGCCAAACATCACCTGCAGAGAAAAGGCAAGGGGTTGGCTGATTGGATGTCGAAGATGTCTATCAGTGATGGCTCACAAGGAGAAACATGGACAGGAGAGGATGTCCTGAGGTTTGTTGGGCAAAGTTACAAGTAGTAACTAACAGTGAATTGTCTCATACATTGGTTTATGTGTTGCGGCCCACCACAGTATGAGCACATACTGATTTTCTATTTTTAGGGCTGCGAGCCACACATTGACCGACACATTGCTCCTCCTTACCCAACCCTCTCTCTCTCTCACACACACAACACATTAACAATGGACCTTTCTATCTGTGTTCTTAACATAATGCAGTCAGTTGAGGAGACCCAACGCTTCAAACAAGTCATTAGCAAGCACATTAGCAAACATGTAATGCACCTACCTAGTCAGGATAGCTTACTAAGCTTAATTTAGGATACAACTGAGTTGTTGAGGCTACACATAGCGGTCAGTCAATGTTGGCTGCTAGTGCAAGTGAATAACCTCAGTGTGAATGGGCAAGGCTGGGGGTAGGGCCGGTTTTTGTGACAACATGAGAACAGTGAATTCAGAATGGCTGTTCTTTCAGCTATTTTCCACATGTAGATGGTACTGCATTATTTCAGTCTATCTGCATAGTGAAGTATGTTTCTTTCTCTCTCTCTCAGATATCTCCTCCCAGCCCTGTGCCACTTATCAGCGGAAGAAGGTCCTAGAAAGGTGCTCCTTTCACTGGATACTCCAACCTTGTTAGTGCACTTTCTCAGCCATGGCTGGGGAGAGCTGAGGAAACAGAGTGGGAAAACTGTAAGTGGAGATCCTAGTCTGGAAACAGCCTGTTCCGCCCTGCTCAACTTTGCAGTCACTGAACCAGACCGAGTCAGGTATACACCAAATTTTGAGTTTTTGTCATTATATACATGCAGATGGTGATGGTTTACTCGGTATGAATATTCACTCATATATACAATATTTTACAAAGGTCTTGAGCCACTCCTCATTTCTTCAGATTATACTTCCAAAAGTCCAGACTTTCTTGTATTTTGAAAGTAGTCTTGAGTAATAGTTCTCCAGGCTACCTGCAGGACTGTCAGAGACTCTCATTTTCAGTCCAGTCCCTATACCTGACTGGTTTCAGAGAAATGTGACCCTACGTATGAATAATTAAAACATAACAAAGCCACCTAATTTAACGCCTGAACAAGTGAAGAAACAGGTGCAGGTGAGTCCAGGCTGGTGATTTGTATACAGGTGGTGCTGAATGCTGAGGGGCTGAAACACCTTTATCTAGGCTCCTTCTATCTGTAGGCACTTTGCAGCCTGTCATAGAAAAGTATTTGTTCATGTTTCTTTATTTACTTAATATACCAAACATAAGACAATTTGACAGAAGTAAAATAGTGTTTTTGCAGCAACAAGTTCGTTCAAAGCAAAATATAAAGAAAAGATGAGTTTCTCCAGACTTTTACACAGTACTATATAGACACATACAATTTTGGTTAGAACATGAGATTCATGTTCTTTGTTTAATTTGTGCTCATTCAATTGATTGACTGTCATTGCATGTTTACAGGACTGACACTTGTTTTGCCACCCTTGAGACCATGTTAAGTGAAGCACTTCCAGTCCTCCTTCATAAGCCACGCTTCTTGGTCCTGACAGCCAATTGTTGCACTCTGGGTCTTATGATTGGCAGGCTGAAACCAGCCTCCACAGGTATCCACTTTAAGGACATTTGTCTTTCATATTATTTCTTAGCTTCAAAAGCACTGTATACTTTTTGTCCAGCAGATGGTGATAGTCATTCACTTTTAAAAACCTTGTGAAAAGCTTCAAAAGAGAATGTTATTTGCAGTTCTTTTTCCATTGTATTTTATTTAACGATACCTTTACAATACAGAGCTTATGTCCCCCAAATATCCTGAAAACTTAAACCTCTCAGCCAGGAATACACACAGACCGGGCTAGTTAATTACTGATGATTCTTATTCTAAGAGCACTTTGGGGGTGAAAATTTTAATTCATCTTCGGTGCTCTAGGTCTGGTGGAGTCCAGTCAGCGACGGTTCTTCTCCTGTGCCCTGCGATTCCTGCTGGGGGCGCTGCAGGCAGGTGAGGGTGGGGGCCAAGCACAGCTCCACCCTGGCTGGCAGCTTTGCTGGGAGGAAGTGAGCGAGCTCTGGAGACTCGGACTGCAGGCTCTTGGTGGTTGTGTAAGTGCAAAGCCATGGATAACCACCCTGATCAGAGATGAAGGATGGCTGCAGAATACACTCAGCCTGCTAGAGTCCAGCAGCAGCCTCCCAGACCCCCATTCACAACAAGCTTTCGAGGAGGCCCTGTGCGCCATCGTTCGCCAGTGCCCTCTCTGTCGACAAGATATCAGTGAGTCTATGAAGGGAGAAGGCAGAGGCGCTCTACACTGCATGGCACAGCTGAGGAAGGTGCTGACGGACTGATATATTACTACTTGTTGTAACGTTGATGTGTTGTACATCTTTATTCATCTGCTGTGGATGAGAGGTTTTCATAAGCCATCAAAATGTGTCTTCTGTAGTTATTTTTCTCCAGTCTGGAAAATGTAATAAAAATATTTTTGCTTAAAGTGGGTTCGGTTGGATTTATTTTATAAGGGCCTGTGGACTGTTCGTGTGGGTTTGAAGTTGATACAGTAGTTAAATCCTTAGTGTACTGCCACTAGGTGGCGCTCGAACCACGACCCGGATGATTTATCAGTAATAGTTATGCAGGACGAGTTACATGTTTGAACCGGGGTGGGGCTGGTTTGTTTAACGCTTAGAAATGTGTCCCGGTTTCTGGTTACCAAAGGTGAGTTATTACATTTGTTGGTTAAGCTGTTTTGGTTGCTGATTCTGTATTTTTCAGAATCAGAAAACCTTGCAGATCCCAGAGGACGTTGCTAATGTTGTGTCTGCACAGAGACAAGTACAATATAAAATATAATCCTTAACTGAAGTAACTTATTTTGGTGGGATTTAAAGCTGATCGACTCAACCCTGCGAACTACTTGTTTTGTGTGTGTATGTGGAATGATACGAACTTTTATGTGAAAGAACACAAACATATGTATGTGTGTGTATATACTATTGCACATGTAAGCTTGGAATTATGGCATCGTTCTACTTCCCAGGTGAGCAGACTAATGTCATAAACTGACAGTTTTCTTTTTTGAAGATTATATTTCATTATTTCATGGTAGTGGCAGTTTATGTTTCGTCTGGTGCTTTTAATCTACATCTTGTGTTCTGGTATCAGCATCTTGATCACCCCCCAACATGCACGCACACACTTTTTGCTCCCCCTTCTGAGTTCCCCCGCCCTCTCGTGTGTAGTCAGTCTCTCTCTCTCTCTCTCCCCTCCTCTCTCACTCTCACTCTCTTTGTGCGGATAAAAGTGCTGCTGGTGTTTGTGGGATCACTCTGCTCTCAGCGTGCAGCTCCACACGCTTCTCTCCTCCTTTAAAGAACAACTCAGCAGCAGCAGCATGCTGTGGAAATCCCGGGCCAAGACTGATCCCTACTGCATACAGGTAAACACGCACACACTCACACCTGCTCAGCCTTTACACTACCGACTGCTGCCGAAAGCAAGAAGTTTTACCTTCGCCTGTCACTTGATCAAACGAGGTTTGCAAGCGAGTTTGCGTGAGAAATTTACATAAAAAGTGAAACTCGGTTCCTTTAAAAATTCTACAAAAAGACTGAGCGAGCAGTTTATCCAATCGTTTTTAAGCTTTTTGAACTAATGGTAATTGTCCATATTTTTATGGGCTTCTCGCTTCTGACTTTTGCTTCTGATCAGCCTTGAGTAGCCTATATAAGCGAATAAAAACAATAAATGAACAGGATAAGCTAATCAAATGAGCATAGAATTAGGCTAGTTTTGCTTTTGTGAAATGCAAAAAGCGAAAAATAATTTTGAACTGCATGTCAGAGATTACCGGTTCAGTGCATGATCAAATGAAAGGAGTGCAGTTTGAGCAGTTTTGAGGAATTCCTCAATTGGCCCTTTAAGGTCCCCCCCCACTCCCCGGTCTGAGGGTATAAGGGGCCAGAGCACTGAGGAACCGAGGCAGAACCGGCCTGCTGGACCACCAACTCCACTAATGCCTTACTGGGACTTTTACTGATTTACCTGGAGGAGCCTCTCCCCGTCCCACACACACAGCCACATGCTGATACACACCTACTCGCCCATGGTGAGTATAGAGCCGATTTAAGCAGAAGAGGGATCTGTAGATGTCCAGGCTTGGTGTAAGAGTTCACTGGGGTCTGGGTGAAGGGGTGGTGCGCTTCTGCACGCTGTTATATATTAAACCTGGTCCTGAATTAAGATTAAACTGCATGTCACACCCTAAAAGGCCCGCAGTGCAGTGTGATTGTTGTTCTTGTAGTCTGTGCTGAATCTGTGCTAGTTTTTCTGCGGCTGTAACAATTGATTGTGCAGCTGCACGTCGACTGTGGCCTCATTCAGATCCTCATTTAACACACGGGCTCACAGGTAGGGTCTCAAAACATCTGGAACTCCAGAGCTGAGATGATCCCTTTTTGGAAATGATTTTGGAGAACACTTTTTCTCTAAATGAGTCGAGCCTGTGAACTCCATCCCGTGTTTGTGTGTGTGTTGACTGGAGCACTATAGGACACCTGCTGCACAGGCGCGCTCACGTTTTGCTAGAATTCATGCAAATGTGTAAATCCTTTAAAAAGTACAGTGTAAAAAATCACATCTTTAAGTCATCATGACTTTCGCTCTTATCTTGATCCTCAGTGTTGATCAAATAAGAGAATTGTGTGATTGTTTTTGTGATGCTGCTGCTGGTGATCTTAAATGATGATTTTTAGTTATTGTTCATTACAGTCAGTTTGGCTTTTTGTTTTTACAATACTGACATTTCTTTCTGTTTTGTTTATGGATTATCTTGTTCTTTTCTGATCCTACATAGCTAAATATTTCTGTGCGAGTATATTTGTACGTTTCGGGTTTTGTTTCATTTTGGGGTTTTTGTTTGTCTTTTTTTGTTTATTTCTTTTTGTTTTTAAACTGTTTATTATGCGAGGGCCCGGAGCAATATTTCGTATGTTTTGTTGGCTATTATTTGTTTGCTTGTTTGTTCGTCTCGGCAATATGACAAATACAGGTTCGTCAATTTAACGTACAACAATGAATTAGTTTTATTCAACTCAAATGAAATGTTGGATTGGATTGGTATTTATTTAGTTTTATCACATGAAGCAGGCTAAATTTAGGTTACCATTTTTGCAATAATATATTGTGTATGTATCCCCTCAATCAGGTCTCTGTTTGGAGGCACAGTGAGAGTGCAGCGTTTATCCTGTGCGTCTTATTTGCTCTTGAAGTCCAGAGGTTCAGCCAACCCAGCCAACCCCCCCCCCCACAAACACACACACACACACCAAGTAGAGGTTAGAAAATTGCTGTGAAGATTTGATTGCATTAGGTAAGGAGGGCACTGATAATGTCAGGTGCTGAGGTTCGATTATTACAAACAGCGCCCCAGTTCATCCTAAAGGTATGAAGCTCCATCCCACTAGAGAATGCAGTTTACACCCCTCCAGTCGACGCTTAGAATTTGGCTGGGTGACCTTAGTCTCACTGACATAATGTAAGGTCCAGAACATCCCATTATACTGGCAAGAGATTAAACAAGTGTGTGCAGTTGTGCGCCTGGGGGGTATCTGAACTGAAGAAGATGGGTCTGGAAATATTGGATATAAAGTGTATTTAGGTTGAGTGTATTAAGTGTATCTCGTGTGTGTGTGTGTGCAGGCTCCTGAGCGGGCTGATGGAGTGTCCGGCTCCTCTCCTCCGTCCCGTCTCCCTCAGCTGTCCTCCTTCTCAGCGGCTCCTCCGCTGTGTCACACTCCAGCCTCGGACTTCCAGCCACCCTACTTCCCCCCGCCGTACCCCCAAGCCTCCTTACCGTACCCCCAGAGCCAAGACGCGTCCTACCCTCACCTACCGGACCCCTACCAGTCCCTCGGCTCCCTACACGCCCCCCAGCACCTGCCCCAGCACCTGCCGCCCCAGCAACAGCAGCAACAGCAGCAGCAGCAGTGGCTGTCCCAACGGGGGCGCGCCGACGACGGGGGTCTCCTGTCCCCCGCGCTGCGTCGGGACTACGCCGCCGTACCGCGGTTCCTGCACGGCCTGGTCGAGGACGGGCCGCTCGCGGTGCACCACGGGGTGGAGGACCTCCAGGCCAGTCTTTATTCCACTTTTTAAACTTCAGCTCTTAATCCCCTGAGAGTACGATCGAAGTTAATTAAAGCCGGAAAGCACAGACGCTTCCATTAAAAAGTGACAAACGTTGAAAAAACCTGAAAAAATAATGTTTGATAAAAAAGTGACTCTAAATGGTAATGAAATGTGAGATCGAGCCTTGAAATTTAGCGTGAAAGTGATTTCTTACGCAAATAATACAAACATCAACATTCTATAAAAAAAACCCTGAACATTCTAAAAATATTTTAATATTTTTAATTAATGCATCACCGGAATATTTTTACACCCTCAATGGAATTTACTGATAATAATAAGTAGAAAATTAGTGAAAGGAAAACCAAATAGGCGATAATTAAAATTAACTGGTGAGTCATTGCTTAAAGAAGCATTAAAGCATTAAATCGCGTATATAAAAAGATTTTTAAAAGTCTCAGAAATAGCTAGATGAAGCAGATCGGTGTTCTTTCATAACGCGCTTAATGCGCTTCGTCTTATATGTTTTAAGCTAAACAAAGAAGAACGTCCGATTTATTAGAGGCAATTATTTCAGTTTTGAAAGCCCCACAGATAGAATGATTGCAAGCAGTTGTTCACTCAAAATATATTTCAAACAATAATACAACTAATGCTGGTAATGTCTTTTAAATATCAGTATCACCAGATCTGTGTTAATATTAATGACATTAATAGTATTTCTTGGTAAACAGGCTGAATTTATATAATTCTTTTCTGTAATATTGGAGATTTGAGGTGCAGAATAAAGGAATAAAGGACTGACCACTGCTTTTCAGAGGGCTCAGTATAAAAAGTTTGTCAGAGAGATATTAAACATATTCATTTTTATTCTTCTGTAAATTCTGCATAGCAGTTCTTTTTAACTTGACCGTATTAAGAGTATACACTTCTGGATCTAATTACTTTCAAACACAAATATTTAAAAAAATACAGTTTTCATTAAAATTAGTGGAACTGAAAGTCGTTCATGTCTGTTTTTTTCAGCCGTAGGCGAGAACACCACTCTGTTCCTACCAGTTCCTGTTTTTTAAAAAACTATATGTACACAAATAATTAACATGTAGTTAACTGAGCGATAGAACAGTGGAAACTCTACGATTCTTTTTTTAATGATCCGAATCTTTTTAAAACGATCCGAATCTTTTTAAAATCCTCTATTTCTTTTGAAATTATTTGTTTTTCAAGACTTATCACGTTTATACTCCCGCGTCACTCTAAGAGGATATATTTATTGTACTTTATTTCAGATTGACACAGATTCATTATACAGAGGACTAAAATGCTTTTACCCAAAAAAAGCGTCTGAACGGAAGCAATATGGTGATTTATTTTCGTGATATCGGGCAATGGATCGGCCAAACCACTTATTTTCTCCTTTATGTAAAATTTTGTAAGGAGTTTTGAATAGATTTGTCGGCCTCAGAAATTAGAACTAAATCTTAACAACTGACGAACATTTATTTCCCCTGATTGTGGTTCAGTCTCACATACCTGGTTTAGGCTTCATATCTGTCTCATTATTAGTAATATATATGTGTGCTATATATTAGTGTTATTAAATCAGGGTTATATATTAGTGTTATATTAGCATTGTATATTAGTGTTATAAAAGGTCATACATTAGGATTAGTTTAGGTTATACGTTAGTGTTATATTTTATGGTTAGATATTGGGGTCATATATTAGGTTATGTTTTAGGGTCATATATTAGAATCATATATTAAAATCATATGTTAGGATTATATTTTAGGGTCATAAGTTAGTGTTGTTCTAGCGCAGTAGCATTAGGGAATGGGGATCAAGCATTCAGGAGCATCGGGTGTAACAAAACTCCGCTGGTCTATTGTTCATCAGGGAATGGAAGATGCCTCGTCTTTGGGGATCCTGGACCATTCTGTCATCAAGAAAGGTGAGAGACTGCTGCAGTTCATGGCCATGAATTTGAGTGGAAGTATACCTACCATAAATACCCATCCTGTGGTTTGACTGCGGATAAATATGCAAATCAGTGAAGACTCACTAAAACGAAGTGCACAAACACATACTCTCAATCAGGAGGGGAAACAGTGGTTTGGGACCTTTTTCACCAGTCTCTCACTCTCTCTCTCTCTCTCTCTCTCTCTCTCTCTCTCTCTCCCACACACACACACACACACACACA
>JBBPCY010000142.1:11474623-11491796 GCA_037974405.1 Brachyalestes nurse | reverse complement strand
ACACACACACTGTAAATGCGCTGCTTCTGTCCGCGCCGCGTGGTTTATAAAGAGCGCGCGCATGTGCGGATCCGTTCCGGAGTGGATCTCGCGGGCTTTTCTGTGTGTGTGTCTGTGTGTGTGTGTGGTGTGTGTGGAGTGTGTGTTGGGGTAACGCGGATTTAGGAGCGGAGAATAAACCCGAAGCCCACGTGAATGCGGGTCTGCGAGCGCGCGGCTTTAAGCGCCACGACCGTCCGCCAATCAGCGGAGAGCAGCCCACGCAGAGCCCCCGGAAGAGAGACCTTACAATACAAGACACAACACACACAGATATACACATACACAAATATACATATGTACACGTATACACACGTATATACACACAGACTACACACACACACACACAACACACACACACACACACACACATAACACACAACACATGCACACACATACAAATAACCAGTGGGAGAGGAAGGCTTGTTTAAGGGCAACACACTCATATACATTCATATACACAAGCGCATACGTTTGGCTCGCGTCCTTCAGGGGCATTTTCCTAGCTTTTGTGAATACTACTGTAACGAACTAATGTTAACCACAGGAACCTGTATATTCATAAGGCCCTTATTCATATTTTCAGTTTATGCCCATTTTTCTGAGTGCTTTTGGTGCCACCACTGTTTCCCATCTGACTTCTGTATGTTTGTAGATGTGCTAAACCCCATCTAGCTAAAAGCTTCCAAATACAAGATGGACCTTTTTCAAATGTCCCTAAAAAAATTTAAATTGTGTGTTTCGTCATCTTTGGGGCATTTGGTCTTTGCAAAATGTTCAATACTTGGCCAAACACACACACATCAAACACCCGTACACACACACACACACACATACAGAGGAGAATAAAAAAGATTGGGAGCACTGCTGTTTTTTTAATACAGAGTCTCTGAGCCTCTTCAGTCAAGCAAACTGAATTGTTGTGGAAAATCCTGCCCACACAGCCGTGAACACGGAACTGTGGGATTAGGCAGCTACATGCGCTAATCTACTGAACCCAAATTAGGGATTTAAAGGATGATGTAACAAAGATGCTCCAGCTCAAATTAAAAGCCAATAGGGCTCACTTCTTCATGTCAGCACTAATCATTATTAGGGGTTGAATGGAGTCTAAGTGTTTTAAGTCTTAATCATTTTTGAGAGGTAAATAATTGGCGAGTATTATTTCACATACTTATAGATGTGTGGCATTTCATACTATGCTCTGCAAAAGTCTTAGACTCCTGTATAAACTGTTTAAATCCATTTATCTGAGCAGTGGGGCACTTTCTGTAAATACACAAGTTAACATTGGGACAAATAGTAACAAACAAGAAAGCATTAAATAACATTTGTTTTGTTTGTTAAACGTATTTGTTGTAAAATGCTGGTTAGAGAAACACGGCTTCAGGTCAAGATGCAGATTTCAGCTTGATGCCTCTGGCCTTTCCAGACTTAGTCTAATGAAGTTATCCTTCACATTGGAATATGACGAGACAGATAAGGTAGGGAAATTAAAAAAGGTTGACCAACACTAAATATTTTGGGCAGAACTGCTGACAACCAAGAAGATGAAGAGAAAGAGTGATTTAACCACACACCCTCCCTTCACCAGCACTTAAGTGCTCTTGCTTTTTATTGCCTCCTTCTGCAATTTCTGCAACCAGAGTAACTGTGTGCTTAGCATGAGTCTAATGTGTGTATCCTTTCTTCTCTTTTCTGCTCCACCCTCTCTCTCTGTCTCTCTCTAGTCCCTGTTCCCTCTAAGCTGAATGGCTCTGCTCTGTCCGTCTTGTCGATGGGTAAGGATGGCCTGGGCCTGGGTGGTGTTTCTAACCCTGGTGAAGTTTTCTGCTCCGTCCCTGGTCGCCTGTCTCTCCTCAGCTCCACCTCTAAGTATAAGGTGACGGTGGGGGAGGTCCAGAGGAGATTGAGCCCACCCGAGTGCCTCAACGCCTCACTGTTAGGTGGAGTGCTGAGAAGGTAAGTGGAGAGGAGCAGAAACACAGTCAGAAACAGAATAATTTTCCTGAACAGAAAACCAACAAAAACAAGCTGTATTTAGATAGGTTGGGGATACACTGATGTTTATTTCCACTATTACCGTTCCACTATTCCACTTTTTTTTATTATTATTATTATTATTATTATTATTATTATTATTATTATTATTATGTAATAAAGGTGATTTCATAATATAGCATTGATATTTATTGTATGTGCAAAGCCCATTTCCAGTATGAACAAATATGAAAGTGGCACTTAATGTGTTTTGAAAAAAATACTTTAATACTTTAATAAGAGAAGGACAAATGAGATTCAGTATTAGGCTTTCCTTACATGTATACCTTTAAAGGGGTTTTATCATTATTATTTTTATGGTTATCTGAATGGCAGGGCTGTATTCTCAGGCACTGAGGTGTGAATCAGTAATTTTTTTGTTTGTTTTCAATGATTATGGTCATGATATTGGCAAAACATATGTGAAAATATCACTGAGAACAGTAAAAATTACTTGCTACTTAATCTATTTCTTTAATTTTTATAGATAATTTAGTAGTTTAAAGTTTGTGTTTCCCCTGCATATAGTTTTATAGTGTCAGTATTTATAACAAGTTTAAATTAAAATTATTTGTTCTTGTATATAGACTAACTGGAGTGTGGTAGGGTGTTCTAAAATATTCGGAAATAACTGCTGCTTGATCTTATTATGGTTTTGGCAATCTTTTGTTTAAATGCTTTAAGCTTAATTCACACAGGGTATATTTATCACTCATTTTCCATATTAACTTAAATTCTTTTCAATTTAAGAATCAAAAGCTACTTACATTTTTAAATTTTTTTAAATGTAAATTTTTTTTTTAAACCCTTTAAACCTTTTTAAACAGGTTCGCCCAGGTCACAAGAAGTTTAGCCATTTAATCAGATCAACATGTTACCAAATATCAGGTCCTTGACTTTTTTTTTCCTGATTTACATTTTGCACCCCTGTAGTTTAATCAGTCAGGCAAACGTCAAGTGCCCTATTTAAAAAGAGGAACTGATCCTGTAGGCAACAGTACTCTTAACTGTGAGCAGTAGGAATCTGATTGTGAAAGAAAGATAATAGAGCAGACAGAGGTGAACTGCTGGGAGTGAGCAATGAAAGTGTGTATTTGAGATGTTAATACTCTCTCTGTCTGCCTCCTCAGAGCCAAGTCAAAGAACGGCGGCCGCTGCCTCCGTGAACGCCTGGAGAAGATCGGCTTGAACCTGCCTGCTGGCCGCCGCAAAGCTGCTAATGTCACTCTCCTCACGGCACTGGTGGAAGGTAGACACACACACACATTTAAATGCATTCTTAAGGGGTTTTTGCATAATGCCAGAGATGAAGTACCCTATTTGTAGATGAGATGTGTGTGTGAACAATATTTTTATAGTTTAAAGAACATTTAAATGTACTTGTAAGAATGGTAAAGAACTTTTACATTATGTAAAAGTTCTTTGAACCTTTAAATGCTTATTCACACTCACATCTCATTTCAAATATGGTTACTTTTTAAAGGTGTACTCATAGTAGCAAACATATATGAGATTGCAAATAATTTTGTAAACTATGACCTTTTTTCTTACCAAATTCCTCTTTTTTTCTTTTCTCTAAGGTGAAGCAGTACACCTGGCACGGGACTTTGGTTATGTGTGTGAGACAGAATTCCCAGCCAGAGCCGCAGCAGAGTACTTATGCAGGCAGAGCGATCCGGAGCAGCTGCCCACACGGCGGAGCATGCTTCTGGCCACCAAGTGAGTCTCAACCTTCTGCAAATTTAGCCTTAAAAGTGATGGTTCAGACAAATTCAATTTATACAATTTTTCTCTCAAATCAAGTTGATCTCTTAAGATTTGTGGTGTCCTTCATTAGTTTTGGATAGGAACTATAAAGCTAACGAATAATGGCAGCTTGTAGCACACACGGGCCTCAAACCACACTGAATTTTTAAATAACCCCTAATGGACATGCATATGTGATTTCTGACACTGTATGACATATCATTGTTTTTCACAAAGGACAAAAAGATTTTGCATAGCTGAGAACAGCAGTAGCATCCTTTATATGTCATACAGTGTCTGACACCACATAAGCAAGTCAACTTGACATGCTTTGAGGCAAGTTTATGACGATTTAGGAATACATTTTGCATGATGCTAATTGGTGGTCAGAAGCTTTCTGGAAGCTACTCTAGCCTGATTGCAAAACTAAAGCAGCAAAGGACACCAAACATGTTTTGGCTGGTCTACTGCATTTGGGGTAAGAGGAAACTATTTAATGATGCAATCTTGCTAATTAAGGGACAAAGTATGGCTGCGGAAAGAAAATGCCACTAAAAATAGAGCAACAAAGAGAATAGAAATTGTTACGCAACCATTTAGCCACGAAGGACAAACGATAGCAATGCAACAGCCTTACTAACTCTAACCCTTTTTCTAACCCCTTTAGGGAGATCTGTAAGGAGTTTGTTGACCTGATGTCCCAGGACAGGTCGCCACTCGGGGCCAGCCGGCCCACGCCATGCCTGGAGCCCGGGGTGCAGGGCAGTCTGACCCACTTCAGCCTGCTGACCCACGGCTTTGGCACGCCAGCCATCTGCGCCGCCCTCTCGGCCTTCCAGAGCTACCTGCTGGAGGCCCTCAAACTGCTGGACAAAGGCGAGGGAGGCGGAAAGGGCCATCAGGAGAAAGAGCTCAAACACCGCAAATGAAGCTCCAGGACCTCTAAGACAGACAGACAGACAGACAGACAGACAGACTGCGTCTGAACTCTTCCCCAGCCTTTAGGAGAGCGCGAGTGTATTTATGTATGTGTGTGTGTACGTATGTGTGTGTGCAAGTTCGCCGCTCGAGTCTGACTCACAAGCAGCTGGGTTCAGTCCTCTGCATCACAGGAGTATGTGCCTGCAGGATGTTTTCCTCTGGACACAGAGATGACCGCTGCTCCTCTTTTGCCCTCAGCAGGGTCCACTACAGCTCACTCGACCACATTTTGGCCGACCAGTGGAGAATTTCGCAAAGCAAGATTTCTTAGCGGAATTCTGTTTCTCAACTTAATGTTAATATTAATAAGTATTAAGCATATTATTATGTTTTTTGCATTGTTTTTGTATTTTGTATTACTGAACAACACATCTTAAGGGGTAGAAATCCTAAAGCACTCTTCTGAGTAAAGGGTTCTTAGAGTGAAAACTATAGAAGAATCATGTTTTGGGTCCCTGAGGAACCTTCAAATGGGTGCTTATTCAATTTTGTAAGATTAAAAACTCCAAATCAGAGTTAAGCTAAAAGCTGATAGGAAAAGAAGTAAGTAATATTCCTATCAGAGATTCCCCACTTTGAGCTTGTTTTTCAGTCGTCAGAAATCTTGCTTTATGAAACAGCCTTCAGATCAGAAGCTGTGTGCACTTGCCCTGTGTTTACTACAGAACTGTGAAAGGCAGCTATAGACAGTGCACACCTCCTGGGGAGGGAGATGGGCTAGTAAAACAAAACAAATACAGTCCTTTTGTACCCCCCGTCCCCCAAACGTATGTTTATTATCAATGTTATTACTGTCCTTATTGTTGTATTTCAAGGTAAATGTAATATATTATTAAAAACAAAATAACTGATGGCGTCTGCCTAATACCTCTGGCATGAATTTGAAATCCAAAACATCTTTCTTTTTTTTTGCTTAATTTGTATACGTATACAAACTATTATGCTTTCATTAACTTTTTCTCCAGATACATTCTTATCACTAACATAGTTTTACCTATGTTTATTATAAAATTTTATAAAATTATAAAATTATAAAAATATGTTTATTAATGATCATTTTTCTCAAATTGATGAGTAGAAAAAAAATGCTTGTCAATAGTGTGGGGACATTATTTTTATGGTTTACTACAAAAGAACGTAACAGTGAGCTTAATGTAATGCCCCAAAGAAGAAGCTGCATGAACCTTATCTATGTTCTTTGGGGTAAAAACAGGGAACTCCCGACAAAAGTGCTATCTTGGGAACAATTACATACCAAACACATTTATGCCCTTGATGTCAACAGGACTCCAACTGTTTAAACCACCTCTGAGCTAAAAGATCTCCAATCTGTGCTTTTAACAAAAGATTGGAAAGCTGCCAAACCAATAATTAAGCAAAATCCACTCTTCATGGAAAATAAGATACTTTGACAAAGCTGATATGGAGTGTTGCAAAATATATTTGAAGTATTCATACATTAGATATGTTTTCTAGTGTCAGAACCTTTGCAGGTGCAGGATTTCTCCTTAGGTGACTGAAAATACTGAAAGTCAAACATTCCTTGGTAAATTTCTGAAGTCATGATGTCCTTGACTGTTTATAAGCCAGTCGAAATGCACTTGTGCACTTATTTGTGTAACAAATGACAGTTATTTTGTGTTACAGTGGATCCCAGTGTATTGCCCTAAGCCAAGTCTCTGTAGTAGAGGCATCATACAGCAGTGTGTCCGAGACTCACCCAGGAGGCCATGAGCCGCTACATAAGCCCGTCTCTACCTCAGTGGCTAAATTCCCTGTATTTCTCCCCCTCTCACGCCATCTGCCACTCTACCCTACACCTCCATACCTGCCCCCCTTCTGACTCACACGCCCTGAGTGTCAATTCCCCAATCTTCCTCTCTCTCTTTATGTCACCCCATCAACCCACCCTAAGAGAACCCCCCCCCCCCAAACACACACACCCCGACACTCGCAGTGTTGTTCAGTGTGTGCCTGCAGGCGAACATATGCTCCTCTTCCCTGCAGATTCCGGTGCGTTTAGGGGGAGAAGAGGGATTGTTTAATGTTTATTAATCTCACCTGTCTGCAGAGGGGGAGATGTGGCACCGCATACATACACACACACACACTCACTCACACACACACACACACACGCACACACACCTGCACACACACATATATTAAAGCAGAGCACAAAAATACTTTAGTGTAAGAAAGGTGAGAAAACAACAGCACATTCAAAGACAGTAACAGATAAGCACTTCTATTTTTCCCCCCATGCAGTTCCGTTTCAGACGCAGAAACTTGAGTGAGCCGCACTAGAACAAATATGTCAAAGGAGGCTCAGCGGCTGCTCTCCAAGTGAAGCAAACAGTCTGTTCATGACACAAAAAGCCTAGAGAAGCTCGACTAAGATACAATCAAGATTTTACAACAGTGGTGGCCTACTAGGAAATGTTGTGCATCCCTTTATCAGTCAGGTGCATACCGGTAGACAGAGCAAGCAAGTTCAAAGGTGAAATACCAAACTTCTGCATGTGGTTAAGATGCACACAAATGTCACAAATTCATGCAGAGTGGTTTGATTGGAACTGCACTGGTGTAGAGAAACCAAGTCAAAATGTTCGCAGTGGTGGTTGTAGGAGCCTGATAGAGGTCTTTAATTTCTCTAAAAGCTAAATCATGTCTGACAGTAAGTTTTGAGGCCTAAAACATTTTTAAATACCTTCATACCAGATAGGATTAGATGCATGGTCTAATGTATAATAATACCTGTATTCTTTCTGATTAGTCTTTATTTTACCACTATACACATTATAGAGAAAACATTCTATAGTAAACAGGTAGATTTAGTTTTAGCTCTGCCTAGTAAATAAAATGGCTACATTTGCACTGCAGTGAACACCATTGTAAAAAAGAGTTGGCTTATTTCTCAACAGTCAAACCACCGTTATTTATATCACAATGATTAAATTATGCAGATTTTTCTGAAATGTGAGTGGATTTTTCCATTAAAGGAACACATCTTTCCACATAAGTCCTCTGCTGCCTTTAGACCACAGCAGCTTAGAACTGAGCAAAATTACGTTAAATATTCTTGTAACTGATGTGCTGAAAGCAGGAAAAATAGTCAAGTATAAAGATCTAACCAACTCTGACAAGGGTCAAATCGTGATGGCTAGATGACTGGGATAGTGTCTCCAAAATGGCAGATCATGTGGGGTGTTCCTGGTATTCAAAGGCTGGTACCTAACAAAGGTGATCCAAGGAAAGACAACCAGTAAATAGGTGATGTGAATAAGGAGTGAATAGCAGCCCATCTGGTCCAATCCCACAGAAGAGCTAGACTAGCTAGTGTAGCACAAACTGCAGAAAAAAGTTCCTGCTGGCTATGACTGAAAGGAGTCAGATCACATGGTGCATCACAGCTTGCTGCATTTGGGGCTGTGAAGCCACACAGCTCACAGTGTCCATGCTGACCACTGTCCCCTGTCAAAGGTACTACGGAGTAATGGAAGAAGGTGATCTGGTCTGGTATATCCAGTTTTCTGTTATAACATGTCTGCAGACCAAGTATGTCCCTTGTTTTCGTCAGTATTTTCGTTTTAAGCAGGATAAAGCACCACACTGCAAAAAATTGTTCAAGAATGGTTTGAGGAGCATGACAGTGTTGACTTGGCCTTCAGTTTCCCAAGACTGACTGGTCTGATTCATTGAGCTCCACTTCACAACTTAAAGGATGTGAAAGAATCTGCAGCTAATATTTGGGGTCTTATAGAGTCCTTGTCTCCACAGGTCATGGCTTTTTTGGTGACAAACATAATATTAGGCAGGTGATGATAGTGTCATGGTTGTTCAATGTATTCAACTTCTTTAACAATCAAGAAAACATGACCGTTCATCTTCTTTCTGTTCACATTTTCTTTTAATGTTACCATTTCCTTTCATTTCTATTGTATTGCAATATCAGCTGGGTTCTCTGCTGTATCTGCAGTAACAGCCTCTACTTTTCTGGAAATGCTTTACACCAGTTGTTGGAACATTGCTGTGATGATTCAATAGCATCCAGCCACAAGAACACTAGTCAGATACTGATGTACTGATGTCTGGATCACAAACAGCAAGCCAGTAAATTGTAAGCGTGCTAAATCAGGGGTGTTAAACTCTGGTCCTGGAGGGCTGGTGTCCAGCAGAGTTTGATGGTTCTCCTACTCAAACACATTCACTAAACCTGGCAATTAACTGGCGAGGCGAATCAGGTGTTTCTGAGCAGGGAAAAAACCAAAACGTGCTGGACACCTGCCCTCCATGTCTGGAGGTTAACACCCCGGTACTAAATTAAGCTCCACCATTTCAGAGTGCAATTCCACGGCTTCCATTCCCTTCCAATTACAAGGCCCCCAATGCCAGGGGACTGCATACCTCTCTAGCCAATATTTGGCATTGAACATGGCGACCTTAGATTTGTGCGACCTTCTCCACAGCATCACATTGGCAATGTTTTACTAAAACGACAATATAAGCTGTGTGTATGCCTACATCAGCAATGGGTACAGCTACAGATAGCACATTTCACTAATCAGAAGACATTTCTGCAAACCTTTTGAAATAATGTACATTGTTACACAGATTTTAAAGCATTCTGCACAGAAATACTAAACACTAAATACGAAACTGCCTTTCGATTCCTGTGCCATTTGTTAGATTCCAACATAAATCAAGATGTAATTAAAATCCAAAAGCATATCTCATGTTAAATCAATTAATTCTTATGATATTAAGTCTAGGATAAAATAATGACTCAAAACACAAGACACCAGAACAGTGATTACTGTTTTATTGGAACAAAAAAGACCCAGAATTGCAGTACAAAAGTGTGACATTATGGAGAGGCAACAGTAGTCGGTCACTTAGCACCCAGAGGAAGCTTCTCCAGGTCATGAATGCCATCCTTGTCAATCAAACGGACAGTGAAAGAGGGCAAGTTCAGGATGAAGCGTTTGTTGAGCTGTAAGAAAACAGGCAGATATATCAGACACACTGGTCCTTAGAAAAAAAAATACAGTTAAGACACAGCAAAGGCTTTCAAAATTCACATCTTTATGAATTTTCCAAATGCCTTTCTGCACTAGCACAAAGGTAGATCCAGGTAACTAAAAGAAAACTGGACAAAGAAGTGAGAATGTATAAACTTGACTTTCAAAGCTTACCTCTTCTACACACTTCTTCAGGAGGTCTACAGCCTCATCCCGCGTTAGATCTGAATATACACACACACACACACACACACTTTAAGGGTTGGTTATACGGAAAAAATACCATCTTAAAAAATAAAACTACTTACGATCAAACAACACATTTCATTGTTACCATATACTAATTATTAATTGGATCTTGTTCATTGGTTGAAATCTTTGTTTTGTGATAGAAGTTGTTTAATGTTGTAGAGCTACTTACATACTCAGAACAAAACAATTTAATCACAGTAATTACAACATATCTTCTGGTGGGAGAGAGAGGAACAGGGAGAGACGAAGAGTGAGAGAGTGTGAGAATGAGAGAAGGATAAGAGAGAGTGTTTCACCTGGCCTGTAGTATCTGTCCAGGATGGAGAGAGTAAGGAAGGCTCCATATCCATGTGCAGCAAATGGTGCTTTGGCCAGTGCTGAGAGATAATCCATATAATACAGTCCAGGTCCGTCAGTCTCATCATAACCAGCCAACAGCAAGTTCACATGATACGGAGTCTACAGGGAACAGAAAATAAAAGCACATCAGTAGGAGAGGGACGGAGCATCAGGGTGACAGAAAGAGAGAAAAAGACAATGAGTTACTTGTGAATGCGCAAAAAAGTGCCTTAAAGGACTTTTAAAGTTAGCGACATGATTTCTCACTATAATCCTAAAATACTACTTTTAATTATCAAGTTCAATGCTAAAGTAAAAAAAAATGTAAGGGCTCTATCAACATTAAAACCAGTGTGAGAGAGAGAGAGAGAAAGAGAGAGAGAGAGAGAGAGAGAGTGATTGAGAGAGAAAGAAAGAGAGAGAGAGAGAGAGAGAGAGAGAGAAAGAGAGAAAGAGAGAGAGAGGGTGTGAAACAGCCGAAAAAGTGGAGGGGAGGGGGGTGTAAAGCGGTCTGGGGGGTCGTTGGTGTCACCGGCAGTGTGACATCTGCTGGAAGACAGCACCCCTGCTGCTCCGAGCGCCTTCCCACTCTCCAGCTCCCCCACCCGCACTCTAATGTCCTGGAGCAGCGCCAGATCTCATTAAAACTTCTTTTAGTCTCGCTCTCCCTCGTCTTTTCTTTCCCTACTTCAGACTCTGCTCCTCTACAATATTACTTTATCTAAACCTCTGTATCTTTCCTTTGCTCTGAGCTGCTGGCACACCGATCTACTGTCTGGAAAAAAACATTGTAAATCAACTCTGTAAACTAAATGGCAGTTCAATAGAGAACATCAACCATACGGAGCCATTTCACGGTTTCAGACCAATTATTTAAGGATATCGAAATTTCTATTTATTTATAGCTCAGTTTTGTGTACTTAAAAAGTCAGCCCTTTTAGCAGTGGACACAAGCAATGATAAAACTGATTTCTTCTTCTGCGTGTTGCATTTAAGAAACAATTAAAGGCAAAAAATAGGAATTATAGAATAAATATCTAAACATAATTGTGAACATTTTAAAAAGGCATATTGGAAAAAAAAAACAAAAAAAAAAACATTGGTTTTGGCCCTATGTGTCCTAAATTTCACTTTTAGCCTACAGTATACTGGCGGCTACAGCTTTGGCTTTCACTCCCTGGAGTGTCATCTACATCCATTCTCTCTTAACTCAACACCTGTTTCACACAAGTCCCACCTGAGTTAGCTCCTGACACAACAGCAATTCTCTCCTCTCACCCAAGAGAATCTGCCAACTGGAGGTTACACATTAGCAACTATGGCTACAAACTTTAAACATCACTGTAGTCTACAGATCAACGTATGGATACGAGCGCAAGATGGCTCGGGGGTGACCCAAAAGGGCATATTTCACCTCTTTCCCTCCATCTGTGTTTGCATCTGAGAGTGTGTGCGCATTCCAGCGTTCCCCCATGCTCTAACTCTTTGCCCAAGGCCATGTTCTCTTTCTCCATGCTGGCATCTTTCCCTGGTCTGCTGTATCAATTGTACAACTGTGGCAGTGCAGGGGAATGACGTGCAATATGGTCCCAGTAATTATTTGTGTCTGTAGTCTGGGGGATCTAGCAATATTTCTGTAAGGCAAAGATGCCAAACTGTTGCTAGAATCACTTGAATGTGTACAGCTTTGGAAGACTTAGAATTGACTATTGTCTTTGAAAGAGTATGTAGATGGAGAGATCCACAGAGAAGCTTTGCTTAAATGTCATGAGGCAAGTCACTCATGTGACCCTCTAGCTGTCCTTTTTTACTGTCTCTTTCTTGCTATCTTCGTGTCTGAGAGAGCAGGCAGACTCCAGAGACTCCCTGCAGGCCCAGTTGTTTTCTTCAGAAGCCTGGTCCGTACGCTGCATGCATCTCCTCTACCTCACTTTAGTCCCCAGTGGGGCTTCAAGAGTGTCTGCATTACCTTCTCTAAGCTTATCTGAGACTAAAACATGACTTATTTTCCCCTCATAATATCACAATAATGAAAGATTACCTAACCATTCGATATGAGAGATAATTTATGATAAAAGGCATTTCTGAACTACAGTACTGTTTGCAGCATGACAAAATGAAACATATAAGGCAAGTCAGTGGGTCAATTACACAATCTCTGTAACTCAATGAAAAACCACAAAACAAAAGTTGCAACTGGCAGAAAATTGTAGTCAAAGCCTAGCTATGGCCTCCAGGCTTCAAGGATAAAAGCAATTGTATATATATTCCAATTTCAAGTGTTGTTTTTCATTATCCTTAATTCTTAACCCCACCCAACCCTCCACACCTCAATACTGAAACTAATCCTCTGGGAGAAAGGCTGACAGGCAGCCAGTGAAGGCCATTCTTTAAGCATGCACTTGCAGTTGTAGTGCTGCAGCTGAAGCATGTTGATTTGGGAACCTGGCCTGATGCCCCCGAGGCCCCCTCTCCCTCTGCAGCCCCTCCCGCATCAGCTGCTCTAATTGTTTTTTGTAATTATTTTCTCCCTTCTGCTATTGTGACAAGCAGCAGCTACACTCTTCCTAACAAATTAACACACAAACTGCCAGACAACAGGACCGGGATGGAGACAGGCCTTTTACACAGATGGGTGCACATACACACACATACACACAGAAGAAGAATTCATCTGAGATTAGTAGTATCACACTGCAGAGCAGACACAGGTGTCGAAGACCTCAGAGATTTGGATCACACCTCTAGACATTCACAACATATTGACATCTGTCTTTGATCGCCGTCAACATGGGCCCTCATTTAGTCACAGTGAGAGGTGCCCAGTGCAGTACTGGCAAACTCAGTATGAGTTATGTTAACCGATTGGTTTAGTGTTAATAAATGAGCGCTGAGGGGAGGAGAGAGAAAGAAAATCAAAATCTGAAACTGCAATAATGAAATAAATCCAGGACTTTTCCAATGAATGGAACTTATGATCTATGGATACATTTGTCCAAAAATAGAATACATGGAAATAAAACAAATAAGCCTGTGAATTTCAAGAGAACACAATGGATTTAATTATAAACAGTGCTGCACTGCTTTTGAGTTATTACGTGAAACTATTATCCCTACACATGAACAGAGACAAAACTGGTATTAAAATTAAACAAATCATATAAAATCGTGTTAAATCATTTTTCCCAGATCCTCCAATTTTACACATTTAAGCCTCAATTCAAAATGTACAGCTGCACCTTAAGGAGACACTCATGGAAAGGAAAAAATTGTATATGTTGTAAACATGCTTACGTGCCCAGACTTGTACAAAAGTTACAAGATTAAGGCTTCCCATTTTATAGACTTGGAAATCATCTTCTGACAGTGTTTCCTAAAGGTGAGAGGAACCTTTGAAAACTATAACTGCTTTCAGGCAGATACAGGGCAGGGTCTTTTTTTCTTTTGCTAGCAAGCTGAAAAACTACTCAGACACTGAATGTCATTATTCATTATTTATTCATTAGCCCCAGTATCAGCAGCAAATCAGTGGATTTCTTTATAATCATGCAAGGAGGATTCACAATGGTTGCATAACAAATTTGTATCATGCATGCTGGGTACTGTAGTCAGAGTCAACCTATGAATTAAACCACAAGGGAAAAATATCTGATAGATTCTGTCAAAACTGTGATGCTGAGGGATGCATTACATTTACGGCATTTAGCAGACGCTTTTATCCAAAGTGACTTCTATTCCCTAACTACAGGGGACAGCCTCCCTGGAGCAACTTGGGGTTAAGTGTCTTGCTCAGGAACCCACTGGTGGTATGCCTGAAGGTAGGATTCAAACCCATGACCTCTTGGTCCAGAGGCAAGTATCCTACCCACTGAGCTACTGCCACCTACCACCACCATTATTATTTTATATGTCAAGTGATGTATGAAAGATACCTTCAGAGGTATACTGTATTAACGATTCTTGATAAGAGCTTTAAATAAAAACATAGGTGACTGACAAATATAAACCTACCCTGCTGCGCAGGTAGTCTGCTAAGTTCTTCCTGGTGAAGTTTGCTGCAGCTGCTGGACTGAGCTCATACCCTAAAAGAAAAAAATGTTTTTAAATAAAAACCATATTGACATAAAATATCACAAATTTTCACATTTACAGAAAAACAAGCAAATATACTTTAAACATGATCAAATGACTAAATCCCAACAACATATACATACTGAAAATGACATACACGGTGAACTGATATTATTAGTCTAAATCTTGACATAGTTCGGGTAAATGGTAATGTTATACATGCTATAAACAAGACAAGCACTGGCAAGAAGGTGACTCTGTAATACTTACCATTTCTCATTTTGTAGAGCTGAACGTTTTTCTGAATGTACTCTGCAAACTGTACTGTGTCACCAGCCTCACCCACACATAACAACAGGATCTTTTCACTCAATTTGAACATTTTGTCATAATCTGAAATGAAAACACAGCACATTAGGCCCGCACTCACATATTTTCTAATGACATAATGAATGCATTAATGTCCAAGAAAGTTTTTTAAGCTCAAGAGGTACTTTCTCACCACTATGAAATGGTTAAAAAGTACACAGAATAATAACAGGCATGTGTATGACTATGTTTATTATCATGCTGTGATGTGCAATAGTCTACACCATGTGCAATATTGTGCAATGGCGTGAGTAGACCTCTCCATGCAACTCAAAAACAGTGGTAAATGTTTAATGTCAATTAGTGCAATACTCATCACTCCAGAAGAGTTACATAATGTCCACACTTGCTGTCTGTTTATTGTGTTTACTGTCCTCTGTCTGTTGAATGTTGTATGTTGCTATATGTTGCACTGTGGTCCATGGAGAAACATTGTCTCATCTCACTTTGTATGTGTACACAGCTGCTGATGACAACAAAGTAACCTTGATTATGTGCAATATATATGCGCAGTATAATGTGAGGTTTTCTTATGGGGTGCAGAATCATTTCATTTTGTGCAATCTTATAATGTGCAGTAGTCTTTCCATGTGAAAGACTTATGTCAATATTACTTATATACACCTGATCTCTACTAAATGCAATAACATACTCCTAACTTCCATTTGTATTTTTATGTTGTTCTTGTCTCTGTCTCTCTCTGCAGGCATAACATGAGCTGTTTCCTCCAGGATTCTGATTCTGATTCTTAAATTACTGGCTGGCTGAAGCAGATCGACTACCAAAGGTAAAAAAACACTTTCACTTTCATTAGAGATTCGCTAACTCATCTCCTAAATTCATATAACGGCTCAGAAACAAGACTAAAAATAAAAATTTAAAAATAAATTAAAGGACTCTATATATTTTACATTATAGTGCAACATATGGTTATGGTGGCTGAGGAAATCTGTTCTACGCACAAACGTTTTTAGCTAGCCGGCTAGGCTAACTCGAATGGGAGTAAGGGAGTAGGTTTTTTTTACTGTCAAAAACATAATATCACTGACTTTATATTTTATTAATTGTGTCACTGGTCGACTAAAGGTAAACAAGAAACCACTCTCGCCCTAAGAAAATAAAAGTTTGAAGAGAAAACTCAGCTAGCCTGTGTGCTACATGGCTAGCTAACCAGGCTAAGTGTCAGACAGCTTTAAAAACCCTCACCGTGTTTCATCTGAATGATGCTGCTGGCGGCCACATTGTCAGCTGCAACCAGGACAAAGTCTGGACCCTGGATTCCGATTAAATACTCCATCTTTCAGAAGAAAAGCAGAGAAAAGTGGAACTCAAATGTGCTGTGAATGGACCCGGAGAATTACACAGCAGAAGTCGGGATGACGCACGATTCTGGCGTCATCACAACTGAGCCTTGTCACGTGGTCTCTGATGGGAGAAAAAGCTGTGATTAGTACCAAGTTGACACGTTTCAGTGTCTTTATTCATATTCCTCTATAACAAACGATTCATTGATTTATAAATTTGTGAATCAGAAATGTTTTTACCTGCTGGTTTTTTGAATGTCTATAAGGATGAGATGAAATCTCAGACAGAAGGGCTGGAGGGAGAGGCAGTCTATGTAGGCCCACCATCAGTCCTTAGGGCCACTGATGATTTGGTCCTCCAAATAAGATTTCATACCCTCAGAATACAATCCTTTTTTCTATTTTTCCCGCTGAGTAACCTGAATTACTAAGGATGAGTCACCCTGCTGTTCAGACAGTGTCCTACAGCTCAGAGGACACAATCTGCAGCCCCTCAGCAAGAGTAAAAGCACAGAAAGTGAATTAGATCCTGTATTATATCCCAGGCTGATGAAAAGATTTCGTTAAAGCAATGAAAAGATGTGTAAAAAAAGAAAGAAAGAAGAAAGAACATTCCCTTCCTCTTGATTTGTATTCCACATGCTTTGAAGTTTTCATCCACTATGCAACGCAGCCCATAGCGGTTGAAAGTGTTTTGAAATGCCATTTTCTTACAGTGCGAGCGTGTGCTCTTTTAATGATTTGTTTATATCTCCTCTTCCTGTGCAGGTCCGCGTTTGGTTTGGGTTTTCTGGTGCTCTGTAGTTTCTTGTAGCAAATTTAAAATGAATTTCTGATAGAAGCACAGGGAATCACTGTGGTGAAAGTGAGACCGGATATATCGAACTCATTTAATTTTTATTTTCTATGTATCCTCCAACCTCTCTCTCTGTCTGTCTTTCTTCCCCCTCACTCTCTATTCTTCTTTCTCTTTCTCTCCCTCTCCCCCCACTCTCTATTCCTTTCTTTCTCTCC
>JBBPCY010000142.1:11421370-11455793 GCA_037974405.1 Brachyalestes nurse | reverse complement strand
TTTACAAAATAAAAGTCCCATAATGAAAAATTTAAAATCCTGAGATTACAAAATAAAACCTGAAAATTAAAATAAATAAATTAGTAAATGCCCTAATGGCAAAATAAAAGTACATTACTGCCAAAATGAAAGTCCTAAAATTACAAAATAAAAGTTCTAACAGCAAAATTAAAGTCCCAATTTTACAAAATAAAAGAAAAAAAATGTTTTAATGGGTATTAATGGGTATTAATTAAGTCATAAACACCATTAAAATAACGAATACCTATTAACATTCATTAAAGTCTTGTCTTACTATAAAGTGGTATCTTAAAGAATATGTATACAAGCAGAGTTTTGTTTTTGAAATATTACTACACCTAAACCAGCACAAGAAAGGAAGTTTACTGACATTTAGTTTACGAAAGTGGTTTTACCAAAATATCACTTAGAAATTTAAATACATATCCTTTAATATGGAGTTTGGCCCTCTTTGCAGCTATAACAGCTTCCACTCTGCCTGGAAGGCTTTCCACCATATTTTGGAGTGTTTTTGTAGGAATCTGAGCCCATTCATTCTGTAAAACATTTATGTTTTACAAATACATTTACTGTATTTTTAAAAAATAGTTCTGTATGGTGATGCTACTTTGTCTTATTGACACAACCTGGCTTAAAAAAACTAGGGGAAATACTGACTATTATTACATTAAAGACATTAAAATGTTTGATGTCATAACCATAACATGTGACATAAACTAGGGCTGTCATTAAACATAGTAGCATCTGCCATGACATATTTATGGCATGGTCATGTCAGTATTAAGTAAAGTGTTCCTCAAAATCCGGATGAACACTATTCAAGGTCTGGGTTTGAAGCCCTCTGTTGTAGGCTAATTTCAACAGTATTGACAAGCAGCTTCATCAACTCCAATTCAATACAAGCTCTCCGTCCAGTACACGCACTCTCACACGTACACAAACACACACACACACAAACACACACAAACACATGCCACATAGTGTGTCACAAATCGATGCCTGTCAGACTGGATCACAGTAGGGGTGTTTGGAAAGACTGTTCACACTGCTTTTTTGCCTCCTGGGTGTTCAGTGGCACCCCCGAAATACAAACATTCATTGGATTACATTCTGCATTTTTGATCACTTTCTGCTGCTAGAATACACTGTCAAAATACTTTATTCATTCAAACTACTACTGTAGCTGTCGACTGCAATAAATGTTGCCTTGTCTTGTTAATTTGTTGTTCGCACTTGTAGCCTTGTGGTGTTCTGTTTATGTTCTTGTGTTGCACTTGGTCCTGTATGCACATTGTTTTGCTTCACTGTGTTCTGTGTATATAAGGGGTGCACCGAATATTCAGCCACCGAAAATTTTTGGGGAATTGTGATGACGCAGTCGCAACCTGCATGCGCCAGAGATGTCTAAGAAAGACACAAGGAAAGCCATTTGTAGCACCGTTTGTTATTCTTTTAATAATTTAAAATAATAATTTCTTCAGCTTCGCTTTTCGGCCAAGTGTTTCCTCATTTTTGATGTTCGGTTTTAGTCCAAAAAAATAATTTCGGTACATCCCTAGTGTATATGGTTGAAATAACAAGAAATAAACTTGACTTGACTTTCCTTAATATTTGGCAACAGTAACGTGGATGACAAATATGAAAACTACAAGCGGATAAAACTACAGATGTGTACCCATAGAACACGTTTCAGTCCAGAGGAAGTCATATTGGTGAAGGACACTCTACATATTTTTGGAGACAGTATGTGTTGATATGGGGAATGCCACTAAAACCTGAAAATTCATGTGATTTCATGTTATTTAACATCCCTTATATTTGTACATAATTTACAAAAATACATTTGTTTCTATGGTGTGGGGTGTTGTTACACTGGAAGAAGGCCACCATCTGTATTACATTTTCAGATCATGTTGCAGTTGTTTCTACTGATGAATCCTGGTTGTATTTAATCAGAAACACTATTACATATGCTGGCATATTTTTTTCTTTTCAGACAGCATTCCAGACTGCAAAAAGACTAAAGAGAGGCCCTATATTAAATGGGTCAGCATAAGCTACCTTGAGGGTGTACCACTTTCAGCTTCACTTTCATTTTGAGTGTTATGAGCATGGAGCTCATTTTCAATGGTACCAGGCTTAAAGTGTGGAAATATTAATCAGTAATTAATCAAGGAAACATAAATGAGCATCAAGAAATTTTGGTTTAATAATCCGGCAGCATGCGCCTGTTCGCTAGCAACAGCCAAACCCAGTGAGAGAATACATGTGCAACAAAACATTGGCCAGGGTTGACCCTCTCCTTTTAGCAAACCTTATTCTGTCACTACTCAAGAAACTCTTTGACTCCTTAGAACCAAGACCAAAAGTGTCAATAGGTGGACCAGTTTGGCACAACTCAAAGCGAGTTACTACATTTATGTGATATCTTCTCATTCTTTAGAGGCACAAAAAACATTTCAGCATCAATAAACAGCAGTCTGCTTAACATGTAAGTAACATTTTCCCACAGGAGGCCAACCATATTACTGAGACTTATTAAAATTAATAATATTACACTGTTTTAAAATGTACTGTGGCTTACTGAAAGATCCAAGTGATGAAAAAATCCTTTGGCCAAAGGAATATATTTTGTATAGTTTCTAAAATCTGATGAGCATGAACTATGGAGAACAATTATTTCATGCTTTCAGAATTCAATGTATTATATTGGTGTTACACAATAAAGTAATGTTTTACACTTTAAAGCAACCTGATGTCGCTGTAGATGTGTACTGTATTTTCATATTGAGCCTTTTTTTCTACAGATTGTTTAGAATTTATTTAGACTTTATCTATAGTGTATATTGTCCTTGTCTCTGTGTCTCTCTATTGATGGCATGTTCCTACAGTGAAAAATAACCTCATACGACGACATCAAGAAAAAACAATGAATTATTCGCGCATTATTGAGAGTGAAAATGAAAGACGGTGAAGTGAACGCCATGTGCTCCATCTAGTGTTCCATCTACCGCCATTACAACTTCATCTCTTCTCTTACGTCAGCATGCAGCGACGGATGTAAAGTCCAGACGACAATAAACTCTCTCGCCTTCTTGGATGTAAAGTAATTCATCTCTTTATGTGTGTGTGTTAGTGTTATTGTGTATCCTTGTTGTAGTTAAAAAGACTCTCATTTACTAGTTGACGCTGAATTCGACCTCTAGCTATGACTGCTCCAAACTCGCAGGAGAGGCGAGCTTGCTGGGGAGCTCGAGATGAATTGTGGAAGTGTCTGGACTACAATCAAGACAACATTACCGCTTGCGAGAAATATAAGAAAGAGTTCGAGGTTCATTGTCCTGCTCAGTGGGTATGTATTCGAATTAATCAAGTAAGTGTACTATTTTACAGAAGTTGCATAGTATGTTTAATAAGGTAGCCTATTCTTTCATCGTAATCAGTGCAGAGCTTTAACTCTCTCTGAGCCACTGGCAGTACAGCAGGCACAATAGTATCAAGTAACGGCAAGTATGTACTGCATGGTGCAGTGTGATACAAGCTACCTGTCTTAGACAAATGACACATTTATCTGTTAAAAGGTATTGATGCATTGTTAAAAGATATTGACCTGTTGGTTAAGTGTGCTATATTGGTTAAGTCTGTACTATATTGCAATGACAGGTGAAGTATTTCAACAAGCGAAGAGACTTTCTGAAGTACAAGGAGAAGATTGAGAATGAAGGGTATGAACCTGCTGAGAGGGCATCAAAATGATAGAACATCGCACTGTATTTAGGCAATAAACTGACACCTAAATTACTTCAGCTGTGGCCTCAGTGACTACACTAGCCTCAGAAGCCTTATTTAGCCCACACATCCATGGTCAGTATGTGTATTGCAGCACCCCACTGCACAACCACCTGTAAGTGGCTGATTCTGTTTATGTAAAGATCTAGATGATATCTTAAAATGAATTAAGTTGTGTTGCTAACATTGAACATGATGATCACATTATCTATGCTGGGATGTAAAGTACAAAATTAAATTATTTTGGTTTGTAAATGTGTTTGCTGTAAATGAAATATTTTGCATAGATTCAGGAGTGATTTCATTGATCTGGTTATGAAACAGTTCCATGTATTTACAGAGATTAATGATGTTTACATGTGTGACTGTTTAAATTAACTACAGAAGTATATAAAGAAAAACAAAACAATTTACGTTTCTTCCAACATGTTCTTATAAAGTATGTTTTTTCTAATTCCACTGTTCCACATAGTTGCTACAACCCGATACAACCAGAATGCATGGACGAACTCAGTAAATTTATTAGTAAATCTGTTGATATGCAGATTTTACAGTTGGTACAAAAAAAGATTTTTGCTGTATTCTCTTCTTTGACTGAATGGATATGGTGTTAGCTGTTGTATAAAGCAACTAATAAGGCTGAACAACTTGGGGAAAATATTTAATTGCAATTTTTCTAACCAATGAGGTGACGGTGATTTAAATGCACTTACTTTTGATCATTTTTTTTCCTTAAGAAGACCAGCACATCTATCTTTTCAGAGAAGAAGCTTGAACACTGTAGGTCCTGTGTGCCAGATATGCAGTTCTCTATCTCTGCATTATTGGGTTAATTTCCCCCTCTAAAAACGTAATTTTTTGAAATTTCTTCATAATTACATTAAGATGTGAACAGAGTCATTCAGAGTGGTCTGATGTGAAATGCTTCCTTCTAGAGATCTCTTCACAGCAGTTGATAGGAACTTGAGTTTAATTCCTCCAAAAATCACTTGTAGCAAGTTACTAAACAATATATTTAGAAATACATTGCCTGATGCATGAAACATTGTTTTACAGCAGTTCTGAGAACTTTTTGGCCTTAAACATTTTATGCATTACTGTATATAAATTTTTTCACTTCTTTTACCATCATCAATGTTACATGTTAAAATTCAGAATGTGTAGGTTTACTGATGCTTTTTATTCACTTTACAAAACAATGTGATCCCTGTTTTTATCAACACTACTGTAAAGAAATCCAAGTAATTAAGTTTATCTACAATGCAACATTCCACAACAAACTTCCCTGAATGACTGTTTACAAGTGAATTATTCAAAAATCTGTGGAAGTCCCTTTTAAGACAACATAACCTAGGACATTGAAATGCTTGTGATATGAAAATTTCAATATAAAAACAATTCATTATTCAGCCATAGCAATTAATGTCTTTTTCCACCTATAAAGTTTGAAACACAAATACACAACACAATCCTGCAATGATCTGTAATTTCAATAACTCGTAACATTTTCTTTTTATGCTAACTCTGTGGTTTGTGTCCAGTGCTTTCAAACTCCCTGTGTTCACTATGGTATTGCAAGTGTGCACTTTCCACAAGACAAGCACAAACTGAAACCATTACAGGAAAATAAAAAAAAACATGCCTCATTTGGCACACATTCAAAATGTCCTCCATTCGTTTCCTTCAGGAAAAAATGCTACTTGTGTCTACAAGCTGCCAGTAGCATTTCTCATTACAGCCCAGGTAGGGAACTCAGTCAGTTGGAAAAGGGGTACACCCCATGTGGTTATGGCCAGCATGACAACCAAAACTCCAATCAGATTCACCCCAAAACCTGCTTTAACCTGTGGAAAATTGAGACACAATAGAATTGATAAACTGTATGATCAAGTAGCATTGTCTAATGTACATTTGTAGCACACATTCCATCTGCAAGGGAACTTGAGCATAATAGCTGGAGTTATATAATACTTGGCCCTTCAGTAGAGGGCCAGTGTAATTGGCTTATGATGTCTCACCATGTCGCTGATCTGCACGTGTCCATAACTGAACACAATGGCGTTAGGCGGGTTTCCAACAGGCAGCATTACACCAAAGGAAACGCACATGGTGGCTGGGATGAGAGTGTGCAAGGGGTTTATCTGTAGGGTCTCTGACTGAACGGGAAAGAGATCAAAAGTTGGTTTAGAGGCCACTCAAAACATGACTTAGTAAACAGAACTTTTCACCCAGTGACTGTGCAGGAAATACAGCTATAACAATCTTAAAAACATGTTACATATGCAGGCATATGCAAAAGTTTGTGTGCCCCCCTTCTTTTTATAGATACTCCACACTTCAATGCTGCAGTATTACTTTAAACTGAGATGTTCAAACTTTTGGATACAAATGTAGGATATAAGTAACTTTGTTTTCAGGAAATGTATAAACAGTGTTTTTTGCCTAAAAATGACTGTTTTTACAAAAAATTCTCCTTTACCCCAAAAGTCATGCTTTGAATATTTGTTCATTCATTATCCAAGTCACTTATCCTAATCAACAGACATTGATGGGGATGTTGGAGTTCTTTCCAGCAGTCACAAGATAGGAGATCGCCAGTCCGTTGCGGGGCAGACAAACAGACGAACATACTCACCCCTAGTGGACATTTAGCCAATTCACCTGATATGCAAGTCTTTGGACTGTGGGAGGAAACCCACACAGACATGTGGAGTACATGCAAAATCCACAAGGAAGCTGCCCTCACCTGCTCCAGCCAGGAATCAAACCTAGGACCTCCTTGCTAAATGTGCATACAGGTAGTGAAAACTCGTGTGTGTACTCATACAGTGAGGAAAATGTGTGATGATTCGTGGCAGTTTGTACCTGGTGTAGACTTGTATAGTTACCTTGTAGCTCCAGTGCAAAGAAGCAAACTTTAGGCACTAAAGCATGTTTTGTTTGACAACCTTCAGTTCTCCAATACAATTTGATAATCTGTAGTCTAATGTCACAGAGGTGCATAAGAACAATACCATTCTATTTTTTTCAATCTGTCTTTTATGTGTCCTCACCAGGGCAGAAAGGATGGGAAGGAAAACTGTGAGTGTCGCAGGATTGCTGGCAAACTCAGTCACTGCTGACACAAGCAGACAAGCCAACAGTGTAACGGCCCACGGGGGCAGGCCACTCATTGGTTCCAGTTGCCGGCCAATCCACATAGACAGACCTGATACCTGCACAGATAAATCACAAATGAGTATAATTACAGTACTCCATTGTTTCCAAAACTATAAAAATGTCACAGATACTTTCTAGGAGATATCAGTACCTTACACCCTGCTGCCAGTGCATAACCCCCTCCAACCAGAATGACGATCTCCCATGGCATCAGTCTTAGAAAGTCTTTCCAGGTGATCATGGGTGCCAAAGGGTCTTCCTCAATATCGTTGTCCTCGTCAGCTGTAGATGGCAATGTTTTTAGCAAGTAAACAGTAATTGTGTGTTAATTTGTTAAGTGTGTTCTCTCTAGAGGATGTGTACTTACTTTCACTTAGAAACAAAAAAATATAATTTGACAAGGAGCAAATGTGACTGTATATACATACAGTCAGGTCCATAAATATTGGGACATCGACACAATTCTTTTTTTTGGCTCTATACACCACCACAATGGATGTGAAATGAAACGAACAACTGCTGTTCGTTTCATTTTAACTGCTGACTTTCATCTTGAATTGGCTGCTCAGCTGTTCCATGGGCAGATGTATGTTATTCTCTCATTATCTTATTTACAAGGAGCAGATAAAAGGTCTAGAGTTCATTTCAAGTGTGCTATTTGCATTTGGAATCTGTTGCTGTCAACTCTCAATATGAGATCCAAAGAGCTGTCACTATAATTGAAGCAGAGAAGTGGAATGTACGCAATGGCCAAGTCAATCACCAGACTTTCTGGATTTTCTGGAACATTCCTAGCCGATGATATGTTCAAAAACATACAAGCACCGCACGCCGAGACGGACTCCTTTGTTTGCTGAATTTATTCGCTGTGAGTACATGGAAGTAATGACACTGGGCTTAAAAGTGTCTATAAGCAGGCTGGGTTGTGATAAAACTACTTTGGAGTTTCTGTGTAATTGTTTTATTGTGTTTTGAGCAAGTTTTGTGGGCACCGGGCAGCTGGGTGGAGCGTTTTTTTGTTTGAACGGAGCAGTGAATCGATATATATATATATATTTATTGTGGGTGTCCTCCACCTGGATGTCCATACACCTAACAGCCATTGCATCTAAAAGTGACATCTGATCATGTGGGCGATGGTCATATACCTTATGATCTCCAAGCAGAAAAAAATTCTTCAGTGTGGTTGAGGAATGTAGAGTATGGTGGCAAGAATAATGACATCATCCTGGGATGAGCAGTAAACCACTCTGTGACTTGGCTGAAATGATGAAAGGCCACATTGTCCCACACAATCACAAATACTGCTAAATTCTGCCTCTCTCTCTCTCCTTCTAGCTGCTGAAAGTTTTTCATACAGTTCGTCAAGAAAAACAATAAGGTGTGCTGTATTGTATGGGCCAATGATGGCCTTTCTGCAGCTGCAGTCTGTCATTAGATATTGCTTCACACTAAGTGATGTTAGCCCCCCTTCGGCCTGGAATATGTGCAGTTGCCCTCTTCCCATTCACATTTCTCCCATGTCGACGTTTCCTTCCTCTGCCTCATGCTACGTGCATTTTCTTCACATTACTAGGTAAGGACAGCAAAAGGCAATCCTAAGATCGCTCCTTTTGTATATGTGGTAATTGGAGATAAACAGAAACACCTTGTTAGGTCTTTAGCTGAAATAGCAGTCATGTGTTTTTCTATACTTCCACTACAAGCTCATCCATCCATTAGGTAAAAAAAGCACATGTGCAAATATGAAAAATACAGTAAATATCAGTTTTGTACAGATGGTAACAAGACTGCAAACAAACTGAATTAACTTTCATGTAATACATATATCAGAATAATCTGATTGACAGTAATTCACAGTGCTTTTACAGCAGTCTCACTGCTCAATTCAGCATGCTTCCATTTAAAGTGATTTCAATTTTGTTAGCTTTTGAACTGAAAGTGAATTGTTTTGAATTGAGTATCTAAATGTCTGCAAAAAATGTTTTGCTGGTGGTGAATATTGTTTGGAACATGTTTTTTAATGAATTTTGGAAGAAGTTGTTATTGAATGCATACTGTATGAAAGCAACGCAAAAAAAATCTTAGTTTAGCTCACATAGTCTATAGACATGATTGTGTGAAGTGTTTTGAAAAGTGGACATGGTATTGAGACAAGTGTGAAAATGATTGTAAAAAAACTGTAAACTCCTTGAGTTTATGCATATATAAGGACATGTCACAATAAATCTAGAACCACTCCAGAATCACATTAAACACATGAAACATCACTACTAAATGGTGAAAATCCTTTAAACACATCATGTGAGGTTGAGCAGGATGGTTAGAAAGAAAATACATTGTTATTCTCACAGGAGATGCAAAAATACATCTACAGTGTTACACACATCACACCCCATGTGTTTATAATCTGGCTGCTATATTAACCATATGCTGAAGTATGTATATTTCTTCCATCTCTCACTCTTAAGCTTTCTCAGTTTATTTTGGATGAAAAAAGGGTTTCAGACTAGGAAGTACAGCATCAAACTTACTTTACTCCGATGCTGGATGTACTAAGAAAGTACATCGCAGTTCTGTTGGGAATTCAGGACTTTTGACCTGATACTTTTTGCACTCCTACTCAAGCAGATTTTTGGTAGCTACTTTTTTTTCCTACTCCTACTCAAGTTGTTTTTGACTTTATTTTTCATAAAAAAACAACCTCTACTAGAGGATGGTTTTAGGCTACCCCACCCACCTTTGAACACACTATGTCCATATTTTTTTAAAGGTTACCCATAGTTGAAAGTTAAATACTCAGTGAATCCAAATGGATTTCACTGATTTTGGAGTTTCTGTCTCGGAGAAGATTTTGTATAAACTTTCAACTAATCCTCAGAAGAAGAACATAGGTGGTAAAGTGGCAAGGCGTGCACGCTCCCTTTCTCTCCCTAATCCCCCACTAGCTGTGGCAGCACTGTTTTGGCCTGATTGGAGATGGACAGATAGTGCAGGGCTTGATGAAATAGCAACACAGAAAAGAAAAAGGCTTCACCCACAGAATCGACAGAATGCCAACAGTCAACACAAAAGGTGCATGTGCAAGAAAGAGAGAGCGAGAACCTCGGAGAAGAACAAATGAAATTCGATTTGGAGCCTAGACAAGGAATCTAGACATCCCACATCTGATTGTGCCTTGCTCCATTTTCTCTTTAAGAAAAAAAATGCATTCATCCAACAGTTCCTTTAGAAACGCTTTTCTTTACTAGATATTTAATCTGTTTTCTTTTCTTCATTTCTGTCTTTCTTCCTTCCTTCCTTCCTTTCTTTCTTCTCCTTAGTTCTTTCTTTTTCCTTTTTCTTTCTTTCTTTCTTTCTTTCTTTCTTCCTTTATCATTTACTCAGTTTAATGAATCTTTCCCCAAGTCTCACCTTGTATATCAATTCATCTCTCTCTCTCTTTCTCTCTCTCTCTCTCTCTCTCTCTCTCCGGCAGTTGCATTGCAGTCGACGTCTGGCATTCATTATCCATGGTCCTTGGCTTGTGCTCCTCTCTATCTCTCTCTTTCTCTCTCTCTCTCTTTCTCTCTCTCTCTCTCTCTCTCTCTCTTTCTCTCTTTCCCTCTCTCTCTCTCTCTCTCTCACTCTCTCTCTCTCTCTCTCTCTGTCTCTCTCTCTCTCTCTGACTCTCTCTCCCTCTCTCTTTCACTCTCTCTTTCTCTCTCTTTGTCTCTGTCTCTCACTCTCTCTCTCTCCCGTGCTGCTCAATTACTCTGTCTTCCCGGAGTGAGCGCTGGTGTCAGCCTACAGTAATGACTTTCGGATTATCTGTCCGTTGGTGATGAATGAGATGGAAATGTGGCTCTGGCGTTTCGGGCCTTGGCACGGCTCCTCACGACCATGCAGAGAGGCCATGGCACAGCCAGCCAGAGAAACCTTTACCATAAATAACATCACACATGCTGGAAAGCTCCCTCTACTCTGAGCCTGCAGGCCAGACAAGCACGACTGTATCAGAAGGAGCTGGATCACAGACCCAGCCACGCCAAAGACAAGTTTTATTATTATTGTTTAGCAGGAATCCTAAAATGTGTCTTATTTCATTCAAACACACACACACACACACACACACACTCACGCCCAGTGATATTTCACTATCCCAAGATGTGTTTCTCTCCATAGTACCAAAAAATATATAGTTATTTTTTTATATGGAATTGTAGCTGAATTTACATTAATATTTATGTTACAAAATTAGTAAATTATATTTTTCTTAATAATTTAGCACTAAAAAGTGTGTACTATATGGGGCGAAACATTTTAGCCATCTGGTTTTTGATATACATGAAGCTGGTCAAGACAATGACATGAATAGTGAGGTTAAAAACATTTTTAACGTTGGCGGGACGAAATGAATGCCTTTGAAAAATACTATAAAATATTTTTAAGTATAAAATACTTAAAACCACAAACCGCATTTTTTTTCCTTTTTTCGCAGCAATGTATACTTTTTCAAGCATTTTAGTGCTACATTATTAAGAAAAATATAATTTACTGATTTTGTAACGTAAATATTAACTTAAATTCAATTACATTTCCATATAAAATATAACTCTATACATTTTTTTGTACTGTCAAGAGAACTTAAAGCAACCGTATATTGCCTGCTGCCCTATGACGCATCTCAGCAGTCCAGCATTCCTGCATCAGAACAGTTTCCTGAGTTTCTCGAGTGATTCGCTGAGGTCCTCGTGTTTTCCGTTTTGTTCTTCTTAAAGCCCTCTATTTTTATTACAGTACATTAAATTAAATCATTACCCTGCTTATATAAAAGAAAATGCACTTGCATGAATTGCAGTACAGTTTATTCAGGGGTAACATCTGTATTTTACATTCTAACACTGCAGTTGAGACAGCAGTTCAGTGTACGCTGTACAGTACGGTTACCAGTTTACCTTTTACATTTTTAAAGGTAATGTAGTAAGCTGAGTTTAAAATGAAATTAAAGTGTTTTGGGAGCATATTTTTGGGTATATTTAACGTATACACTATAATAATAGGCTTTTTTTTTTACTGCATGACAAATTCACCTTTTTTGCCAGTGCTCTTTGAACGTATCCCCGCAAATTTATAATAACTAAAATAAAAGTGTTATAAGGGTTCCAGTGCCCATGGTGAGTTGCAACATGTCGGTGTGTACCAAATCATTCATGTTGGTACTCATTAGAGAACTAGAGCAAGAACATTATGCTATATATATATATATATATTCTGCAAGGCCATCTGACACGGGACCGCTAGCTAGCATGGCTAATGCTAACACTGCAGGGAGTCGTCCTGCCGGCTTAAACTGGTTCCTCACTTAAAATTTACCAGAAAACTCAAGGTATCAGCCTTTGTTTTGTTTTGTTCATTTGTCGTGTTGACTGATAATGTTACAGAGAACTTTTAATAAAAGTTGCTCAGAGTTGCACACCCGTGTTCCTCCACCTTCAACTATTCTGATCGACTTGTCGACTTGAAAAAATCTGAAAAAAGTTGTTAATGTCCTAATATATATATATATATACATATATATATATATGTGTGTGTGTGTGTGTGTGTGTAGTATGCTCTACATACTACACATATATATATATATATAGTTATTAATGACCTGATTTTTCAGATCAACTTATCCATCAATAAGATCGAAGTCGTTTGATGACGTCATCAAACAGATGAGTGTGGTGTGACTCAGGACTGTGTAGTCTGGTTAAAAAAATGTAGGATTTCTTTGAAGCGTTCGTCTTGTACTGCTGCCAAAGGTCTCACATCTTTAACGATGAAATTAACAAGCAGATCTATGATCTGTCAGAGGCTTTTTTGTAAAGCTCCTCTGGACTGGACAACTCCCTGCAGTGGTAGCATCACCCATGTTAGCTAGCAGATGCTGTTTCAGATGGCCATGCAGAACGCTGGTACTTCTATTGTACTGTAACACTGACAGATTATGTAGGTCACGGTGCTGTTTTTGTGGTCTAGAGTGAATACGTGTGATTTGTGTCTGTCACCTACTGCCTCTGCTGCCATGTCTCTCATCTTGTTGTGTTTTTGTGTTTAGATTCCCCTCCATGCGCCAAAGTTACCACCCTTTTTATCAAATGACTATAATAATTGCTTAAGTCAAGGGATGCATGTCAGCATACGCCAATCAGAGGCAGAGATTGCATTATGTACACAAGCACGCACACAGGAGAGGAAAAAACCACACGACTTGTCGACTTCTCTCAGGGGTCGTCGACTTTTGCCTCTGATGTCAATGTTTTTCATTCCTGGTCCTGCAGGACCACCACCCTCTCCACACACGTGATACTAATGAACAAGGCCTTCCTGAGTTGAAGTGGGTGTGTTAGAGCAGTCAGAACATTTCAACATACAAGCCAGTGGCACTCCAGGACCAGGACTGAGAACACAAACTGTCACAAACTGAAGGTTGTGTTTAAGGTAGGAGAGACCTTGATAACACTGTAGAGTACAAATGATTGTTTTAACCAAAAAACAGTAACCTAGTTGTTATGTTTCTCAACTAAATGAATAAAAAAATTACATATTTTTTATTCTGTTAATTTTGAATTAGAAGGTCAATAAACTATAATGAAGTTTAAAGACAACCACGTTTTTTACAGTGTGTCAGTTCAAGGTGGCCTGGGCAGACTGTATGTTACAGCTTTCTGATGTTAATCTTACATTAAATACATTTTACATTTCATTAAAACACCATGACCCCACAGCATCTTACCATTCATCTATATATGCCACTTTCAAATGTTTTAGCACTGCGTGTGAAGAACTGTAGGGGACTGAAGGTCTAGAAGGAATCCCCACAGAAACCTTCAGGTGCATCAATGGCCTCTGAGACATGGATACTGATCTAATTCCAGCTGATGAGATTAGTCATGTTTTTTGGTCAGCCTTGAATGGAATGACCACACCTCCCCTCATTTTGTTAACTCATAATCTTTTTAGGTCTTCAGTCTGTGGAGAAGGTAGCACTAATCAGATTCTTGGCTAGCGCATGGCAGCAAGTGCCTTGGACACTGTCTCTCAGCATATATGTAAAGTGACAGAATTTACAGTCTGTCAACAAAATAACTTGTTTCAATCAACCCAACACTGGGGCTGCGTGAGGAGCACCCCACCCAATTAATGCTGCTTTCATTAAAATATGCCTCAGGGACCGAAGAGAAAATAGTCAACCATTAAGTGTAAGATGTTAAGCAGTGAAGATGTGAAGATAAAGCCATTTAACAAGGGTAGATTTTTGCCAGCAGGTTGCCTTCTGATGTTTCATTTTTGACCTTTAGCTCATTAACTTACAATATTTTATTATGTGCAATAGTCTCACCTTGTTCAGTATCATGTGCAGTTTCTTATTAGATGCTAAATCATTCCACAGTGTCAGTTTCTTATTATACACAGTGGTCTTGCCATGTGAAATATCACTACTCATGTCTGTATTACATATCTACTACTTATCTATATTATTTATCTATAGCATGTGTGTATATAGTATTGTGTATAGTGTATCAAGTATTTTCTGCAGAGTTTTCATTTGATTTTTTGGACTTAATGTTTTATACTGTTCTTGTATCTGTGTCTCTGTGTATCCGTGCAGTCATAACATAAGCAGTTTCCTCCAGGATCAGTAAAGTTTTCTGATTTTGTTTCTTGATTATGTGTATTCCACACATCAAATGTAAAGCAAGTGATTAGCTGAGAGACATGTCCAGCTAGTTAACTGAGAAATTTTGGATTTTCCATTAGAATCACTGGATCCATCATTTTGATCTCAGACATATCAATACATTTTACTTCAAATTGCTACTATAGTTCCTTTGCTTTGTAAACATGTTTGGATGCTCAAAAAATAACCAACCTATTTAACCCCATATTACTTGATCATTTTTCCTGCGTCTTGATGGCATGAATGAATACAATATTATTTTTATAATTATGTCCTTCGACAAAGGACACATAGCTTAATTCTAAAGTGTATGAGACAAAGTGACCATTCTGTCATACATGAACATACAGTGTGAACTGCACAAAATTCTTCCTCTGCATTGAACCCATTCACCAAGGGAAGCAGGGGGCAGGCAGGAACACAGCGCCCGGGGAGCAGTGTGTGGGGACGGTACTTTGCTCAAGGGAACCTCAGAGGTGCCACTAGCAGTCTTGGGATTTGAACCCATGACTTTCTGAGCGCAGGGCAACTCCCTAACCACTAGGCCACCAGCTACCCTAAGCATACAAGGAAAATAGTCTAAATTGGGTTCTGGAACTCAGCTGCAGCTCACACACTGAACTCTGCTGCCAGTCATGAGCATTTCCAAGCCAGTGGAGTCATATCCATCAGCAGTGCTGCACTTCTCTTATGAGGATGTTCCACTGAGGCCCACACTCTCTGGGAACTCACTCACCTGAATCAAGTGATGCCCTACAAGTGCAGTGTTTTGCTCTTGTCTCAGACCTTCCCCGAGGTTTTGATGAAGTAATAAACACTCAGTTTGTAACCTCTGGAGTGAGCTACGTGATGTTACACTTAGAACTGCACTGTTAAATCAGTGTTTAACTATTTACCTCTACAATATGCTGTATAAAGCTCAAACAGTGTTTCTCTTGTATTTAACATAAAACAGTTGGTTATATTAACAGCACACTCATGAGTTTGTTACTTTCAGCTTAAGAGGATATTATGATGGGCCTGTACGAAGAAGAATATCTTTCCTACAACAAGGAGAATATGCTTTGAACAGTCTATCACCAAAACAAATAATGACGCTGGAATACTAGCAGCATTCACAGTAGAACAAGCCTTTAGTATGCAGATACTGGTCACAACTGTCCCGTAGCGGTAGTGAGAGCAGGAATATTCCGAAGCAAGAATTCACGGTTTAGTGCCTTTGACCTGTTTAAGGCTAAACCAACAGGTAAGGCTCAGTGTAACAGATCTATGTGCACATGATGGTGACATAAGATGGCACTGACAGTGGCCAAGCTTCTCTCCTGGCCCTCAGCATGACCACTCTCATTGCCCCCTCCATCTTCCCCCTTTCCCTTCTTTTCTCCTAGGCTGCTTTATCTTTCCCTCAGTGTTTGAATTACTCATCCAACCACTGGCGCCTTTCATGTTGTTCAATTATGACTGCAGCTGCCCGGTGTGGACACAGTAATGACGTTCTGATTATCTGTCGGCAAATGAGGAATGAAATAGGCATGTGAGAAATGTGGGCATGAGCTCGTTGCCATTTACCGCAAATTGGGGGGCTCTTCAATGCCTCGTCTTGACAAGAACTTAAAGCGAGAAATATTCGGCCCCTGTGAATGCATGAAATTACACTCAGGGATTTAATTGACCCCATTCAAGGCGTTTATTAAAGATGAGACAATACGGTAGAACGTGTCCCCACACCGACAATTTTCCTGAACTGAAGAAAGCCTGTTGCTATTAAAAGGATGTGTTAGTTCTTCAGAGCCGCTCTAAATCAGACAGATCCTCTCCCTGCACTTTTTTTTTTCTACTGACTGCTCAGTTCATTCAAATCTGTTCGATTTGTTGATGGAATAATTCATCACCTTTCTGTGCTTTTGTTCCAACATTTTGCCTTAATCCCAACTCAACCATTAAGATAAAGCTCTGGCACAGCCCTAGGATAAGAGAGTGCAGGCACTCATTTGCCGCTCCAAAGAGAATGCGTGTAAAACATTTGCTTTGTCAATCTCTGCTTGAAGGACTGCACTCACGTTTCATGTGACAATGCTGGAATTTAATGAAAAATAAATATTTGCTTCAGTCGCTCATTGTAAAAGGAAAAGGTATTTGTTTCTTGCACCACCTATGAAATCTGAAGTCTATAATAGAATTTATTCAACTGCCTTTTTTCTGGGACCTTGAATGGTACCTTTTACATATCTTGCTCTTAACATCCAGTATCACTGATAATAAGTAAAGGGTAAAGGGTGTTTATGAAAAAAAACCCACATATTTGTGGTTAATTTGCTTAATTAGACTAAGCGAGCCCTCAGTGTAAACTATATTAATTCCCAAGTGAAACAAGAAGACAGTGATGACTGCTTAAGACACTCAGATGGATTCTTTTCTTATTCCACATATCAGTTGGTCCCATGCTGACCACAAAGTCTGGTCTGTTTGAAACGTCAGACATCTTAAAAATGGGTCGTCATTTTGTCCTGAAATGACACGTAAGCAAACTAAATAAGAACTAATTAACTAATTTCTTGTTAAAATATTTAATCCTTAAGAGAGTAATTATAATCTTAACACTTCTGTGTCTAAAGGTATCCTGCTCAGAAGCGCTTGATTTCTGTAATCAGATAACATGACTGACTTTAATGTACTAGTAAGAATACTTATATCATATTTCAGTCTGTGAAAATTCCTGTAAAAATGTGATCTTTTTTCCCTTTTTTATTCCCCTGAACTACTTTGCATCCTCATTCCAATTCTCAAAACATCATCATTTGCATATTATTTCTCTCATAGTTGCCAAATGATTTAGTGTCGAGATTAATATCTGCAATATTCCATTTAAAGGAATCAAGCCAGCTTTTTATAGTAAACGGTAAAAAAAAAAAAAAAACTCAGTGGCAGTGCAATATTTGACCCTAGACTGCAGAGATGAGGACTTAGGGCTACATCGACAGACCTTATAAATCACTCTCTAATCACATCTGATACTTTAAAGTACTGCACTCTTGTTTAATCGAACATTAACATTCAAATCAATCACTTAAATAACGTTTAATTAATATTTTGCAGCATTAATGCTCTCCAACTTTAACTGATGTTATTGTCAGAGAGGAGCTCAAATCCCCACTGGCTTTAATTGCACTGTTATTAATACTGACTGAGCTACAGGCTACAGCATACGAACAGTAAATTAGACAGAGAGGGGTCACTTGGCTGTGTCTGCCAATAAGTCATATTCTGACACTGTTTGCCTGGAGCTTTTCCATTGTGTTTCAGCCGCTGTCACCCAGCAGATTTGCTCCTTCTTGAAGTGATTGTGTATTCTGCCTGTGTCTACGTGCTGCAGCTGGACGCCCAGCAATAATACATATACTATTACGGCACAGAGTAGTGGGCGCGTTTGAATAAAGGCGGTGCTCAGGGCGAGCACAAAGGCGGCGTTGCCAGTGCGTGTTTCCGGTGGTGCGCGTACATGTAGGAGAGCGATGTTCCTCGTCTGTTTCTTGATTTGGTGCATGCCTTGCCCTGTTATTGCAGGGTGACAGCACAATGATCCATGCTGGACTAAGGCGGTGCTGCCATATGGTATTTCATGTAGTGCCATTAGTGTAGGAACTTGAGGGGGGAAACGCCAGTGTCTTAATTATCTCCATTCAGCCTGCAGCCCACAGAGAGCACAGAGCAGAACCTTTTTATCCCCCTCTGCTCCCAAACACCCTCCAGGCCATTAATGCATGCACCACGCTGCAAAAACAAGCTAAATACATTACATCCAAAATAAATGATTTAATATGGTGAGGCTAAATTTAATTAGCTTGGCAATTGTGCGTTTGCCAGCTACTTTACTTTTTTACTTCTTTTTTTTTTTTGTTGTTGTTCCCAGCTGAATAACTACTCACATATCCTTTCAGCAACTGCATGTGTTTAAAATTACAACTCTCATTAATTATGTATGTATCTTTGTGATAAGAAATGTACCTCATTGTTGTGTGGGGGTGTGCTGAGATCACGGTGAAGCCTTGGGCGGTAAAATGAGGATGTACCTGTAACACACACTTTCATAAGTGCGACGCTAAACTAAATAAAGCATCATCATTAAACTTTACAACGCGTCTTTTTAGATCCATCAGTACTGTAATTGATACTCTTTTCTCATTAAGCGGAAAAACCAGGATGATTTCCTCCAAACAATATGTTGTGACACAGATTGTGACAAGAGATTAATGCGTTTTTCACCTGCGGTGCATACTCATGTCTCGTAGATTGGAAAGATAATATCACTCAATAGACATACTGCCAAATGGACCCTAATGCTGTTGGTGTCCATTAAGAGTACATTAAGGATCATTTGTATCCTTTTTCTCTCCTTATTGAGGCAACAGTATTATTAACCCTTAGCATATGACCCTTTCCAAGAAGTAATGAGCTATTAAATGTACCAGTATATTTATGTTGTAAACAATGTTATATGTTTATACATTTATATTAGGGCATTAACGACTCCAGATTTTTTCAAGTCGACTAGTCGATCAGAATAGTCGAAGTCGCATCAACTAGTCGTTTGATGACGTCATCACACACACAGCAGAGGAACAAGGGTGTGCAACTTTTATTAAAAGTTCTCTGTAACATTAACAGTCAACACGACAAATAAACAAAACAAAACAAAGGCTGATACCTTGAATTTTCTGGCAAATTTAAGTGTCCGTCTGAGAGGGAACAGTTTAAGCCACGGCAGGAGGACTCCCTGCAGTGTTAGCGTTAGCCATGCTAGCTAGTGGTCCCGTGTCAGATGGCTTTGCAGAACACCGGTACTGTCACTGTACTTTAACACCGACTTGCAGATTGTGCAGCTCACTGTGCTGTTTGTGTCTAGAGTGAAGTATCTCCACACATGTGATGTGTATCGGTCTCCTCTGCTGCCTGTCTCTCGCCTGGTTGTGGCTGCGTTTACCTTTCCCTCGGTACCACCCCTTTTATGAAGGGACTACAATAATTGGTTAAGTCACGAAACGCGTGTCAACGTCAGTCAATCAGAGGCAGAGACTGCATTGCGTGTACAAGCGCGCAGAGAGGGGAAAAAAACTCGACTAGTCGACTTCTATCAGGCAGAGTCGACTAGTGCCTCTGAAGTTGTGTTAATGCCCTTATACTGAAAATTATCTTTCAGATGTCTGTGCTGTGACAGCACCGTCTCCCCGTTTTACCTTGCCACCGAGTGATAATTTATCCATTTTAGACTGACAGCAAGCAAGGTGTCCTAGATTTTGTTTGACTTTGGAGTACTCATCACATTTGTATCAAATCATTCCCCTCCAATGCAATTTCCCCAATCATGACAAACACTTTGGCTCCATCTAGTGGCTTACATACAGAACTACAAATCTACCATTTTTACACGACATGACTACACATAGTACCTGCTTTTTTGGGCCAGCAGATGCAGATGGCTCTTTCTCAGGAGACAGTGTCTGGAAGAGGAAGCCCCGCGTGTTACGTGGGGCCAGCGGGTTGCTGTCTGAAATGTTGGCCAACTTCTGTAGTACTGCCCGAGGCTGACACAGCAAGGATCCTCTCTTCACCTGAATGGAAGAAGCATAATAGTAAAGGAAACCAAAGCTAAGGAAACCAAAGCTGAGGGAACCCCCCCCCACACACACACCTTGTAGCTAATATCAACGAATAATGCACAGGGCAGCCATCACTGAGAAATATCATCTTCAATAACTGGAGGGTCTGCAAACCAATCAGTAACCTGACCCATACAAAGCTGCACTACTTTCATCAATTGGATTGGGATGACTTATGACAGCTTTTCTCAAACTGTCATGTCAGGTTTTGGGGCAGCAGGGCCCCGCATAAACGACGAGCACCCCCCCCCCCACCCCGATGCGCATCTGCATTGATAGCTACATAGAAATGATTACTATAGATACACAGTATTTTTTATTATTATTGTTGTTTTTATTATTATTATACCACTACTATTATTTTTACTAATAGTATTAGTATTATTAGGACTTATGCCTATTTAAGAACAATATTAAACATGACCTAACAGGAGTGTTTTGGCTAAATTTGAGATTATTGCGAAATAAATATATTATTGCAAAGTAAATATACAGATACATAGTAATCAGGTTGTTATTATTATTATTATATAAATTAAATTACAGATCTAATCACCCAAAATGGCACCAAAAATTTTAAATTACCATTTTGATGTGTACCTGCTTTCTCACCACTAACTGGTCAAAACGAGGAAGGTACGCTGACACAGCCGCTCGAAGCATTCAGCCTGTTTCTGTTCTTTGTTTTCGTGGCTGTCAGTTGAGAAAAAGCCTCTCGCACAGATACGTGGAGTGGAAGGGCATCATTTGATGGACGCTTCCGAAAGAAAGAATCCAGACTAGAGAAAAGTTCGTGAAAAGTTTCGAGCGAATGAGACAAAGACCGGGAACGCTGAGCATGCTGAAACAAGGGGCGGGCCGTGAAGTCGGGGGGCGGGGCAGGGCACGCAGTGACAGCAGCGCTGACATAAAGACCCGATCTGACTGAATTTTCATTGGTGCAGAAGCGAGAAGGCCCATAGTTTGAGAAACGCTGACTTATGAGATCTTCAGACCCTTGCTATGTGACATTTAAGGAATTTGACTCATCTTGGTAAAGTGGCTTTGAACAATGTTGAAAAGGTCATAAATATATTAAACAAATATTTGTATGGTCTTTAGACAGTTTCCTGTCTAAGCACTAAAACAGATCGCGTTAATACTGACCACAGGCTGATGAGGCTTCTGAAAAGGATTGGTGTTTGGGGCTGCTTTCTCTTGCAGGGGCATGCAGAGGGGCCCTACAAATACAACAGGATTAACTGTCACACTCTTGAAGGTTAACAGATACAAACAGATTTACACAAATGCACTGCTTTGGCATTCACCTTTTTGGAGTGTCTTGGCTGTTAATTTCTTTGCCAGCTTCATGAACTGGCTGTCCTCTTCTCCTATCTTCTCATCTTCTTCAAGATCCTCCCCTTTCTTAGCCTGAGCTTCAGACTATATGTGAAAAAGGACAGCTTGTAAACTCAAATAGCATTTTTAGTTAACATCATTTCCTCTATTCATTATACACACCTGCTCTCGCAACCACTGTTCTCGCTCCAGCCTCTCTTTGCGCCTTTGCAGCTCACTCGGATCCACTTCATCGTCCTCCTCTACCTCCTCCTCACCAGCCCCAACCCCAAATTCAAAGCCATCATCTGTGCAATGGGAGAAAGAGACCATATAAAACACATACTAGGCATCAGTTATCAACAGAAATCTTCTTATAATATGAGGTTTACACAAGCTTGCCTCAATATCTGAACATAGACTGATAGACTGCTTTAGGTACACCTATCTTGTATCTAAACTCACTGCCCATTTTAGCACCAATTACTATATAGGTGCACTTTATACTTTACAATTACAGACTATTAGGATCAGGACATTAACAGGAACTGGTACTATTTGGGTGGGTCACTGACTAACATGCCACTACAATGTCAGTGCCAGTTTCTGTGTGCGCGATATACTGCACAAAATGGATCACACACAGCAGTGCTGCTGCAGCTTTCTCCAACACCATGTATGCCTACTGTCCCCCTTGCAGATGTGGTTATTGATAATGACAGGATGAAAGCTCTGATGCTGCAAAGTGTGTGTTAGTCACCCTCTAATCCTTTGTCAGTTTCTGGCCAAAGGACACTGCTGGCTAGGAATAATCCACTATGCAAACATTACCTGCTCACTGGTGCACAAAACATTAAAACTACCTGCCTAAAGGTCCCCCCCCTCATGCCACCCGAAGTGCTCGGACCAGACATTGACTCTACAAGACCTCAGTAAAATAGACACAGAGTGTTGACGCAAGGTAGGTGTACCCGACAAAAAGGCTCATCAATGTGTACTTGCAACTTTCCTAAACTCACCAATATTTTTCCACCGGAACCGCCTCTCTCGACCAGGTCCATCCGAGTGTAGGTCACCATCGGCCAAATAACGCTCCTGATATAAACGCAACTTCCGTTTGTCATCATCTAGGATCTGCTTCCTAAAAACACAGGCAGACCTCAGAACACCAGCAAGCAACACACACCTTAAAGATGTAAGAGTTATAAAAACCACTGAAGTTTGAGCTTAAATCGGGAAGCCTCAAATCATTCATTTAGGGTTTTGCGCCTACTTGTCTACCGCCGCTACTGAAATTCATCATACATCAAGATCCCTAAAGGGGCACTCCAGCCAAAAGCTCCTCTGTTGTAAACAGACTTCTTCCTTCTACAGCAGCACCACAGTATTTAAACCCTCTTCTAATAATAACTGAGGTATACAGTAATCCCTCGCTTTTCACGGGGGTTACGTTCAAAGAGCACCCGTGTATAGTGGAAAAACCGTGTTGTGTTTTGGTAAATAATAATTTAAAAAAAAACCCTAAAAATGCCTATTTTTACAGTGTAAACCCTAAATATGCCCCCAAACATGTTCCCAGAACACTTTACATTTTCTTTAAGGGTAACACATTAAACTGAGTTTAAAATGAAATTAAAAGGTAAATCCGTATTCGCCTCTTTTCAAGGTAAACACATCTTTTAATTTAAATTCCCCGCTGAGATACGCAACTTGGAAGGTTGCGTGACAAAAGTATTGGCACACCCGGTTTTCAGAAAATAAAACCTGATCTTTTTTTTCTCCTTCAAATTCAGAAACTTTCAATGATTTCAATGACCTGTGGAAACAATGGTTAGGGCTTATAATATGCTGCACCTTAAAAAGTGGATTCCCAATATCACAAAAAAAGGCGTTAACAATTCTTTCTGTGATTAAAAAAAAAAAAAAAAAAATATGTTGGCAAGGTTGTCTAACTACCAAGTGAGACATGATACTGAAATATTTCACCACTGACTCACTGGATTTAGTATCATAGGGTGGTAGTAGCCTAGTGGGTAAAACACATGCCTGTGAACCCGATAACCACCAAGTCGCAGGTTCGAACCCCATTTTCCACTGTGTCCCTGAGCAAGACAGCTAACCCGCAGTTGCTCCCGGGGAACTGTCCCTGTAACTAACGATTGTGAGTCACTCTGGATAAGGGTGTCTCCCAAATGCCCCCCTTGTGTGTAACATAGCCAAAACAAGTTTAAATTAAAATGAAGGAACCCATAGATTCAAATATGACAAATTTTAAGTCCAATCTCTGCCTTACCTTCTTTGGAGAGGTGACCAACCCTGCAGTGCTTACCCCCCCACCATCTACATGGACTGCTATTTAATGAGACTATTTAATGTGTACTGTAGAGCTTAAATCTTACATGTGGATTTTGTTAACTTGGTCCATCAGTTCTTCATCTGATGGAAGCTCCTCCTGTAGCTCTTCTTCTTCATAATCATCAGCCCCTTCTTCATCCTCATCTTCACTGCCTTCATCACTGCCTGACAGCTCAGCCTCAGACATCACAAATTCAGCCATGTGTCTGCAGATAGGGGGGAGGGGACATTCATTAGAAAAACTGACTAAAATAATGTGCAAGACTGCATTTCCTTTTATAGTATTAACTTAACATACAACTTCCTTTTTCCAGGGCGCGGCCCAAACACTGCCTCCTTTTCCTCATCCTCTGCCTCTCCATCATTCTCTCCTCCTTCCACTTCAGAGTGTTCCTCATCCTCCTCCTGTAAGGGCACAATTTTGTCAAATCTAATTGGTGATAATTTAATCTCTAAACAGACACTGACATTCTTCAGCAAACTCCATATTCTCTTACCTTCTCACTGAAGCTGTCTGCATCTGATAGAAGCCGAAACTGAGAATTGCTTTCCTCTTCCTCATCTTCCTCAATTTTTCTAACACTACAAAACAATGTGGCCATTAATAATTTGTCACATACTGACAGCTCCACAGCCCCCAATATACTGATGGGACTTTAGTACCTGTCAGGTGCATCTTCAAGAGCAGTGCTGGAGAGTGAACGCACTGGAGAAGCAGCTAAGACAACAGTAAGAAAGAAAAAATTGCTGAAAAACATGTTTAAAAGGCCAGGTCTCAAACAAATCACAGACACCAATTCCAAACTTTGCTGAAATAACAAACAGCACACACCTGGGCTGCCTGTAAATTTGCCCGAGCAGAGAGCAAGTAGCTGATCCATTTCTCCATCTGAGCCCTCAGTATTTCTCTCGACCCTGGTCTTGGTCTCTAAGGCTCTGCTCTCCTCTCTGGTTCTGTCAGTAGCCACTCCAGGCTGTGTGGTGAAGGCTCCAGAGCACAGGCCCAGCAGCTCATCTTCTGCCACAGCCTGGCTAGTCCCAGGCTGGCTTTGCCCTGAGCCAAACCCCCCTGAGCAGAGCCCCAAGAGCTCACCCATGTTGGCATCCATGGCGTTCTCATCCAGGCTATCCAACAAAAGCTGCCGTTTGTGGGAGCGGCTTGGGCCTCCACGGTGCCCCACATTGAGAAAGCCATCTGCATCCAACAGCTGGGAGTGCGTGTCCTCCTCCAGTGAGAAGGGGCCCTGTGAGTCACCCACTGGACCAACATCACCTGGTGAGGGGTCAGCATACAGGTCCTGGGAGTCCTCCACAGGGAGGGAGAGAGAGGGCTCAGACAGCTTGCCAGAGCTCTGAGAGAACAGATAGGATGGTAAAAAGAAAGGAGAATAAGCAAACATAATATAATTGGGCAATAAACAACAAAAAAAAAAATTCAAATTTTGAAATTTTTTATTTCAAATGTAAAGAAAATTAGGAATTTGGTGTCTGATGTTTGGTTCTTTAGTTTTGCTTGCACTTGCAGTTAATAACTACAGTTGCCTCATCCCATTCTGCTCTTTAAAAATAAATAAACTGGAAAAAGCAGTATTAGCCATTTAGAAGCCTGGATTCGGTCTGCACTTTGACAGACATGAAACAAGTGCAAAATTTTACAAATAGAAACAAAATACATGTAAAAATGTCTGAAACAAAGCAAGAGCCTCAATGACAAAGGTACAACAAATTGGAATAACAGCACTAAACATATGAAGGTGTTTAGTTTAGCTAGCCAAAAGAGACTAACCTTGGAGGCTGAACCCAGAAAGCTAGATCTGAAGAGGCAGGGAGAGGGAGAACGGAATGCACCTGCTGACAGGCCTCTGCCTGCTGCACGGTTGATTGGCTGGTATGATGGGAGCGTGGAGCCAATCAACTCAAAGCTGCTGTTGTGACTGTTGTCTTTAGTAAGGGAGAGGGCATCCTCATCTTCTGAGTAAAAAAAAAAGACTTTGTTTAAAAACCTTAAGCACATAACATCACAGGTTTACTACAGTTGAGCAAGCACTGCAAACTGCTCAGGGCTGTTTGGAGTGTAGACAAAAGTAAAAAACTACACACTCACCCATTTTGCCATCACTTTCTTGACCGGCTTGCCCACACTGCCTAACACCATCACTAAAGAAAGAAAGATCAAAATAAACTTGAGACTTGAAACTTGAAAAACTCTCTCATAATGGCACACAGGCAGACACTTACCCTGTTCGGGAACACGAACTGCCTGCAAACAACATCAATGTGCCATCAGTGTATGGGGTTGGAGACGGACTTTTAAAACCAGGAGAAGGACTTCTTTCAAGTGCATTGTCTCTTTCGGTCGCATCCACCTCCTCTCCCTTTTTTTCACCTTCATCCTCCCCTTCATTCAAATCTTCACCACCACCTAGCAACTCATCAACACCCTATGAAGTGACAAATTGGTTGGGAGAAAGGGAGATTAGTATAACAGAGACAACATAAAATGTACTTTCAAGTGAAGGATGTGATTGTATTCTACATGTGTAATAAAAATGAACATTTATCAAGTATTGTTTGTTTTATTTGTAATGATGCATTCATTCATCACGCTGAGCCAAAAACAAACATTATAATGTCGTATACTAGTACCTCCTCTTCTTCCGATTCAGTCATCTCTTCTTCCTCCTCCTCTTCCTCACAGTCTTCATTGTCCAGGCGATAAAGTGCAGCCCGACGTTCTCTTTCTTCCTGTCGCCGGACAGTCATGGCCTTCTGTAGCTGAGACTTCAGTAGAACCAACTTCTCTCCTTAAGACAGAGAGAAAGATCGGTATTTCGTGAGCGAGTATGAGGTTAAAACTCGAGGGAAACCTTGGGGTAATAATGACTTGAACATGTTTTTGTACCAGGCTTAGTGTGAACTGGCTCCTTCTTCCTATCATTCACTGTGATAGTGATGGACTCAGTATGTAGCTCCTCTTGGCCCGAATGGGTACTGTCCTTTCTCACCACATTTATATTTAGTACACGCTCTCCTGTAGAGTGCTGAGCAGGCTGGACGTGCCTCAGAAAACGCTCCTTAAGTGCCTCCAGCGCTGCATAAAACACAATATGCATATGTATGTGTTCAAATTTACTAGTTAATGAGCTCATATAGAAAAAACAAAATGGAAATGGTCAATATCTAAATGTATAAGCAAGCTACCAATAAATCAGGGTGGAAGAAAAATAGTAATAGTATGTAAATAAATTTTATTTACTAGTGCTGGGCACAGGGGCTTATAATGGTTATAAAGCTATAATGGCTCCAGTGCCCATGCTCTGGACTCTGAGGGTACCTTATTTTTCTATAACAAACTAGATAAAACGAGAATGCCCTGCAGTAGCAAAAAGCTTTGGTTTTATATTTGATGTGATTACATTAATGCTTAAGCTGAAATTCACAGAAATATTTTAACTGCAGCTGTGTAACTGTGTCAAAAGGGAACACTGCTGTTAAAAAGCTCCTTATTTTTTTACACCAAATGTTATAGCACTTTTGTTCATATAGCAGTACTTTCAAAATAAAAATGCACAATGCACTACATTTGAAGTCAATATTGAATTTTGTGTATAACAAGGCGATTAATCGCAGAAAATAATGTGATTAACTGCAATTAAAAATGGTAATCATTGCCCAGCACTAGTATTTACAAAACCACTTCCTCACCAGGGTTTGCCTGAGGAGGCTCCAGCTGGACAAAGCCCGCATCGTCTCCACATAGCTTTGCTATTGGGGGAGGCTCCAAACCCAGCTCACGCAGTCTAGTCAGTTTATCCTTCCTGGATTTGGGCATTACTGGTCCCAGCTCAGTAAGAATAGTGCCAGACTGCTCTGAATTCACCATCTCAGAATTCTTTGTCTCACACTCGGCCTGCTGAACTGAGACCCATGTCTCCTCCTGGTCCTTTTTAAGACATTCAGCCCCTTCAGGCACCTTCACAGCAGGAAGAGCATTCCTCTTCATAATATCAGCATTTTGGAGATCAGAACTAGCTTCAATTTCTGGCTGTTCCTCAATGGTTCCAGTAGCAGTTGGGCTTTCCTCACCATTTGTCGTTCCCTCATTTTGGGTAGAACTGTTTGGGTCAGCCTGGGGATTTGCATTCTCTTCTGGTGCATCAGCTTGGTCCTGTTTGGTAGGGACTGCTGTAGATGATTCCAAGACAACAGCCTGGTATTTTGTGGACCTTGACATAGGCATTAATGAAAATCAAAGTTAGTATGAGATAAGTGAGAACTGTCAGCACAAACTGTTTCCAGAGTGAAAACTGCTGTTGATAAATGTTTTGATAGATAAAGAGTTTTTGAATGATATAGTTATAGACTATATTGCATAAATCATCTATTTCTACAAGTCTTTTTCAAGGTCTTGACTGGCAGATTAGTCTTCAACTCATACAGCATCACCTAAATGAGTCAACAATCCTAAATATACATACTTCAACAAAGCCATAGCAGATCCCCCAGGACGAGTTCTTTTTTTGAAGAAATGGTCAATGCCCTTTGGCTCTGGCATGTGGTAGGGTAGCCCTATAGTAGACTCTGAAAAGGCAAGAAAGAAGCCAGTGATTGAAGAATTGAAAGGGAGTACATGCATACAGACTAACATTAATTATATATTTTAATCCGATATCAGTTTTGTCCACTGAATGAGCAGATATGTCTGCTACATGGGTCACTGCAAACTTGTAAACAATGAAATAACTCTAAACCACATTTCTACTCAAAATTCTTTGTCTCAATGTTTTTCTTAGCAGATAGCAGTCTAGTCAGTCCAATGGACACAATTTTATTCTTTTCAATGGAAATGATTCACCAGCTAATCCCCTACTAACCTCTCACTAGCCGTTGGCTCTCACTGTGGAGCTGTTTCATGGCCTCCTTACTTGCTCTCGCTGCTTTTCTCTCCTAGGAACACAAGCCAAATCAGTTTACATCAGCTTCATGGGTGAAAAAACACTGAGAAGATAATTAGGGAGGAGACTAAAATCCAATACCATGCGCTGAGGTTTGTCTTCATCCTCCACTTCATCACCTTCAAAGTCATGAGGATGGTGCTGCATGCAAATTAAAAACACATAATGGTCAAGGGCACAGCATTGTTCCAAAAATTCCTGTACTGTTACAAACATGACGCAGGCCACTGGTCCCCTAACTTTCGCCACACCTCAAATGTACGCATTCACATGAAAGTAAATCATTTGGAAAAAATACTTTCCAAGAAAAAGGTGCCAACAGCTTTCTATTTTTGTGCAATTACAGAGAAATAGCATAAAACAATTTAACAGCTTAAACATCTGCAAAGCAGTTGTACAAAATGAAACCAACTCTGCTTATTCTCTGCAGTAGTAAACAACATTCGAACATCTGGTACTCAGAGCATGTCTACAAAACAACTGGTTATTCTCAAAGCTTTTGGTATAATAATTTTACTCAAATCACGTTGCTTCACACTATTTATCATTAAACTTAACATTGGGTTCGCAACCAGAAACCAGACCTACAGCATGAACATCTGCAAATTTGAGCCTAACCCATTTCCTGAACACATGAGTTCAAGGCAGAACTGCTATTTCAATATCAGATCTGCTGTAAACTCCAGCATATAAAATGTCCTGTATTTCCCATCTTGTCCTACTGAAGTTGCTTCAGGGATGTGTGCAACTGCTCTCACCTTGTGCTTGGCCTTCTGTTTCACAGCATCTCTGATGGCATTCAGAGATTCTTCTTCTTCCTCCTCCATCACCCCATCATTTGTCTCATCTTCCAGCTGGGCGTCAAAAATATCATTATCACCAAGCAGACAGCCACTGTCATTGAGAGCTTTGGGCAAAGAGGATATCTGAAAACCAAGAGAATGAATACTGGTCAGCAGTGAGATGGTGGGATACAGTCTATGACTTCTTAAAAGATCAAATTCAGCATACTTCAGAGTTTGACCTCTCTTTCAGCTGTTTCACAAGAGCTCCTCTGTGATCCTCTTTATCTTTGCGCCTACGTGACTTCTCCCTTTTTCTCCTGTCTTGCTTAATGTCATCCTTCTCTGCCTCACTCTCATCACTGTCCATAGAAATGCGGGATATCCTCTTTCCCTGCTTTTTTCTCCTTCGTTCACAATCACTAGTCTTCATCTCCTCTCCACTGGATTCTGACAGGACAAGGGCCTGATCCATCCCAGTTGCTTCATCCCCCTTTTCACTGTCACTGTCCTGTAGAACCTTCCGAGATCGTGACTTTCGGTTCACAGCAATGTCATCTTCTGAATCTGGAGCACAAAACCAGGGACCAAAATCAACCAAAAAGGGTTTGACTCAACAGGGCTGACAACTAATGTTGAGTTTAAGAAAATGTCACAATAATATATGTCTTGTGGTTTGTCATAAACTTTGTCAAAAACAAAGTATTCAAAACATCTTTTAGTAAATCATGACAAAATACCAGTAAGCAAAAAACATGCATCAAGACCTTACATTTGAAGATCACAAAACAAATAAACCACCAGAGCGCTAATTAATGATTAGTTTACTTTGAAAACATTCTCCAAAACCTTTGATATGTCTTGAAATACCTTCTTGAGCTTCAGTGGCAGTGATCTTTTCAGCCACAGCCTCGTCCATGGGTGAGCCCACTCCACTATCTGAGTCACTTTCAGGCTTGAGGCTCTCAACAGGGAGATCCACGGGCTATACAGTAGATATACAGCAAGCATTTCTTTCATTTAAGCAAGCCTTTCCTGCCAAACACTAATATACATTACATGCACACCAAACCTCTCACTGAAATAGATTAAGACAAAGCTGACAAGTAAATGACTTCTTGTATTATGAAAGACTTGAACCAAAACTCAGTGCCAAATGTCAATAATATTGTATGTCTACAATTAACAGAGAACAACACAAAGCCCTGCAGCATATTAAAGACTACAGAATTACTAACTTCTTCCAAATATTAGAGAATAAAAGATTGTTAAGTTGCTTTACCCAAGTCCACGGCTTTATGCGCATTTTTCAAGCTATCCACTATAATATTTCTTGCTTGCTTATTTGTTTTGGAGCTAACGTTAGCTGGCTAACTAACAGCTCAATAATGTCTACATTACAAACTCAGTTCAAGTTAATACGATCTGCAGTCCAAGACACGTAAATATATCAACTAATTTTCACATACATAAACTGAAGCGATATTTAAACAGCACCATTTAATCCCAAATATACAGAAAAGACCCGTATTTTGTAGGTTAGCTGGAGGTTTTATTTCGAGCTAACAATACGTTTAGCACGGCGGCTAAATCATCCAAGTTAAGTACACAACAGTGCTTCATTTGAAGTTATTTGGTCATTTTAAGTTTCCCTCACCTACAAAATACAGCAGGCTTGGTACATTTGCGAGTCTTTGACATTATTCGTGTATATTACTGTAATACGTTACCCGCTCGAAAGGAAGCAGGCTCATCTTTTGTCCGGTTGTCTTATTCGGTGCCAAAACACACCAAAAACACAAAGAACCTGTAACGTTAACGGCTACTTAAAGATAATGAAGCCTAACAGAGTAGACTCCACAGTATATAACAAACAAATATTGTACTATATCTGTATAAAACCAATGGTCAAACTCATCTCCCGCCTGATCCTCCAAACTGAATACAATTTCAACCTTTCGCGCCCTAGACGCAAGGGTGTCTGTCCGTCACTGACTCCGAGCGCTCCTATTGGTCTATCAGTTGCCAAGTGTTTTAAAAGCGAGCTGATTGGTCAGAACTTTAAAACAGAGAACGCGCCTTGTTTTCAATAGACGAGTCCACTACATGGACATAAGCATTGGGACGCCTGCCCATTACACCAAGAGCAGGGGTGCCCAAACCTCTCCAGAAAGGGCCGCTGTGGGTGCAGGCTTTCTTTCCAACCAAGCAGGAGGCAATTACCTCTGTAATCAGCTGGTCTTGTTTTTCAGTTACTCAGATGTGGCTTCTTTTTGGTTGGAATGAAAACCTGCACCCACAGTGGCCTTTTCTGGAGAGGTTTGGGCACCCCTGAACAAGAGGGTCTTACACTGCATTCAAATACATAGACTTTAATATGGTGTTGCTCCCCCTAAATTGCAGCTATAGTAGCTTCCACTCTTCTTGGAAGGCTTTCCACAAGATTTTGGAGCGTTTCTGTGGGAATTTGCTCACATTCATTCTGTTGAGCATTTATGAGGTCAGGTCCTGATACTGGACGATAAGGCCTGGGTAGCAATCTCCGTTCCAGTTCATCCCAAAGCTGTGGGATGGGGTTGAGGTCAGGGCTTGGTGCGGGCCAGTCACGTTCTTCTACACTAAACTCATCCAAACATGTCTTTATGGACCTTGTTTTGTCCAGTGGGGCACAGTAACGCTGGAGTAGAAAACGGCCTTCCTCAAACTGGGTCCATAAAATTGGAAGCATGGCGTTATTCAAAATGTATTGTATGCTGAAGCATTAAGATTGCCCTTTATTTTCCAATATTGGACGTGACCCAAACCCTGAAAACAGGTGTGTCCCAATACTTTTGTCCATATAGTGTATGTGGGTCCAGTACCTGTACGGCGAACTCTTGCAAACACAGTGGCCTCCGTTTTTTGCTTGTTTTCACATACGAACAATTTCTCAGATGGTCACGCAATTTAAGTCAAACGTCAAGCCTGTCCAACAGGAGAAGATCCAGGACATCTCATTCTTAGCTCTAGGTTTGCTAACTAATTGAAAAATCATGTGGCCCTGTCCGTGTGCCACTGATTAAGACTGTCTAGATGCAACACGTGTGCTTCACTCCGTTAACTTGGTCTGTGTCTGTAACCATACCTTTCTGTCAATTATTTTAAACGTTGAAGTGAATAAGAATGCGGAATCTGTGCACTCACAGCACGTACAGTAACTACAGTCCGAACCACAGCACCAAATGAAGTGTTCATATTTATCAGTGAAGTGTTTTCCATCATCGCGCGTGCGCGTTATAAGCCAGGCGGGCAGGCGCCCTGATCCCACGCATGCGCAGTTACAAATCCCACGGATCCGCTTTAACTCACACATCGCCGCGCGAGCTCGGTCCCTGGGCGAGATACGCATCCTTCCATTTTCTTAAATTAGCCACTTTAAGCTTCGAGATACCGCCCCCAATTTCAGTGTCGGTACGGAGCCGCCAGGCCGGGACAGAGACGGAGAGAGAGCCCTCGGCCATGGAAGCGCTCGGACCCGGTAAGCGGTGTGAAAGTGAAGCCGAGTGACAGCGCGGACAGGCCGGCGTGCCTCGCTACTCGAGACCGCGGTCCACAGCTGCGGAGTGTAGGCCTCGACATCGGGGACCAAAACAAACGGGCTGTCGGGCTCTGTCCGCCCCCCAAAATCACATTGTATCGCTCGATCGATCATATCTCAGAAGTCCGAGGCTACACTTTAGTCTGAAAGCCAACAAGTGTGTGTGTGCGACATCTGGGCTGTATTTTCGCGTCAGGCAGCGCCACACCGTGCTGCGGAAGGCAGGCTGGCTGGCATTGTGTGGCGACGAAGGGGGATTTAACCGAGAAAGATCTTCCTGGTCTTGTTCTAGGAGGCGTTTGTTTGTTTGTTTTGTAGCTTTCGATGTGTCTTGCTAGTGCTGCCTGTTTGAAAAGGTTTCTTACAAAGTAGAAATGGTAGCCTTATTAAAGAAGAAAAACGAAACATTTTCAGTTGTTCACGTATATTTCGCGTATTGCTACTGACCACGTACGACTGAAGCACATGGTCAGATCATGGTCAAGAGTAGGGTAGAGTACGCCAACGCTTTAACGAGGCTTTATTCAGAGCCAGGCATTTTGTGTGGTGGTCGAGCAGACCGTGCAGTGGCTGACAGGACCTCCACAGTGGACAGGGGCCGACCGTGCTCTTAATGTCGACGTATTTCTGAAGAAAACAATCAGGATATCGACACGGCACGACATATTCACCCTCCATACGAACAAAATGGCATTTCGGTCGCTTTACAGTTTGTCTATAAGGATTTGGACTCCCCTAATAAGCGTTTGAGTACAAATATGTAGATATTTTTTGCCTCGACTGAGATTGATCGTGTCCGCCGTGATGAGTGGAGAAGGCGGAGGAGACGCGGAAATCGCTCTCTCGTTTGTTTATATGCTGCTGTGACCAAAATGGTCGTGGATCTGTGTTATGTTACAGAAAAGGCACCTGAACACCGGTGTTATGAGCTAAACCGTTCTCTTCTCTTTGTCTGTGAGCTTCGTTGTAATTTATATTTGCCCAATTTGCTCAATAACCCAGCAGATCAACAGAGTGATAATCGTTTGGAAAAAAAGATTTCTCCCAAGGAAGAAAAACTTGCAACTAACATTTTTCAAAAAGCATTTTCCCAACATTGTCTT
>JBBPCY010000142.1:11376623-11406366 GCA_037974405.1 Brachyalestes nurse | reverse complement strand
TGTGTAAGTGTGTAAGTGTGTAAGTGTGTAAGTGTGTAAGTGTGTAAGTGTGTAAGTGTGTAAGTGTGTAAGTGTGTAAGTGTGTGTGTTTCATGGCAGGCCACTGAATTGTAAAGGGAAATCAAGGAGTTAACTGCTGTAAATGCCTCAGTTTTTTGTTTTGTTTTTATAGTTACACGTATATAGATATATATAAAAATATTTACATCTATATAAGCCTATTTCAGTAGATGATTTTTACAGGCTTGCATAAGCTGGTGGTTGTGTGTAGCAGTAAACATTACCCATGGTCTTAGGTGTGTGATTGACAGGGCATCAGGCCAGGGCAATGGGGGGGATTGGCACAGGTGGCATTCTGCCTATGGCAAGGTCGAAAACCTGTACGTCCTTGTTTGGATGGTTATGTATGAGGTGCAGGGATGTGACCTTTGAATGGTTTTGGGCATGACGCTAGTCAGTCACTGATTGGCATTGTGAAAAGAAGGCAAAGCTCACAAAATTACGGCACTCTCCCTTACCTTTTATGCATTTCTACATAAGATTCAAATCAGATTTTTAAGAGTTTAATATAAAAAACTTTTGTGGTTATCTTAACTGTTAGTGTAGAAAGTCGATGTTGTTAACGTTGTTGCTATTATGAATATCAGACCGTCAGCAGCACAGTTGCGTAATGATTTTATCCAGGAGTCGTTTTGATTGTGTTGGGTGAATCTGGTTTCGTAGCTGAACATGTTGTAGCATTCTGGCCATGGTTGTGGGGCCCAAAGTGCTTTGGTTGGTTGGTTTGTTGGTTGGTCGGTCTTCCTTTGGCTCATTTGTGATTTTTTTTTTTTCTCCTTTCTTTTTTTTAATGTATTGGAAGTAGTTATTCTTGCAAAGATTTTTGATTTGACCTTATTTTGCCCCCAAGTGTCTGGTAGTGGCTTGCTAGGAAGAGTGTGTCCACTGGTGGCAGTGATATGATAAGAAAGGAAGGATGAGTGACAATCAGGGCTCAGGGGGGAAATTAGTGTCGGTTAGATAGTTGGCAGTTATTTGAATTTTACACTTGCTATGTGTTTTTATCACTGTGCGTGTGTGTTTGAACATGTATCTGTATATAAAGTCTAAACATATAGTATTTTCTTTCAAGGTGTAAGAAAAATGTCTAATTTGCTAAGAGACACAAGCATAAGCACTGCCTTTGGACCTGACAACACCTGGCTTGGTGCGGTTGAATGACAACAAGCCTTGCCCTGGGTTGTGTTGTTTAGAGGGGTGTCAGCATGCATGCCTTGTCAGGGGGGTGGCTCTACAAAACCCTTTTGTAATAAACCACCCGTAAAGCAGCAGGTTTGCTATAAATGAGTTTGAGCACTCACCTGTTCAGGGCATGACTGCTGGCACTTTTAGAAAGGGCTGGGGCCAAGGCATCCACTTGCAATAAGTTTGATAAAGGTGTTGGCCAATTTCACAAGTTTCTTCTCAGCCTTTCTTCTAATACTGACCCCACATCCTACTAGATTTGGATTAATTGTGTCTCATTAAGTTGGTCACTAAACTGGTTGTGAAATGGCAATTCCAGTTTTATATTATCATTGCACAGCAATATAATCCAAATTATGAACAAGGCAAAGCTATAATTCCTCACATTAATGTGGCTGTTGGTCTGATAGCCTATCGGCGTTTGTGTTTTCTGTACCCTTTGTTTTTTCTGCTTGTATCAATCAGTGGGAATGTGCATTCGGTGGACTAGCTCTTTAGGCTCTATGGAGAACTATAAATTTTAGACTTTGCTCGCCTGCATGCCAGAGTATTGTCCTAAATCTCGTAGAGAATATTTATTATCTCCGAAAGAGGAAAAAAATCATTTTTTGTAAATGTTTATGAATTTGAGACTGTTTTTAGGGTAGCAATATTTACCAGTCTCTTTTGACAAGATATAAAAATTCCTTCACACATGTCGGTAACATCTGAGGGACAGTCTGGATGCTTGAAGGAGATGCTGAGTCAAGTCTTGGAAAGAGCTCCCACTCAAACGAGGTACTTTGTGTCCTTTTTTTTGTTTTAGTTCTTTTTTTTTTTTTTTTTAAGTTGACTTTTCTTTCCAGTCAGGGAGCACCAAGACTGACTTTGTACCTCCTATGTTTAGTTAGTTATTAAAGTGCTGTACTGCTTGGCTTTAGGCTCACTTGGCCCTTTCCTTTGCAGTATTTTGGCAGCATCTAATTGACACCTCTGCTCCCTCTGTCCAAGCATCCAGATGCCCCAGGATTACACAAGGATTACCTCTTTTTAACCTTTTTACCAGTTCTCTCTCTCTACCCCCTGAAATTAAGAGAGCATGATCTTTTTTTAATCCTCTTTGATATAAAGATTTGTTATTGGACAAAAGTGCATTGTAATTTATTTTTTGTGTAGCTTTTGTGCTGTATTCTAGTGTTCTGAGCTGTGTGACTTGTCTAATAGCAATAGAGGGCGCTCTTGTGAATTTGCTTGGGCTTCCTCTGGCCTCTTCTATCAGGGTGCCACATTGCTATATGACATAAAAAAAATCCCACCCTTCCCTTTTTTTCTTTTCTTTTTTTTTTTTTTAGCCTGCAGGGACTATTCGTGTTTATTGTGCAAAGTAATAAATTGGTATTTTATGCCTATATTGCATAAATCTTTGTCTTTATTTCCCACTGACATAACCTTAATATTCAGGATGATGTGAAAAGTTTGTCTCCCCTTATTGACTCGTTTTAAACTATGTACACCATATATCCCAGTTATAATCAGCCAAGGCATTTGCTGTCCTTAGTCTTTAAATGTAGTCTTTGTGTTAATGTATCAAATGTAATGTTCACATCACCTCAAACTTCATGCCTGAATCAACAACAGTTCCTGAAACCACATAGCAGTGGATAAGTAGTCTTTAAGAGATTACAATTACAGTTACAATTTCTTACTGTATGGAAAGCGATATGAAAAAAATGCATAGGTCAAAATAATTGCCAGAGCCAATTTTTTAAATCTAAACTTTTGACTTTAACAGTATCTCGGACAGTTTCAGAAACCCCATAAGTGTGTCTTTTGAGAAAAAGGTGTTGGTGCTCTAGATATCCAGTTTGCACAGTGTAAAGTGGTGGGGTATAAGATTCCATTACTTTCTGTGTGGTTTTCTAGCAGTCAATTAGAGAAAGAGGAATCAGTTTAAGGATATTTTAGATCTGCCACTAGGTGGCAACATTGACTTGCATCCCAATTTTAATCGATTTTTTACAAGTTGTTTTGATTAAAGGATTGTGATCTGAAGTATTTTTGTGTTCTGTGTGAAAGTTTGAAGAGACTTGCTCATTCAACGGTTTTAACGGGTATTAAAATGGTGTATAGTGCTGCTGAATCAGGCTGTATTCCCAAGTCATTGCACTAGATGCTGGAAGTTTGATGTGTGGCTTTGATTGCATTCAGCCCCAGATATAGTGAGGTCTAGTACTGATGTTGCGCGCAGAGGTCTACGTTGGTTTTTAAATGTGGATTTTAAACCTGAAAAATGATTGTATTAGCGCCCTCTGCTGTTGATGGCTTATTTTACAGTCAAGGAGAAAGACAGGAGGACGGCCGTCCTGGAGTTTTCCAGAACGTACAGATTGCCCGTCCGCCCATGACTGAGGACAACTGAACAGCTGTGTCAGCATCAGGCACGTTAACTAGCCAAATTCACTAATAAGAAGGGTTTATGGGCATATAGTGTCGGGATTTGATTATACGAATGTGTAACATTATTGGCTTGTGAAAGCAGGATCTATAAAACTGCTCTTGTCTCACACTACAATGATAAATCACTTTTGTCGAGTGTGTACAATTACAAGTATGTCTTTTTGCCCATTCTGGCCCATCTATCTGCTCTCCATTCCGTCTTTTGTGTTCGCCCGCCTGCACCTGGCCCTCCTCGTTCATTTCCTGGGTCCTGGTCTGTTGTCATGACCACTGTTGCCAAGGAGAGGGGTCCACATGAGAAAGGAAACTTAAACCAGAGATCTTCTAACCGTGATATTTAATTCATTGACCGAGACACTGATATTCGCTGTTGGGAAATTGAGAGGCAGGAGGGCAGTAACCAAACTGTTGTTTTTTTAAAAAACAAAATAGTGGCAACATTGGCAAAAAAAAATCATATTAGTTCCATAAAAGTACATTCTGTGGCAAATAATAGTTTTAGACTTTTATCTTAATTTGTTAAATGATGTGCTCTCATAAGTACCTTAGATTTAAACATCAGGAATAAAAGTAATCATTTTGCTTATTCAAAAACTATTTCTAAATGAAGATAAGATAAGCTAAGATGTTTTTCTAAATGAACTAAAGGAAAATAATTCTTAAGACTAAACACTGATAATGAAAGAAACATTTTCTCTGGAAATTGTACATCTTTACTAAAAAGGTTTCTGATATTTTTCAGTGAAGTCCATCCTTTCAACTCATGTCCTGTCCTGTCAAAAAAAAAACAAACAAAACTGAACAAAAAATGCTCACAACCCCCACCCCCCAATTTTAAGCAGTTTGTACCTTTCATAACTGTTTCACAAAAGACAAGTGAAAGCAGTTTTCTGAACAAAGCATTTTAAAAAACACGCACCATTTAAGCCCCACTGCTGAGGGCCCCAGACTGTCTTTGTGCTAATTGATCCACCTACAGGCCGCGCTCCCTCCCTCCCTCTCTCTCTCCCTCTGTCTCTCTCCCTCTCCCTCGCTCTCGCTCTGCCTCTCATTCATTTGCTCCTCTTTCCAGGATCAGACTGGTACTGGCCAGCGGTTTTGACCTGCCGGAGATGGCAGTGATTGGCATCCTGAAGCTTTGCTGTGTTGCTCAGTAGACAAACAACAGCAGTAGCTGACAGAGCGACAGCCAGCCCAGAAGCATTCTGTTGTACTGGAGAACAGCATTTCATCTTTCCTTTTGCTTCCTTTGTCTGTCCTGAAGTGGCCTCTGGCTCAGCACCCTGTCTGCGTATTCTGGCTCCTCTGGACACGACTCTTGAGCACATGAGAGAATCCTCCTCAACAACCTGGCCAGCTGGAGTGAAGTCTACTTCTCCACACTCGGAAATCTGACCACTCTCACTTTTCCATCTGATGCTTTTTCAGTGTTTTCTACCACTCCCACACACGGCAGTGGACTGTACTGAGCCTGATTTTTTGGGGGATAAATGGACATATTGGATTAATGCTTTTGTTTTGCATATTGATTACTGAATTCAATTTTACTTTGTAATTCCATTCGAAAACCTGTTGTTGCTGAAGGCCGGCCGTGGTGTGGTCACTTGGATGAAATCCGTCTTCGATTGTATTCCTGCGTGGTATCAAATTTGATCTGCTTGACCCATCTGGGTAAGGCAACACCAAAACCAGGGGAGCAATTCACGCACATGTCACTGTGACAAGCCTAGATCTTTCTTTACAAGCAGCGTGAAGAAGCTCAAGAGCAACAGTCAGACATCTCAAGAGCAACTTTGGACCTCCAAGCACACCTTTCCTGAAGTTGAGAGAGTCTCACACGGTTAATCTGGGTGTTTAATAATTCATTATATCAAAGAAAGAAAGAGAGAGAGGGAGAAAGTTGACACAGCCAGTGTCTGGGAGAACAAACAGGAAAAGGTCCTGAAAGAAACCAAAGAAAAGGTTTCTTCAAGACGTTGGGGAGAGGATCCCTCTGAAGAATTAAGAAACTCTAGAGGGGCTTTCTGAAGAAGTTAAGCAACACAAAGACAGGAAGGAGCAGGCGTAACGCGTGACCTGACAACCCGTAGGAGGGCTTTAGTGAAGGGCTTTAGTAGCCCTTAGTAGTCCTTAGCTGGACCAGCAGCAAGAGGAAAGGTGTCGTCCCGGTTGTGGCCCGAGGAGGCGTGGTACAGAGAGGGTGGCGGGATGGTGAATACAGGGATGCAGTTGATAAGTTTCACCTGTGCTGTTACGGGCTGGGTGATGGCTATCGCAGTGACAGCACTGCCCCAGTGGAAGGTCACTGCTTTCATAGGTCCCAACATCCTGACGTCCGAGATTGTATGGCAGGGCATCTGGATGAACTGCATATACCAGACTACAGGCCACATGCAGTGCAAGACTTATGACTCCTTGCTAGCCCTGCCGCCGGACATCCAGGCAGCACGAGCGCTCATGTGCGTGGCCATCTTCCTGGGGTGGCTGTCCTGCACTGTGTCCTGCTGCGGCATGAAGTGCACCACCTGCGCCGGGGACGACCGCCATGCCAAGGCTGGCATAGCGCTGTCCGGCGGGGTGCTCTTCATCCTCACAGGCCTGTGTGTGCTCATCCCAGTGTCATGGACAGCTAACACAGTGGTGCAGGACTTCTATAACCCAAACGTCCCCATCCAGAACAAGCGCGAGCTGGGCCAGGCCATCTACCTGGGCTGGGCGGCTGCTGTCATCCTCATGATCAGTGGAGTGGTGCTCAGCAGCACCTGCCCGCACATGGAGAAAGCAGCCTACAGACGGGGCTATATAGGCCGCAGCTTCGCCAACACCAGGCCCGCTGCCATGGATCCTCCTAAACCCATTACCACCAACAGTCTGCCTCTGAAGGAGTACGTCTAAAATGGAGGAGCATATGTAACAATGTATTTCCATGAGACAATAATAACAAGTGATATTGGAGATAAAAGTGGAGGTTCTCCACCCTGTTACTGGAGTACTGGAGTTTTTCCTGCTCTAACACACCTACTTCAACTCAGAGGAGGCTTGTTAATTAGCTGGTTAGTTGGATTAAGTGTGTTGGAGGAGAGAAAACACCATAATAATGCAGGGCAAGGGTACTTTAGGAACAAGGTGGGAGTGACTGAGTTACAGTACCATTCAAAAGTTTGGAATCCTTTGTTATATTGATCATTTCTGTAATTTTATATACAACACCAAACTTCATTAATAGATACTGTAATCAGGACACACAAGACATTTACAAATGTTTTGTACAAGAAGAAAATGTATAAATACAACACACCTACTGCAATTATATACATTCAAATGTTTACATTTGTTTAAATTAAAATTTTGATTGCCTAGAGATTTGAAATGTGACACTCTAGATGTTAGGTTTATTATCCTTGATTTACATTTTTCTGAGTCATTACAAAATCATTAAGAGATCCCTTCATTCTTAGAAAGATCTAAAAAAATTTTTTTTTCAATTGTCATACAGGTTTTATATATCAATTATATTTTATAAAACCAAATCCAAACTTTTGAACAGTGTATGCAAAATGTTAATAGTTACTTAGAACCAAAATCACAGTGATGAATGAAAAAGGAAATTATATAGCTGTACTGCAGTGGATTGAACAATTTGAGGTATTTTACTGATATCTTTAATTTTTTTGTACTGTTCTTCATTTCTGTATGTTCATATGAAGGCATCCTTTTGAACTGCACTATGCTGTTACTAGGAAAATAATTTCTTATTTATCAGGTTTATGTTAATTTTTCAGGATACTATTAACTGAACAACTGCTCTTCTTTTAGTTGGCATGAACATCAACACTGTGATACGTACTCTATATGTCTTATAGGTCAAAATTAATTTTTACAACAGAAACGACTAGATGTTTCAGCAACTGTGTAACTATGCTTGCAGTGATTGTGGTGATTCTATTTTATATTCATTATAAAAAACATGATACGGTTGAGGATGTGTGAAAATAAAATTGTGTGAATAAAAATGGTGACATTATTTTCATGTTGTAGATGGCAGCAGCAATTTATTTATTTACATCACCTGAGTCCATGAAACAAATCAAAGGTCACATGCGTAAGGACTACACATTTCAGTATCAGTATATTCTCACACATTACCTCATCTTATTCTGGCCTTCTGTACATCCTTGTCCTCGCTAAAACTAGAAATGCTGCATTCGAGTGAATTTGCTCCAGACGAAAAGTTCATAATCAATACACAGTGCTGGAAAGTAGTGAGGAACATTTATCTTTTAGGTTCCTTTAAACTGCCATAGCAAGTTCAAGCTGCATTTGTAGTATGAGAGGATGAGAGCCAGACATTGCAACTCAGGTTACCAAGTTAAAGCCTGGTAATTACAGCTCAGAGTGACACTTGTTTTCCACTTGGGAGCTCGTAAATATGTGACGTAGGCTTGGTAGAAACCCATTAACCAGCACATGGCTCAATAACAGGTTATTCAGACTCCATGAAGAAGGACAATTGAAAGAATGCGTCTGAAAAAGACAATTTTTAAAAATCAGCTAAAATGAAATAAAACAGTCATGTAACGCTATACATGGCAATGACAAATTTATAAAATGACAGCATTAACAATTTCTCAACATTTCTCAGAGAATTTAAGTAACAATTAGAAAAGTATACTGTGTATATTACCATACAAGTTAATAACTGATACAATCAAACGTACAGTGAAGAAAAATAAATTGCTTCTGTACCCACTGTAAAAGAATTACCTGAAATTCTTTCTTCTCTACTAGGCGAGTCTAAAGACGCCCATCTCTTTAGTGCCGTCTCCATAAGAGTAAGATCATCAGGCTTTAGCATCTGTAGCAAGGTCTTCCTTTGGATATATCTGAGTACATGGCTAAAGAAAAGTATACACGACAAAACTGAAGTCAACAAATGTTATGACTATCCAATTAAAATAGATCACATGCTGTTCTTCTACCGCATGGATTCCTGTACACCACCACTAGCTTAGCATTAACATCACACTGACATCCCCATAGAAACACTTGTAAAAATTACCATTATTGTAGCTATGGTACAATACCGGAAAATACCCATATCCACAGCCAGAGCTGTAGAGTACATGCCTGGATACATGTTTACACAATAAGAAAGATGCTTAGAGAAGTAAAAAGATTATGATCAGAGAACCATCGAAGATGGTAACATCTCCAACAAATTATTTGTAAGACATGCAATAAGAATACCTTACACAAACAACAGCTTCTAAAGTTTGACAGCTGTGAAATAAAAATGTAGCTGCAAGCTACAAAAATGACTATTACTTTGAGTAATATTCTGACAAACTGATTCCATGTTGAAATGCTCTGTTGAAATGCTGAACAGATGCACGAAATGATTGTGGGCACGGTTACATGAAATTGTCATTTGGAACTATAATAAAATGCATAAATTGTACTTCTACAGTGAATTAACTAAAAAGAGGCCTAAATCACAAAATCAGTGTTATCAATAGTGTATGTTCATATCTCTATGTTACCAAACTAAAAGTATAATTGTAATCGTTATGGCCACATTATCAATTAAGATTCCACAGTGCAAAGCCAAAAAGAGTTGTAGGGAGGGAAAAAAACAGGTTAGCTGTTTCAGAATTAAATGGCATTCATGATTCTTGTGGCAGATCTAGGATACTGGACACGATAGTAGATTTCTGCATCCTGGAGCCATTCCAACATGTCAGCAATAGATGGCGAGATAGCAGATCTGACAACACAAGACCGGAGATCAAGGGAGTCTGAGTTTAGCTTATACAGCTGATGAACTTCAAACACCTGCTTACTGATGGACTCCTTCACCGCTTGAAGGACAACCCTGCAAAGGCAAAAAAATATTTTAAGGTGCAGTAATTCGATACAAAAATTCAGATCTGACACTTAAAAGGCCACAACATGGAAATATATATACACGCATTCAGGTGACAAAAGTCCAGTCCGAGTGAGTCAGCCAATCAGAAAAGATGTAATTTACAAATACATCACTCTTAAAGGCACAGTGACAAAAACACCCTATTTCGAAGGAATAAAGAGGGGATTTTTGGTACACATAAAGGGGTTTTTGGTACACATACGTACACAAGTCATAAACAGACCTTCGATTTGACGAGAACGTCCAAAACGCTTACATTTTCTCACTTAAATTCACCAAGACAGTGTCTACGGCCTGTGTAAGTTTGTGCTGAAGGCGTTCCTGCAGGTGTGGGAAGGGAGCTAAAGGTGTGTCGACCAGTTTTACACTCTTCAGCGCCCTCAGCTGTTCTGCCAGGTTTCCCAGAGAGATCATCAACGGAGAACACTCTTGAAGAGCTGAGCTCCAGGTTCTGCGGTTGGTCTCTAAGCTCTGAAAACATTTTCTGAGCTCTTGAAGCAGTATGGCTAGTGATGACTGTGACATCTCTCTCATATAAAGAGACCTACGAGCACCAGCCTTTCTCTCCCCAGTACAGGAGCTCACTAACTGCTACACTTACATAGTAACCCACTAAGTATGTATTTTTAAATGCCAAAACAAAATATATTCATATATTCTGACGAGAATACACTACTTCCACATCCACGCGGTCCTTCCGATTACAGTACAACACTAATCCACCAATCCCAAAACGTTGTGTGCCGCATCTTCAAATAAGCCCCGCTGCGATTGGTCTATCCCTTTTGTTGTTCGAGAAACCTGAGTTGATTGGTGAAAAGCGCTAGTGTGGATGACTCACACAGAATACTGCTCGCTGATAGGTCGAGACGCAGAGGCGAACCAATTTGAAAAGCGTCTTTTCCAACTGTTTAAAACAGTGAGAGTCGAGGAGCGAAGAGGGGAATAGTACCAATAAAAGAGGTAAAACGATAAAGAAACTCGACCAGAAGAGTTTGAAATGAGTGTTTATTAAATATGGTTGAGTTATTATTAGCTGAGAGTGTAAAGTGCTGTAACAAGCTGGTTTTACACTCCTCTTTCTCTCAGGACAGACATGGCCCCGAGGAAACGAACCACTAACGCTAAAACCAAGAAAAACATCAAGATGCCGAAGTTAGAAGCCTTTCTTCTTGACTTTGACGATGAAGGTAAGTGAACTAACATTGCCTACAGTGGGCAGTAAAACGGCAACTGCTAATGATCCCAGTGGCCTTACCGGGTTGAGCCAGTCGAGCAGTCGGTGGTATCATACACTCAATTGACAAAACTATTGGGGCACCTGACCATTACACCAGCATTTACTTTATTTATATTGCGTTCAAATACATAGACTTTAATATAGAGCTGTGTCCACTAAGTTGGAAGCATGGTTTTGGCGAGGCAGTGCCCGGGGAGCAGTGTGTGAGTAACGTTACATTACCTTGCTCAAGGGTAACGTTACCTCAGTGGTGCGCCTAGCAGGCCTTTTGAACCCAGCCATATTTAATGATGCCCATGTCTGATTTTTATTTATTTCCTTTGCCCCATATGTTCCAGTAGCTTGCTTGAGTACAAATGGGAAGAAATGTTTCAGTGATGTCAAACCAGGTCACACAGACTACTTTTAAACAAACAAGAAAACATTATAGTTTGACTGACAAAGTGTTTGTTTTAGTTATGAAAATTAAACGTAGCAAAAAATCAGTTTAGAACTGTTACTTGTTCTTCCAAAGTATAACTATAAAATTTTAACCGGTTCTGTGGCATTTCTTTCTTAATAAACTAAGTACAGCTGTTTGATGTGAATGCATTAAACATTTGTAGTAGCATCAAGTGCTTGTGCAGCATCAAGTGCTTGTGCAGCTACAGAGGGCCTGTCCAAAACATCTTCCTAAGTATGATGCCAGACTTTGAAGTTGCATTTACAGAAGTACAAAGTATAACAATAGTATAACAAAAGAAATCTTAAGTCCTTATCCCTAATGAGCAGGTCCTTCTATTATCTGGACAAGATGCTTTATGTGCCCAGTTTTAAGAATAATATTTCAGCACCAAATCATGCTTGTTTTTACACACAGTTCGCACTATTGTCAAAAGGCTAAAGGACAAGACAAACAACTTGTTGAAAGACGCAGATAACTCCTACAACATGGCACTGATCAAGCTGCCCACAGCAGTGAGACAGATGAACTGGATTCAGTACTGTGGTATGTACAAATTAAAACATTCTTTTTGACACGTAAGCCGGTATGACACCCTTCATGTCTCATTATGTTACACCTGAAGTTGTATTGGTTGATGTATATACTTGGAATGCAAAGAGATTTGCTGTTTTCTTACTCCTTGATGTTTAGCAGGTCCTGAAAAAACAAAAACACCAGTAGATGAGTCAAAGGCAAGTCTCCTTAAACATCAGTTGATGGTCTGCATATTCTTACATTTGCCATTGCACAATATACTGTAATCTTATACAGATGGTATGTATTTCATTTGTGCCCTTATGCAGCAAAAGGAGGTGGCTGCCCAAGTGGAGCTGACCATAGCACAGGATCACACAAATCCACCAAAGTCTGCCAAAAAAGGTAAATTTCTCTTGTGTTTCCTGCTTTTCATAGTTATTTTAATACTGGTATTAATCATATCTGGCTGCCCACATTGACAGCTGCAAAGACCAGTGCAAACTCAGAAGATGAAGAGAATGCAGTGTTCAAGTCTACAACAAAAAAGGTATGTACAAGCGCAATAGGTTTATGGACAGATGGCATCAATGTATTTTTATTTCAGATCCAGTACACACACACTGTTGCTGTATTCACTAGGGGTGCTCTACTAGAAGCTAGAACCTGTATCGTCCGATATTGATCACCGATTACAGTGTCAACTTGAAGCCTTATCATGTAGCATTGTTTATTAAACTATATCTAACAATGTAAACTAAGTAGGGATGCTCCGATCAGGATTTTTGCCACCGATACCAAGTACAGATTCTGATGCTTCAAGTTTATATAACTGATATGTAAGCTCTCTGATCACCATTAACTTTTTTCTACACAGACTACACTTTGTCTGTGTCCTGTATCCAAATTCATATTATTTTAAAAGGTATTAGCTTTGTACTTTATTTTTTATACAGTTCTTGCTGCTAAAATGGGCATAATACTTGTTGGTCATCTCGTAACTCGGCCGGTCCGCCTTAAATACAGCAGTGGTTAGATTACTCTGCCTGTGTCCTGTCTCCAAATTCAAGTTATTTTAAAGGTATTAGCTTTGTACTTTGTTTTTTACACAGTTGTAGCTTCTAAAATGGACATAATACTTGAAGTATTTAGATGATTCTCTTTTAAAAACACGAGGCTAAATTGGTCATCTCGTAACTCGGCTGGTCCACCTTAACAGAAGTGGTTAGAGGCGCTGTAGTTTAAGTATTATGTCAATTTTAGCAGCAACAACTGTGTAAAAAAATAAAGTGCAAAGCTTGTACCTTTTAAAATAACGTGATTTTAGAGACCGGACATGGGCATAGTGCAATCTAACCACTTCTCTATTTAAGGTGGAAAGGCCGAGTTATGAGATGCCCAACTTTAGCCTCGTGTTTTCAGAGATAGAGGGGAGACCAAATCTACACAAGACTATTTTACAGTAATATATCTACAGTAATATATGACTGCGGCACCAAAACATTTACGTCCCCACTGGTTGTGTACGCCCTCACGCATTGACGTCATCAATTGTGATCGATTCCTAAGATCGGCCGTTTAACGAGTACCGATCGAGTCATAAAATGTGATTATCGGCCGATACCGATCTTCGGCCGATCGATTGGAGTATCGCTAATATCAATATAGCGATTCGTTTTCAATTTTCACATGTTCACAATTATGTAAGATTTCTTAGGTTTTTAAGATATTTTAAGCCAACAAGTATGTCAGCTGATACACTGATCAGTCGATTAGGTCTTACAAGCGGCATTCCAACTCATCCAAAAAAATTGACTGGTGCTCCATGTCTCTAGAAAATGCCACTCTACTGGCCCACAGCCAAATGGCTGGAAACATTAACTTTAGCTTGTCATCTGTGTTATCAATGGGTGTGCCTTAAATAGTCAAGTTTATTAGAATGTGTGTCTGGATGCTTTTGGGCGCATAGTGTACATTTTCTTAGTTGTTGCTCCTACTATATTCCACTAAGAGGCACTCTAACTGCTCATAAAAGCTGCTTTGGAGCATAAAATCTCTGACACTTGGCATTTAACCCTATGTAACTATGCCCCCTGCCTGCTTGTGTGTATTTGTGTGGGTCTGTGCTCCTATGTAGGCCATGAACCGCTCCCTAGCAAATGTCATCCTTGGGGGCTATGGCACGTCTTCCACTGGAACAGGCAAACCCATGGAGATCACGGGCACCCACACTGAGGTCAATGTGGAACAGAGTGTGGAGATGATCAAGGAGGCCCAGGACATCATTATTGTTCCAGGTAACTTCAGACATTGTTCGAGGCAACTCTGTGGGATGGAGCAAGGGGGTCTTCAGCTCAAACTTAACCAGGACCGAAGTGTGCTGTCAACATCTTTCAAACATTCCATCAGGTTCTGTCTGTTTAACTAACCTCGCCTGACCCTTATTACATCACTGGCAATTTTAAACCTTTCCTGCACAGGATGAGCACCCCCAAAGCAAGGCCTTTTTCTGGCCTGTTCCAAGGTGGTCTTAGGAGCTAGAGTTTTGTTTTTATATAGGATTTATGGAGGCTTTGAATTAATAGTTGTGCGGTGTATATATGTCTTGTCATACCGCACCAGCCCTTTGAGCAAGCAAGGTGCACGCATGTGGTTTTGCCAGCTGAACTTTCAGACGTCATGCTTGTCTGTCTTTAACTCTCTTGTTGCGACACACACGCAAACAACCTCTTTGACTTCTTTGACACGCTTTCACTGTGTTTAACCTTTGATTACAGTTAGGACCGATTAGGTTGTCTAGTTATTTGGAGTACATCACAAAAATTTTGAGGTGAGTCACTGTTTTTCTGCTCCAAATGGGCAATTCCTCTAAAGGATGTTTGAAACCCTGCAAGGCCTCAAGAATGGCCTCCAGTGAGGCTTGTGACTCTTGAACACTTTGTTCTTCACAACTGGCTGTTGTACTGTTACGTTTTATGATCTGACAGCATGTCTGAGAGAACAAAACGTTGGAGGAACCCAAGTGGTGGAAAAGCTCGACTGTTAAATGAGAGAATATGAAAAGAATGAAGCAAAGATCGAGAATGTTGTTTAGAGTAGTCAAGGCGTCTAGACCAAGCACAATGGAGATAACTCTTTTAAAAAAATAAATAAATACATTTTGAACACCAGCTGTTTGCCTGCTCTGCCTGTTTTATGCATTCAGAGAAAGGACGGTTACAAGTGTACTGCCCTCAGAGCACACACCAGCCTGATCAGGACTGGTGTAAAGTGGACATGTTATAAAAGCAGCACATATGGCTGCATCTCAGCCAGCACTGCTGGCTTCTGGCTATTCTCTAACTGTCCCTTAACCAGCAGCCCCTGCAGAGCAAAGGGTCTGCCTGTCTTTCTTTCTTGGTTTCTCCTTGACTAGTTGACTCTTGTTTTGAGTGTGTTCTGCAACTTTGTTTTGTTTTTCACTTTACTTATAATTGGAGCTGTCACAGTTACTTTGGTTGCTTAACATCTGCAAAAATATTTAAGCATTAGGCTTTTCTGGCTATGATTCCTTTCCTTTAGAGAAATATCTGTTTTAAAAAAGAAATAAAGCAGAAAATCATTAGGAGTGATGGGGCTTTGGTTGTTGACATGTCCACCATAACACACTGTTTTAAAGTATTAGCTTTGACGGATGTTGTGACAGCTCTAGCAAATCGCATCGACTGGAATTGTTTGGCAGCGTCAGGCCTTGTCCTTTAAACAGGGCTTCATGATGGAAAGAAATTCATATTCATTTATTTTCCATATCATTGATTTGCAAAATATGTCTGTTTTTTTGCAAATCAAGGTATGTACAAATAATACAAAAACAGGAAATGGAGGATTGTGTTTCGTTGTTGTTGTTGAAGCACAATTTCATTGTTCTTTTTAGCTCTCTGTATTTTGTCTGTTTAGTTCCTCCTGGAACATGGAATATGGTACAGCTCTTGCTAAGACGCATTAAGGCATAAAGACTTGGAGTTGTTAAAGTTAAGATGGCGACAGATTTTATAAGCGAATTCCTTATATATGAAACTTGCGCTTTTTAATACAGTGCTTTTAAACCATCATTCAGAAAGTGGTTGATTAACAGTGAACATTGGAACTATCCATCTGGCAACATGTTTGTTTTTATTTGTTTTAGATTTGTATTACTTCCTTACACTTGTCCCCTTCCTAGATGTGTGTGTATGTGTTTTCTCTATAATGAAATGTCTGTGTGCTCTTTTGCAGGTTATGGTCTGTGTGCTGCTAAGGCTCAGTATCCCATCGCTGATCTGGTCAAGACGCTGACAGAGCAGGGCAAAAATATCAGGTACACACACACTATAATATAGAATAACCATAAACTACTGCCACTCACAGATGTTAGAACTGGACTCTGTTTTTGTTTTTATTTTCTTTTTCCTGTTAGTGTTTCTGTTCTCAGTTCTCACAGGAGGTCTAGAATGTGTCCATGATGGTAGATTACAGCTTAAACATCTCACTGTGTGCTAGTCACCTACACATTTTTTTTATTATTTCCCAGCAGTCACATGTAGGATTTCCCAGTTTCAAAGTTTGAGTATGGTCATTCTGTTCTTCCAGTTTTGTGTTCTTTTGCTAATGCTCTGTACTGATCAGTGCAATGGAACACTGATGGAGCTCAAGAAACAGGGTGACAGGTGCAGACAGGACAATCTTCCAGGGCGTACATGACTCCAAAACACACACTGTTTTCAGAAACCAACATGGCCAGATGTATATGTTTATGTTGTTTGATCTGTTTAGGGTAAAACAGGTTTAAATCTGGCACACTGGACTCCTTCATGGTTTTATCAAGCGTCGCTGTGGTCCACAAAGCCACATAGTTAATTCATGTAAAATTCATCAGTCTGAAATCTAAGGATAGATTGAACTTCTTTACTTATAATGAGTTGGCTGATTGTCAGTTGTGTGGTTTGAGCAAAAATCTCAGTTTCAATGTGCTATTGAGAACAATGATTTTCATGGCAGATATTGCAGCTTCTGTAATTACTTTTTTGTGGTTTTGGTTGGTGGTCTAGTGTGTCCTGAATTTGGATTGGATCAAGAATGTTCTGTTTGGTGCTAAACAGAAAATGTGATAAAGTAAAGGTAATGTTTTCTAAATATAATGTAACAGGTGCTATCGTTAATGTGTAGTTTTATTCAGTTTTCGACTGGTGGCAGCCGGGTTTAGGTTGGACAGTATTTTGTTATTATGATTGTTATTTTTATTATTTTTGTTGTTATACTGCCCAAAGAGTGTGTTTCTCATTTGCTGCTGTGGTTCTTGTTCACTCGCTCTCCCCTCTCTCCCACTTTGCTCTTGTCAACCCTCTAGATATTGGTTGTCTTCACTGGTCTCACCACACTAATTATGGCAAAAAGACTAATTACGGTTTCCTCTGTGTTCTTTCTTAAAGGACCCCACAGCACACTGCACCATGTGATGGCACACACATGCTCTCTCTAATCAGTCCCAGGATGTTAGTGTGTGTTTCCAGCCCCTGTTATGCATGTGGTGGGTGAAGTGCTGGTCAGCTGGCATGCACCTTTATGGTCTGGATTGATCAGTGACCACATTTTGCTATTTGAAACGTTTTCCAGGCGAGAGAGTGGTGTTGTCTCCTTGGGAGAGTTTTGATTAGGGTTGACTGTGCACCTTGAGGGCCTCTTTTCATTTCTATGCCAAATTACCGTTCTTGCTGATTCTCTCATGGATTGTCGCAGTGACTGGAGTGAAGTTTCTCTTTCTTTAAAATGCAATTTGCAGCATAGTTGAACAACTCAATCCAACCATCCATTCTTTCATTAGTTTTTCCACCTGGTTCAGCATGGGCTCTCGGCGGTGCTCTCCTCGTCTGGCTGTGGTTCTGCCAGCACTACAGGGCCACAGAGGAGGAGAGTGTGTGTCTCTCTCTCCTCCTCCGTGGCCCTGTAGACGGGGAGAGAGGCAGGCCGGAAGCTTGTGTAATTTTCTTTCTTTCGTTTGATCTGGGAGCCCGACAGCTGCTGCCAATTAGGGCATTTGCAGTTGATTAGAGGGGGAGATGGGTGGCCAGAGAGTGGACAGATTAGGTAGCATTCTTGTCCCCCCACCACTCTCTCAACTAATTGGCAGGGGGTGTTGCCCAATTGAGAGGACTGTAGGCAGAGCTCTCTCTCTCTCTCTCTCTCTCTCTCTCTCTCTCTCTCTCTCTCTTTCTCTCTCTCTCTCTCTCTCTCTCTCTCTCTCTCTCTCTCTCTCTCTCTCTCTCTCTCTCTCTCTCTCTCTCTCGCTCTCTCTCTCTCTCGCTCTCTCTCGCTCTCTCTCGCTCTCACATATATTGCAATTCAGGATCATTTTACTGAAATATTGTGCGCAGTGTTGCCAAATCAGAGTTTAAAGCTGAGCACATTCAGTAGATGAAACAGTAGCAGCAGCCTAATAATTATAGCATAAGTCATGCAGTGCATTCATGTGCTTTCACTTTTTGACACACTCATTTATTTGCATATAGAGCGTGGAGAATGTGAAGTGTGAATTGTGGTCTTCCTTAGCTACTGGATTGCGTGAAAGACCTTGGCTTGGTTTGTAGAACAATCCTAAATTGAGCCAGAAAGGCAGCACAAGTCTACAGTGTGACAAGCTGTCATAGTGAAAAGCAGCTAATGTTTTGATAATGTAAAGGCGCTGTGTGATTGTGGGAAGTGCAGTGGTAATGGGGAAAGCAGAGGGTCAGGCTGTTTGGCGGACAGGATAGTGGCGCTTGGACACTGTGCCATCGGAGTCCTCTTGCTGCAGCTGCAGCTTATGTAAGTCTTCCACACCATGGATGTTGATTGACAAATCCCAAGTCTGAGACTTTTGATGTCTGCTATGCTTTTAGGTGATTACTGGTCAGCCTTTTCTCTCTGTTTTCTTCAAGTGATGGCTCAGTTTACTGAAAGCAACTGACAAATAGTGATTTGATGACACACTGATGAAGGATACCATATAATTTTTATGTTTTGATTCGCCATTTTCTTTTTTCCAGGTAAGACTCATGTTTGTTTTTGAATCCGGGAAGAACTTAAGAACCTGTTTTTGAAACTGGGAACAACTTAAATTTTCTGTTTAAAACACTGATCTGAGACGACAGGTGACCCAGACTCTAATGATTTAATGATGGTCATTTTTCTAACAAGGCCACTCTTCCAGTAAGCGTTCAGAGTGGAGACCATATTGGCATGCCACTTCCTGTGTGTGTGCCCTGGGCCTGTTGGCTGTGATCTGGGCTTTTTTTTATGGCAAGGTCGGGTCATAAAGGCACTTGACAGCCTCAGGGACTGTTCGTCTTCCTCCAGCCATTTCCCCTCAGCGCGGGCTTTTACTACTGCTAGCATTAAAAAGATAGCTTCTGCTATAGCTTACTTCCTCCTCTCTTAACCTCTGCTAAACGTCCTGACCCTCACCTCCTCAGTTCTAGTATTTAGGTACTGTTCAAAGAGTCCTCCATTTCTACTGTATGGAGACGTGTAATCTCTTCTAAAGCCCCGTGCCTGCAAAATTAGATAGATGTAGATGTGACCTGTTTGTTTTTTTGTAGGTTTGGCATTCACCCTGTTGCTGGACGCATGCCTGGACAGCTGAATGTGCTTTTGGCTGAGGCTGGCGTGCCGTACGATGTTGTTCTGGAGATGGATGAGATCAATGATGACTTCCCTGGTATGGTTTTGAATCAGTGATCCTGCTTCTGAATAGTTTCCATAGTCCTTGTTCCTCAAGCTTGTAGCCAGGTTTAAACAGTTATACTTCTATTTGCTTTTCTCCAATTTTGACCTGTGACTCTGGCTGTTTTAGAGACTGACCTGGTTTTGGTAATCGGAGCCAATGATACAGTAAACTCAGCTGCTCAGGAGGACCCCAACTCCATCATTGCTGGCATGCCAGTGCTTGAGGTTTGGAAGTCCAAACAGGTGAGTGGCAAATATTCTGACTTATAGAGACTCTCCTACTAGAAGAAAGAATTTGTCAGTGCATCTGTAGTAAACATGTCTGTGCGCTCAGCAGTGACAAAGCAGTCTTTAGAGATTTCTGGGTTTTAATACTAGGAAAACCTGATTGCTTATGATGTATCTTGGAAGGAGTCATTTGTAAAGAGCTACATGAAAGTGGATGTATGTAATTGAGGTAGGCTGTTAATTTTTTTCCCCTGCTAGCAGGCTCACAAGGTAAAGCTTGTAGGATATAATGCAGACTGAAGCCAAAAGCTACTGCTAGAAAGCTGGCCATCTTATGATATAACTTAACTGCCTTCAAGTCATTATACCAATGGACATCATGGATTATTCTGTCCATGAGTCTGCAGGTGAGCTGCATGGGTGATGACAAACAGGTCATAGGAAACCCAGTTTGATCTATTGTTTGTCTGGCATCTGTTCTAATGGATATTCCAGTAATTTTACTTCAGATTTATCCCTTTTAGTTTAGACTCCATGCTGTAAAAACATTTTCCTCTCAGTTTTTTACTTCATATTTGCTATATATATAAAGAATAGCCATTTTGTTCCAAAACTAGTACCACTCTTGGCTAGCAGGATGAGTGTATTTGTTAGCATATTGATCAGTGGTTGTTTAATGGCTTATTGATCAGCGTACCCATTGTAATCTTGATGGAAATTCCCAAATGTTTTATAGTATAATTGCATAAGTAATTGTGGGCATTTTAGTGAGAGAACAGTAAAAGATGTAAAGTCAAGAAAACGTGCTATGCTACACAATGCTATTACACATTAAATTCGAGTTTTATGCTGGAGTGCTGTTTAAAGCACTGGGATTAACGGAATATAATAAATGAATGAAGGTTTCCCTCTTTTTTTTTTCTGGTTTGAGATTCCCACACAAAATGAGAGGAAACCCTCCCTCCCTTCCAAAAGTGTCCAGGTGTAGCTTAGCCAGTGCAGATCCCACGCTGCTTCTATTAACTCTGACTCACTCCGTTAGGAATGATGACATTTCAGCGCATCAGACAGGAACTTTCCCTAAATATGGGCTGCCATGTCTCAGTGCATTAGCAGCTTTCAGTACCTCTGCCTAGGTATATAGTTATGTTGGGACAGAAAAGAAAAATAAACCTCATCCACATATGTTCAGCTTTTATTTTTGTTGTGGCAAAGAGTGTTTGCAAACATGACCTATGTAGTCAAAACCATCCACCTTAGCCTTACAAAGGATATTTGTTTGTGTGGCCTCTTCCAGGTCTTGATTAAACTGTCTTTGTAGTGGCACTTCTGACGGCGCGATAGAGTCGCTGTACGTCGAGTCTTCCCATAGGCTTGCAGGCCTGGAGTCTTTTGCTGCATCCCCAATCGCTAATTGCTATCTTAGAGGGACCTTAATTTGTAACTTCAGTCCCAAATGGAACCAGCTGCCCTAAGAATAATGTAACAAGGCCATACTGAGAGATGCTGGGGAATGTGAACACATGACATTGAGGAGTTGCACGCTGGGTGTGTGGTGTTCTCCTCTCTTTGAACCTTCTCTCAATCACCTGGCTGCCAGTGATCAACCACAGGCCTTCATCAGGACAGACAATGATATTAAAAGGGTTTGTCTGCTGATTTGAGGTCCCTGGATGAGGGTCATTTTGTTCCAGCTATCTTTCAGCATATTGAATAACACCAAAGCAAGACCAGCGGCGAGGACTCTCCTCTCTGGTTTTACTTATTGAATTACTAAAGGGTTCCTGCTTCCCAAACAGATGCTCCCAATTACAGGATCGCTTTTACTCCTTTTCTCAGGAAGTGCTCGGCCTGAGTTTTGTGCTCAAGACACTAATGACTTTTAATTTTGCAAATGGCAGATACTTAAATAACCATTAGAAGCTGGAGGCTTGAGATCCTTTCTCTGTATTATACAAATGTAGTCAGCCACACTATGTGCAGGTGCAATACAGGGTTTTAAGACACAAATTGTGCCATTTGGCATTAGATTATCTCTACCTAGTGAAGAACTATGAGGGGGAGGAGAAAAATCGTAATATATGTGTTACATTTAAAATTAGATACTTCATTCTGTTGACTTTGGTACCAGAATAATTCTGGCTTGGATCGTTCCACCTAGCTAAACAAATAATCTTTTTTTCAACCCTCTAGGTCATTGTGATGAAGAGATCACTGGGTGTGGGCTATGCTGCTGTGGACAACCCCATCTTCTACAAGCCCAACACTGCCATGCTTTTAGGTGATGCCAAGAAGACTTGTGACGCTCTGTCCGCTAAAGTGCGTGAAGGCTAATGATTAGCTAGGCCCTCCAGGAGGGGGAAGAATCACTGCACTCAGAGTGTGCACACTGAACAAACCTTTAGACATAAAGTAGTATCCATAATGTCTCACTCCTGAAAACATTCTCTATGCTTTTTTTTCTTTCTTATTTGGATGTAGGTTTAGTTCACCTTCAGTATTTGTTTTAATGACATTTTTTTGTCTTCCAGACATGTGTAACTAAACTAAGCTAAAAAGGAAAAAGCATTAACTCCTTTTGTAGGACCTTAGCACATCTTGTGTGGGTTTTGTATTTAAAGGAAACGTTTAAGTAAATTAGTTTGTTTTTTCCCCTTCTTTTTAGGTAGTGTAGCTTTTTTTTTGGGGGGGGGGGTGTCCATCTCTGTGACCAACCTGTGATGTGGTATTGTAACATATGGTTAGGAACTTCTACAGAAAGGAACTACTGAATGTTGATGGTCAGTGTCAGAAGGCAATTTTTCCACTCAGTATAAACACTTGCTTACCTTGTCTCTTGGCTTTGATGGATCAGTGCTGATATGAAGTAAAGTCCACCTAAATATAAATGGAATGCTTGGCTCTAGAGGGATCAAAAAATTGTTTTTTTTTCATGCTACACCAAAATTTCATGCCCTTAAACAAGATGAATGTCAAAATTTAATTTATGGCTAATTTAATAATCGTTGATGTACTGCTAGTTTCTTAGCATGCTTTCAGATCTGTTAATGGCACTGTCCCTTTGTGTTATTTGACCATTTTTTATGACTCACTGGGACCCTATGAATTACAAGTTTAAAATCGAGAAAATGACAGACCATGACAACAGTCCTACCTCTTGACCGTTTAAAACTTGACCAAACAGTCTGTTTTGGTTCCCTCCAAGCACTATAGCACAGTTTCCAACTCTGCCTGCTTGATGTGAGCTTGATGTCAGCCACATGAAAAGGCTTATTTGTAGGTTGATTATGCATTATATGAGTTGAGCCAATGTCCTGGAAGGGTACCATTTAATGCCACTTGTCATTTCAAAGGTTTTTATTTTAAATTGAATGTCCGATTAAGGCAAGAAGAAACAAGCAATAAAAGTTACATTATAAGGTTAGAAAACTCTTGGTTGTTTGTGTGAAAGTCAACTTTTGCATCACTTTGATCCACTTCTCCTCAATACTTCTGGACATGTCAGGTTTAGAGATGTGCCCCTTCATGTTTAGAAATGCTGAAGCTGTTAAACATTCTTTAACTGGGAAAACATGGGAGTGAAAGGGAACAAGTCTTCAGACATTTCATTGTGCCATGGTTGGGAGAAGAATGAGTTTGATGACATACTGTAAAGTGTTTCTCGATCTTCTCACTTGATCATGGAAAATCACTCTTAATAAACATCTGGATATAAAAACTGATGGAATGGATAGTCAATTCTTAAGCTTGCATGCTTTCATCTTAATGGTTGCACGCAGATTTAATGTTCATAGGCTTGCCACGCGAGTAGTGTTTGTATCACTGCAGTGTATCTTTGGAAACCACACTGATAATGCGCCTGCACAAGTAGCAGTGATTGGCCATTGTAATCTTCAAGATGAACTGGTGCAAGATCTGTGTTATTTTCTCGCCCATATATGTGTGAAGTTCAGCATGGAGATGCTTGTTTCACAAATAAATAGGATTGCATGAGTTTATCATGAGGGCTCTTTCACTTCTGCAACAAGTGGCACTCAGAAATGATATCATCTGCACCTCTCCTGACTTAAAGAAGGATGAGGGCTTGTCAAGAAAGTGCTCTGGGTAGCATTATACTCTCGAGAAATTCTTCAGTGATTCTTGACTAGAATATACAAAACCTTTTGTTGGTTTAGAGCTTTAACATTATATAGATTATTCATACCTGCAATTCCTCAAGATTCAAGATTCTTTGTCACATGCATAGTTATACATGTACACGCAGTGAAATGTATCCTGAACCGCCAGCGTTTACCCTGCAGTCATAAAAAATACCATTTTAAATTAAATATTTTATTTACAGAAGTATAAATGTGCATTTTATTTACAGAAAAAAAAATTAAGACTGGCCATACTTTCAAACAGGCCTTGATTTACACAGCTTACTTTTCCATTCCATTCATTTGGTGCAACATTTCCTACATTTCTTGTCTTCTTGTCCTTATCATAATAATTTGCCAATCCCTAGCTATCAATTCTGCTTTTATTTTTATTTTGACTTTGTCCCCTACTTCTCCTAGGAGTGCTTGTAAGGTTTTTGTGGCAATGATGGGGCCTGATGGTTCTTCTTGCCTCTACATTGGTGCTGAAACCCAATTTAATGGGGTTTTGTGACTGATTGCATTACACACTATCTTCAGCTTTGCTTCAGCTGGAAAACACCATAGGAAATATGCGTGAATGGAGTGAGAAAGACTGCGTTCCCTTTGCCACAAATGTGACTAAATTACTGTTCGTCTCAGAAAGTAAAGAGGATGTGGCTTATTTCTACTGGACAGTGTCTCGGTCAGCATTCTTGTGTTCATTTCTGTTCCTCAGTCTTAGGCAGCGTAACTCCACTCCTCAAATATTGGAGTGAGCAGCTCCAGCTTTGATGCATTTTAGATTTGTAGTTTATTGATTAAATACACGAGTGACTTTAATCCGTTTGCAAGGGGTCTAAACGTAATCCCAGAGACATAGCCTCAAAGCTGATAAAAGGACTTTGACTCATTGATCATTCTTTCCTGCAGTCTGCACACCTGTTCCACCTGCCTGGCTGTTTTAAAGGCTTAAACACACAGTTCTACAATATTAAACCCCCCTTTCATCATCCAGCCCACTGTATATTACTCCACTTTTAAACACAGAACCATTGCACCCTGATCTCCAAATGTCCCATTTCAAGCTAATGCTCACTGTATCACAGATGCTCTTAAAAGCCAGAGCTGATTGACTCGAAAGATAAAGATTAATGTCAACAAGCCACCATGCTGCTCTTACCATGCCCTCCCTATTAGGCCTGACATTTAAGAAACATAAACATGTTTGAGTGTCCTTTTAAGATACTTTTATTGACCAGCTGCCCTCTTTGAGTTTTTTTTCCCCTGGACATGAATGTTGGGATGAAAGGATATGTGTGTTGGTGTGTGTTTTAATGTAGCAGATAGGGAGCTTTTTTGAGCTTTCGCAGAAAAGTCCTGGCCTTCTGTGCTGAGAGATCGTTTGGTAAACAACATCCACTATTTGGCAGCCTGAGTTCCAGCACTATGTTGTGGTTTCAGATTGTATATAGAATGTAGAGAGGATATTATATGCTACTATACATGTATGACAGGCCATTATCAGGTAGCAGATCATCATTTACATGCATATTATTTTATCTACATAAACATAAGATTTCCTTTCCCATTTGAGGACACTAAAGAACACAAACCATAACGAGCTTCTTTGAATTGTCTTGGATTAAAGGAATGAAATGACGTCTCTACATAAAATACATTTAATTCTGTGTTTTAATACACTTGACAGAATGGATCCATGTGCTGTGGCCTTGGTTTCAGACTAAAGTGTCTGGCCTGTGATGCCTTGGGCCTGAAAGTGTGTTTGTGCAGCACTGGCCAGGGACAAAATATTTACCTTGGTGTTGTTTTAAACATCAAGCCACAATGTGATGTGTGTTAGCATAGAGGGGCATCCCTGTGTGACCTCCCACACTCTCAGCTGTGGACTTCAAAACCTTAGTATATACTGTATAAGCATATTCACATGCTAAGGGTGTTCCTGTGTCTTGCTGGTCAAGCATGGTGTACTGACAAGACAGCATCTAGTGTAAAATGTGTTAACCAGCCTTTTGTTTTGGTTAATGTTTTTAATCAATTGTAATTTTAGGCATAGTAAAACTCATACAGTGGCATAAGGTCAATGTAGAGGCCTCTAAGAACTAAAACAGAACCCTTGCCAGCTTAGTGATGGGTGGAAGCTAAAAAGGTAACTATATAAAAAAAAAACATCACTATACATCACTATACATTTTGTATTTAATCCCTGAAAATATTGTAGTACCAGTCATATTTTACTGTGAAGGTTCGGTTGGAAATACAAGGATTCAATTTTTGAATGGAAAAATTCTTCAATGTAAAATGTGAGTCAGGACAAAAAAAACAAAAAGGTTTTTCCTGTAGCAGTCCAGCAAGTTTTCCCATTGATTAGGACTTTAGGACCTAGACTAAAGGCCTAACAAAGATTTATCAGTGCCATATTAGACAAGTCATTCTGTTGTAAGACAAAATGTATTGGATATGTAACATTATGTTTTTCCACCAGGCGCGATAGCTAAAATGCATTCATTTTTCGCAGAGAGTAGTGGTCACTGACTTCTTTGGAAGATCTATTTTCTTGCTGTGTTTAGCTCCAACCTGCACTCCCTGCTTAACACTCCAGCCAATCTGGGACCAGGGTTGGTGATGACTTTCCTAAAGAAAACCAGCTTAGTTCCTAAGTTCCATGGCCAAGACACAAACTATAGTATAACATAGTCTATCAGAGGTCTGTTAGGGAGTGAGAGCGGAATCAACTAATCCAGATTTGATTTTCAATGGGTGGGACCAGTTTGGTTGAAAAAAAGTCAGTTTAGGCCGTTTCAGAGTTTTAGATGCAGCACTGTCTGCAAACACAGAAGTAACCTACCCTTTCAGTCAGTTGTTAGAAATTGAAAATAGAAGCTGCATTGCATAAAAAATATATATATGTTAATGTCTGTTTGAGCTTTTATGGCCCAAACTGAAGGCCTAGATCTAGCAGTCACAATTCACCACTGACCAGAATGTGAAATGCCTGGTTTTGTCTCACCTGTTTGCTTGTTCTGTCTCAACAGTCTATATGGACCCCTCCACAAGTTGTTTTTTTTTCCATAATGCGAATCACTGGTCTGTAAATTCTTAAAATGCTCATGTGTGAAAAGCTCAGTGTAATATAATTCACTTTCAGTAAAGATGATAGTTATAACAAGTTAAGTGAGCTCAGGCGTATGTGAAAACTGCTGGTGGCCAGTGTGTCATGGAGGTTGGTTAAGTAGGTATCATTTCTGGAAACAAATTTGAATTGTAGGACTCTTCAGTTTGCAATCCAAAGCCAGCTGCTTACGTCACATCTGATTGTGCCATTTTCTGTTGAGAAGTCACTGTGGACCCATTTAAATAATAATAACAATGCATTTTATTTATAGGCATTCAAGGACACCTTACAAGAACAGTAAAAAAATAAATAAACACAATAACAATATGTCATGTAATTTAAGACAATAAAATACAACAACAATAATGAATAGGGTATATTCATTAAATATAACTTTAAAAAGGATCTAATAGATGTCAGACAGAAGACATGAAACCAAAGCTTCAGATCTTTACAGAGAGCCTCTTCCTGCTGTCCAAATCGCCACTCCGTGAATGTGCCTGCAGGACAAACTCAGACATCCATGCCCATAGACAGCACCTAGCCCCTCCACTTTTTGTTTACATGTCAACCACATTGCAGTGAACACGTAAGGTCATCTATGAACACTGTGAATTTCTCAGTGCAAAATTATGCCAAGCTCAGGGAGCAGCCAGCACTGAAGTGCATGTCGGCTGTGAAGAATTATAAGCAGTAATCAAGCAGCATAGCTGTGTGGAGGTGTCAGTGATGAGCCTGGAATAACAGCCAGGCTTCCTTCCAGCTCCTCGCTTCCCCCCATGTTACTGGATGCCTCATCTTTCTCCATATATCATAGACTGACTTTTTTGGACCTGTACAGTAGTGAAGCGTTGATCAAGGCTCCCTGGGGTCAAGGGTTTAACCCAGGCCACATCCAAACGCGCAGCTGTTTGAACTCACTCCGAGAACAGTAAAACAAACTCATATGAAACACGTCTTTAGGACTAATGGGTCTTTTGAGGGAACTGGCCAGTCTTGTGGCTTTGTGCTGTAAATAAAAGGAAATAACAGCAAATGCAAGATCCAAACATGACTATGCTTTTTTTTCTGTTTTGAGTAATTTGAAATTCATTTTATGTTTTAGTTCAATAGTGGTTACTAGGGCTGCACAATTTATTGCATTATCAGTGCTAATAGAAATACAGACGCTGGGTGATTTAGTAATTCTATTAGCAGAAATGTAGACTTTATGAGCTTTTGATATTAAAGTAACAATTTTTATTAATCATAGTGATTTTAGTTTATGTATATATAATTAACCCCTTAAACTGCCTTAAAATGCTTGTATATAAGTAATCACCAATACAAGTTACCAAATACTTTTAGTAGTTCAGTCTAAAGATCAAGAACTGTAGTTTGAGAGGTTTGAATAGAACATAAATGACCAAAGATAATGTCTTTTGTTATTAAGTTAGTACTTTGATTAGTTGATGGAGTGAAATTTTGTAATAATACTGTGTAATTACCCAAGACCCATGACTGTGGGCTCAAAACAGCTGGGAAGTGTTTTTTGCTGCATGCCGTCATTGCCGTCACTCAGCGCTGTGGCCTGCCTCCCTCACCGTGCACCTTTATCTCATTCCATGACATGGCAGCCACTTTAGCCTGTCAGGAGAGGTGCCTCTTATCTGAGGAGTGCGTAAGATTTCCGTGAGAATCCCCCTCAAGAAATGCCTAAAAAGAAGGATTGGAATCCCACAGGAATTATCTGACACTGTGATCCTGTATCTGGGAGGGCAGAGCCAGCACCCCATGTGGTGGTTTCTCAGATGTGTGTTTGTGTGTTGAGGAGTAAATCAGCACCAATTATAGGACATAAACCCTATTCTCTTATATCCTGAATGTGAGGTCTGAATGCAAACAGCATAATATGCACTACTCTGCACTAGAATACACTACAAAAACAATATTTAGGAAAGTAAAACATCTCTAATCTAGTTATTATATGTAATATGTTGAGATTGTTATTAGAGGGGTTTACATTTTTTGTAATCTTAGAAATGTGTAACTCAATCAGGCACAACATTAAAATCACTGACAGTTGAAGTGAAAGCACTGGGTGGGATACTGGATGTTGATGTGTTAGAAGCAGGAAAATATGGGTAAGTGTAAGGATCTGAGTAATTTTGATCAGGACCAGACTGTGATGGCTTAATGTCTGGGTCAGAGCATCTCTGAAACGACAGGTCTCATGGAGTGTTCCTGGTATAGAGTGTTCAGTACAGTGTTCAGAGGTCAGTACCCAGGGTATCAGGCATTCTCCCAGTGGGCCGACATGCTATTTGGGGCAACCGTTTATTGATTTATTTATTTATGTATTGGTCTGAGCAGCCCTTAAGACTTGTATATCTGTGGCCCAACTGACACTGGGCTGGCTCAATCAACTTTTCAAACACCACCACTTTCTCTTTGGTCCCTGTGCCTGTGTAATGCATTTGTCAACCACAAAACACTCCTCTGGCCCATTGGTTCTTTTCTTTACTGACATGGGGCTGGCCCAATCATATCTTTAAACTCCCCCCCCTTTTGGCTCTGTGCCAGTGGATGAGATAGAGAAAGAAAACGCGAAGGGGCCCAGAGAAACAGTGAGAGAAAAATAAGGCACTTCAGGCAGATGCTGCCAAATGTGCCAAAGTTACAGACATTGTTTGCTGCAGGGCCTTCATCAGCTGATGATGGTGGTGGTCGCGGCAATGAACCTGCGGTAAGCTGGACT
>JBBPCY010000142.1:11357682-11376523 GCA_037974405.1 Brachyalestes nurse | reverse complement strand
GTTCTGCTCTCATACTCTGAGTTACAGCTGCTGCTGCTGGTGCACGGGTTAGAATGAGTTCTCCACTTAAGATATGACTGAACCGTCCTGCAAACACACACACACACACACACACACACACACACACACACACACACAGCACTGTTCAACATCTTTAATAGTATAAAACCAATTTCGTTGCATATAAATGCAGAAAAGGACTCTAATGTAATACAGCAATGAACCTAACATTTCATATAATTTGTAAAAAATAAGAAAAACAAGAAAGGGCAGTAACAGAGTGAGAGTGTGTAGCAGGCATTACCAGTCAGGGGTGTTTGACCCAGGATGTTTCATGGCTTTTAAAAGCTGGCAAATCCACTCTTGTCTGAGATCTGCTGTGTCTGCAGCCTTAAAAAGTATATACATACATAAAAACAAGCTAAAGTTAACTTGTCAAGTTATAATACTAATAAATTAGTACAGGTAATGGTACAGTTAATTATACAATTAAAAGGAAATAAAGTCATCCAGAGTTGTTTGATGTTTGACACACTAAGTACCAGCTAAATTTACAGCCTCAGAATTGTACAAAAGGGAAGTGGTGGATGCAAGAAGTAATTAAAAGTGTCCTGTCTGAAGCATGAAACACTGTTTTAAAATAGTATTCTGAGCATTTGACATATTTTTAAATACATGGCGAAGTACAAAACACTGTCACATGTAAAAGTATTTGCATTTACATTTTACGTTGTTTTATCAATATGACGAAACTCAGAGGACATGATATCTGTGCTGAAGATATTATGACTCCTGGTTGCTATAACCACCACTATCATGTCAAAATTACAGTGGGTATAAAAAGGAATCACTAGGTCATGCAAAGGCATTCCTGTTTTCTCCTTCAGCAACTGTGTGGTCAACTTTTTTGCAGAGAAACACCTCCTTGCTTTCCTGTAGATATGGTGGTCTTCGGATGGTTAGCTGTATTGGCTTTCCACTAGATGTACTGTTGTTTGAATTTTGGTCTCATCTGACCATGACACCATTCTCCATTTGCCCTCAGAATCTTTCATGTGCATTGTGCAAAGCTCAGTCAAGACTTAATGTGGCTTTTCTTGAAGAGGGACTTTTTTTCTTGCAACTCTCCCATAAAAGCCACATTTGTGGAGCACTTGTGATATTGTTGTCACAAACAATAACCGCTCTTTGCCATAAGTTCCTGTAACTGCTTCAAAGTTGTCAAGGGCCTCTTGGTAACCTCTCTGACCAGTTTCCTTTTCGCTCTTCTGTCCAGTTTGGAGGGACGACCCGATCCGGGGAGATTACTACTAGTACAAAACACTTTCCACTTCTTATTTCTTGACTTGAATGTGCTCCTAGGGATTGGTGAAGTCTTTGAACTTCTTTTTGTATTTCTACCCTTGCTACCCATACCTGTTTGTTCTAATAAGCACTAATAAGCACTGAAGCTACAATAGCTTTTTTATATTGAACTAATCACAACAATCACAACTGATCACAGATGGAAGCCAATTTGGTGTTCAATGAAGCAGGTGATTAGTTACACCTGATTGTGTTTAAGTACAGCTGAAATTTTCATTTTTTTGTGTCTTCATTTCAGGCTGCAAAGCAACAAAATGTGAATATTTTGAAGGTGAATTTATTCATACTGGGTAAAGAAAAGCTTCTTTACCCACTATACATAAATTCCCCTATAAACACACTTCAGGGAATACAACAATACACAACAGAGAACAATTTGTGATGTATACAATCAAGAACTTTCACATTCACTGGACCAAGACGTGATGAGACCAAATAGGGTGATGTGTTCCTCTCTGGAAACAAAAGTCAATAGTGCTATTTGTTACTAAGAACAGAATTAGGTTGTATCTGTGTTGGTGAGAGACTGCAGGCCACATCCTCAATCAGGCGCAGTCCTGAGTGGAGAAGAGCAAGACGAAAACTCACCAGAACTTTCCTCTTCCCGTTTTTCATGGTGAGCTCGAAGAGGTAGCGCTTGTTCTCAGTCCGCGCCAGCTCATGCACAGACTCAACCTGATCCACAGAGCATCAGAAAGCACTACTGGTTATTCTCATGATAAACAGGTTAAAAAAATAATAATAAATATATGTAATTATAATATGATTATAATACATTTTTTTAAAAAGGTAAATAATAACTCAGTGTTAACATTGCACTGAGATCTGTGTTTGAGAAGACAAAGCCCATCAACATCTGCTTTATATTTTTTTGATCACACCGTGATCTAATGGAAGAAGAAGCAATCGCACAATACACAATGGAGTCACAAAAACTGAGGAGATGCGACTTACCTCGAACAGGTAGTACTGCCCTCTAAGGTCTGACTGCCAGGGGAAATGAGCAAGAAATACTGTTCACATTTTACTGCCAGTATGCAACTTTGCTACAGCTGTGTGCTTTAAACAAGAGCGTCAGTGCATGCTGTATTAAAAATTAATCTAAATGCTGAATTGGAAAAGGCTCCTTCCAGGCTTGTGCTTGAACAAACCTATGGATCAGCACACCAATAAACAAATACACATAAAAAGAACTTCAACTGAAAGAAAGACTGAAATGAAAAAAAAATAAATAAATAAATAATAAATAATAAATAATAATAAAAAAATCCTAGTTAAGGCAACAATTTATTTTGCCCATATTCTACCTTTTCCTTTTCTATTTTCAGTTGAATTCTGCTCAGACCATTGCCATTGATCTCTTTGTTTTCTTTAGAACTAAGCCGGCTGTTTTAGTAACTTTATTTATAAGACTGATATAAGTAAACAATACATGTGAATATGGCAAAACACAAAACTGTTAGTAGTTAGACTTAAAGTATCTGGGGTCAGATATCCAGATCTGCAATGATATGCATCCCAAGCTAGGAAATGCATGTTTTAACACTTTTGCCCACATCTTACCCACAGCTATAGATAAACAACAACACTACAAACCCCTTCAAGAACAGGCAGCAACACTGCTATAGGCGCGCACGGTAGTTATATGCTATAGACTATTTTATGTGGAGGAAAAAATCAAAGAAACATTTCTGTGTATATGTGTAATAACCAGTCCATGTCCAGTGAGTAAAGTGTAGTATATGTCAGATCAGTGTAAAGGAAGGTGAACAACATACATGGGAAAATACTCACAGTGGATCCATTTTTCTTGGTGTAGAAGAAAAGGGTTGTATTATGTAGTTTGAACCAATAGGTCACCCATCTCAGCCTCTGATAGTAAAATAATGGATTAATTAAAGGCGAATGTCTCTTTGGCTCTGTACCAACAGCATGCTGGACTATAAACTTTTTGTTAGAACTGTTATCAGTTGGTTATTCTTCATATGCCTGAAAACCCGACAGGCCAGTGATCACACAAAGTTAGCTATTTGGATGCTAAAAACTCCTAATGGCATTACCTTCAACAGATCAGTTTACACGTTATTACGGTGTGCTGTGTGGCCTATAACAAGTACATTATGAAACTGCAGAATAAATACAGGGGCCTTATTAATTAAAAAATGAGTTGCTTACCATTTTGTCTTTTCTTTTCTTCAAGAACCCTTGACATAGTGGTGTAAAAACTACCCCACCTTCTCCAGAAGACATTGTTACCTGCTGTCCTGCTGTTTATTTCAGAGCTTGTACATTTGATAAGTGCATCACTTCCTGTTTTAGAGGCCCTCCTGCAGGAATACTACAACCCTTTTTCCCACTTCTGCGTTTTATCCAACAGACATATTGTGAGTGTTGTAACATACCAATAATGGTCAGATAACTCAAATTCATGCTGATGCACATTAATCAAACCCTTTTCCAATAATCACCAAAGTTTGTATATGTGTGAAGATGCTGCAAGTATAGTATTATCTATACTGAATTGCGGTGCATTTTTCAGTATTAAATAAAATGACCTTAATCTTATTCTTCCCATTTATAAGGGGTAATGTCTAAACAAAAAGGCTGACAGATGGAAATCCAAGAAGGATGGTCAGTGTGTAAAAGGCAAATAAACACACAGGGTGAGATCACACAGTAGTTTATTGTAAATGTCTGAAAGGTCATAAATGAGTACAAGAGTTTTCTGGTTTTGAATTGGGAGATTGCACTGAAAAATAACAATGAAGCATCATGAGACCAAAGCAAAGAGCAAAAAAAAAACAGTGATCATATTTACTGGATAGAGATCAGTAAATATTTAATGTGGAGCTTACTGACGATTCTCACAGAGACCGCGTCCCATCGACCAGACCACTGAACCCAGGCTCGGAAGCTTTCCGAGACTAAGTGAGGCCTTGTTATCTTTGCCAACTTAGAGGCAAACCGGCAGTCAGCTTTCTCTGCATAGTGTGTCTGTGGGGGGGGCCCATGGTCAAACAAACAAATCATAAATATAAAAACAAATTTTCAGATTAAAAATCCCTAGTAGTGTGCCTGATTCATGCAACAGCAAAACATTATGACCAACAAGCATGAGGTTAATAAATTAATACAACTGTGCTCAGAATATATCTTTACAAGTGAGAAATGGCTTTGATTCAGCGCTTCTCCCATAAACGGATAAAAGGAGTTCTGTACTAGAGTTTGTTCACTGCAACTGTAGGGAATCCCCTCAGCAATATTTACATTTATTAACAAAGTCACAGTCCATCCCTGGTTGTTCAAGCCCATCCCTGTGCGATCTCTGTCTACTATGGGTCATGCCAACTAATACTGACCTGAGAAAAATATTTGTGTATAATTTAAAAACCACCAGCAGCTTTAGTGTGTTGTGGCAGACAGCCACCTTTAGCATCTAACTACTCCAAATACACCAGATGGTAGAAATAAGAACACAGGTTCCAATCAGACTCCAGGAAGGAGAAACACAGCTGGAGAAAAAAAGGATGCATTTAGTTTCAAATATATAAAATGTAGCCACCTACCAATATGCTATATATATTTTTTTCTCTCAAAAGGGGAATGATTGGGAAGGAAGAGGGGTAGGTGGGATTTGGAACTCCCAGTGGACAGAGGGGTTTAGGAGCATGCTGGCTGGAACTGATCATCGCTGTTTGAGCAGAGCTTTGTACATGGCAAAGCCCAATACTGCAAATACAGTGGCCCCTACACTGGCTCTCAGCCAAAATGTAGAGTTCTTCAGGTCTGTCTGGGTCATGTGCCTGCATGAGAGAGGGAGAGAAAGAGGCAGACAGAGAAAACTAATTACAACACTTGGATGGACACTTTAATGCATCTTTGTCCATTTTTAAGGATCAATGTCAAATGACAAATCAAACCATACAGTTATCTCTGAATTACAGAGCATATGACTGGTTACATTACTTCTACAAGCACCTCTGCCCTGAGATTAGAGACTGAAGTAGAGGTTTTTCTACAGAATGTTAGTATGAATTTCTCTAGAGACCAGTCTGGTTTGTTTTGTCACTTGTTAAACCCCAAACCCCTGGCACTGGAGGGGGTGGGGGGTGGAGGGGTCTTGGTGAAAAGGGTCAGAGGGAGCAGCAGAAGCAGAGAAAAAGAGCAAGTAGAATGGTACACATTATGAACACAATGTTGAGATGTGCAGGATTTTGAACGAGAGAGGCAGTAAAGTACAAACATCTAAGAGCAAAAAGAACCCATTAGTTCATCATATCTGAAGAATCATACAACTTCATTTAATAAGCCTTAAAGTCTGCAAGAACAGGAAATACTCCCCACAAAACCATACTACCATGAGACAAAGCCAATGCAGAACCACGTATTAAAACCTCAACCTAAGCAACAGCGCAAAGAATAAATAAGCATTTCTTGTTTGACATCTATGATGTTTGCACTGAGATTGGATCCTGTTCATACATAAACCCTTTGTAAGCACTGCATTGTGATTGGCTCACACAAAGTACAATCAGAGGTGGTCAGGAAGCATCTTGACCACATTCAACACAGGAAAATGGAATCTATATCTACATACAATAACGTATAAGTGTGTCTAAGAATAATAATAAAGAACATGCAAGACTGAGGACCCACAAGACTGAGTTTTCCTAAACTAAATGACTTCCAGCACTTTGGGTTTATGAAAGCAAGCAAAACTTGTTGATGCCTATGGTAAGAGGTTAACAAAAGAAAAACAGTGGTTTGTCAATGTGCATTTTACTTAGTAAAAATAAAATGATCTGGCTACACTGGGGGCACATTAGTGAAAAGCATTAAGCATATTTAGATACAAATATTGGCATGAAACACATATTAAATATAAACACACTGGTACACGGCAACACACCTCAGTCAATGGCTGGAACTGTGTTTAAAATATTGACATATACAGTTTAAACTTTTTAGCAGCTCAGCTGTCATAGCCCGTATGAAACTACCTTAACATAAAGTCAGTTGCGGTAAAATATATGTGCTTGATGCTTGTATTGGGATACGCATCATGTGCTGCTGCCAATACCCAGTCCCACCAGTGGCCTTTACCTGGGCACAAAGGGGTCGACAGATGACTCCATGTAGATTGAGTCCTCTACAAAGGTGACTGCGTGCACCTGCTGGATGAGGCTGGTCTCCTCATCAGTCAAAAGATACGCGCCCACTTCATCCACCCAGGGCCTCAACCTTGTGTACATGCACACGGGACGCCAATTCAACAACCAAACGCCCCACAGTGACACCAGCTGCCCAGTTCATGCGCCACTCACACACACACACACACACACACCAACACACAGACACACACACCACGCTGCAGCCCAGAAAAGGCCAAACTAATGAGCAGTTTAAAAAAGAAATGACATTTTTGTACAGAATAAATCTCACTTCTGCAAATCTTTAGGCCATGAGCTCAGCTAACGCCTAGCCAGAGTGGTGTGTGTTAGGGATGGGTGGATACCGAATATGACAAAGCCTTTACATAAAAACATCCACACAGATTTAAGAATAATAAATGGTTTCCTATGAAACAGAAAGTGGTATTAATACTGAAACGCCAATAAATCAGTAAAAACAACAAATAACAGGACAGGAACTATATTTTTTCATTGGCACTATATTTGCGAGCGCTTTCACTTCCGACATCTACACCTAATCTTAACCTCAGTAAAAAAGGCTCTGTTTCTCTTTCAAAAATACATCAGTATGGAGACTGGATAAAAAAAACCCCAAAACAAACCAAACCCACGGTAGTGCCCATCCCTAGTGTGTATACGTTTTAGCAGCTTGTCATTAATAGTGAGTCAAACATTCAAATATCAGACGAATGGTGAAGAGTTAGGCACACAAACATCAGACCAGACCTTGAGAGGGGCTCAACGGGACACTGCCTATTTTCATTCCTTTAATATGTGGGGCCTTAAATGAACTATGGTGTTTGTTAACTGGTACAGCTAAAAAATAAAGCCACCTACAAACCCACAACAGCATCAAAATGAATGCAATGGAGGAATGCCTTAAAAGCTGAAATGTCTTTACAGTTTTCCCAACAGAATTACCAGCAGTTAGAAGTTGCACAGTTAACCATTAAAACACTGCAGACATGCTAACATACACACCAAGCACTATATATCTCAATATGAACCAAAGACAGACAGTTCCTATTTGCAACAGGTTAAGACCCAACCCCTGAATTAAGCATTAGTCTTACAGTACATTCACGGAAACTGAGATATAAGACATGCTGAAGAGGTTAGGATAAGGTAAAGAGATGCAACGCAAAAAGAAAGAGGGCCAGCCAAACACATGAGAAGGAACACCTACAGAGGAAAAGAACAAAACATGACATAGGATGTAAAAAATAGATCAAAAAACACATAAATACAGGGTTGATATGGTGACTGTAGGGATTTCTTTGTACAATAAGTATTTAATTCCAGTAAGCAAGAATAAAGTCAAAAGTAAGGATCTCTTATCGATCTGCATAAAGTACAAAATTAAGGAAACTGATGCACACTGAAAGAAATAAGAAAAAAGAAAAAGGAATTAAGCCTCATAAAAATATCGAAAACCTCTCATGCATTCTTCTCATGAAAGATGGCTTAAAACATTTGTTAGAATCTTCTTAGAATATTAGAATCATCTACGAAATCCAGTACATAAACAAAAATTTTAATAAAAAAAAAAAAAAGGAGAACTGCAGCAACAAGTATCAAATAGTCTGAGGCAACATTTCTCCAAGCAGCATGAAAGGTGAATGCGTGTTAGTGCAGATTTACTGTTTGCATATCCACCGCAAGGGATTAAAATAAATACTGTCCTGGCTAATTGTACAGACCAACTAAACTAACAAACTGTCATGTTAACTAGCCCCAACTAGCTTTCATTAAACTATTCACTATTTTTGGATGAAGGCTCGTCTTTCAGGAGAAAGACTATGGTGTTCAGTAGAGCTCCATGCAATGAAATTAACTGGTTAAAATATCAGTGCATACATCTTAATAGTTCCTTTAGTAGTTAAGGCAATACAAAAAGCAGATTTGCAGGCATTCAGAAATAACATCATGCAAATGCCTTCTGAGCAGCTTGTGGTTTGTGGTCAGAGTAAGACAGGGTGCAGCTCTTCCTTATGAGGTAGGCTGCTGTGTTCAGAGTAGCTGGATTAGGTCATAATCAATGAGGCTAAAAAGAGCAAAGGCTGAAAGGAAGTGACACCCCTGGCTTGCAATGTGAGTGCACAATGGATGAATAACACTAAAATACAATGAAAAGACTGCAAACGCTTGGGAACATGTAGGCACCAAGCCCAAAAATCTCTCTCAATAGTCAAAAGAACAGACAGAACCTACAGAGGAAGGCTGGAAATAATGCACAGTGTATGTAGTAAGGATGTTTTCGATTGACTGGTTTTTAGATCAATACTGCAGAGAGCTGTTAATTTTATACAATACCCCAACAGTGGAACGCGATTTGTAGACGCTTATTATGGTATTTATTTATTTTTTTTTTACTTTTTTTGTATCACATTTAGAAGCAAAAATTAATTTTGCTTATTGTTACACCCTTAGTGCACCAATAATGAACTTCTACACTGTAATGGAATAACTCATATGGAACATCAAACACGTACCAAATTGATCATTTGCATTTTTGCAATTTAAAAACAAGTTCACATTACAATCGGTGCACAAAGTGCAGAGAAAAATGCAAAACTTTTTTTCGATTTTTTTTGTGCTTTTCTTACCCTCATTATACTTCTGCAAAACGTTTACTACAAATGGCACTTCTGTTGTCCATTACTGAAACCAACACTGACATTATTTTAAGCTATTTGATAAAAGACCAGGCACATGAGAGTAAGTTACTGGCTGTAATCTTTATTTCAACAATCTATCAATAATTATCAGCCGTAAGTAGCTCACGCCTCCCTACTGGAAAGAGCCAGTCCAAGTACCTGACAACGAACAACTCAAATATATATTGGTGGATATGCAACGTAAAGCTGTGGGGTTGCCCAGCCAGCAACTGAGAGTGGGCATGTTAGGAAGCGAAGGTTAAAAGTGGCCCATGGGCTCTGGCTTGGCGCAAGAGGGAGCAGGGAAGAGAACGGGGTTGGACTCAGTGACCTGTTCAGAACTGCACTGTAGAGTGTGGCCCTAACAGAGCGCAGGAGCTCAGAGTTCAGCAGGTTCTGACAGATGCAAAAGGTGCACCTGTTGCAGGCACACATGCAGCGGAGCTTGGCATGGCTGCGGAGACACACACACATGAGGAGAACAGGTCAGTCGCCAAGAGGTTCATCCTGGTGGAATGAAGCTCCTGCACCACCTCCCAGCAAATCTTGGAGATGAAGGAGTGCAAGGAGACAAAACCAAGAGTAAACACAAATTACCAAATCCCAAACACACGGTCAGTTTGTAACCACAATAACACTGATTTGAGAAGAAACAGGTTCCAGTGAATGCTACGAAATAAAATATTTTCCTCTTTGGCTGCAGTGAACTGAGAGAAGCAGCATGACTAAGTAAACAACATTTTACCCATGGACATTTTATCTAAAAGAAAAGAGCAGGGGGTGGTTCAGTAAAATGTACTCAGAAGAAATTCTGTTGGTCAGACACAAAAAAGACAAGGAAAGAGCAGCTGGAAATGTTGTAGGCTAGCCCATAAGTTTCCTTATGTGAGAAATCCTACCATCTCACTACTCATTACCCTTAAGCAAGAGTCACCATCTATACTGCATACCACAAGATACTATTTTTGTGGAGTATCTTCATAAATACACAAAAACAAATTCTCATTCTCATTTAAAGAGTATCTGTGTTGACGAACTGTGGTCAAAATAGTCCTCAAAGAAAGCTTATATTTTTCAGATTCACCACTATTTAACTATTATCAATATTCCATTTAAAAAGACATGTATGATTTACTGATTTTAGGTTCACTGTTTTGGGTAGTACATAAAAAAGGCTATATTGGCAAACAAAATTGAAAACAAATTTACATCTCAACAACTGAATTATGCAGAAATTTTGAAAAGTCGACAAAATTCCCATTTAACGCCATTTTTAAATCTTAGTAAATTCAAACTAAACACAGACTGTCATAGTTTTGATCTGAGCCTACTTTTTGAAACTCATAAGCAAAAGGAAGAAGTGACAGAGAAAGAACTGTTTTAAATAGACTAAAGACAGTGAAAGACAGCCAGTGGAGCCATGCAGGATGGGGACAGGCCATAGAGGTAGGGGGTGCAGAGGCAGCGTTACTCACGGATACATGGCCATGGTTGTGAGTTTGGTGTAGATGTCTTTGCTGGGTGCGTCGGCGGTGTTGCAGGTAAACAGCTGCGGCGGGTGCAGCTTGTGTCTCCTGCAGAAGTCGAGGGGTGACAGGCTGTAGTGCTGTCGAACCTCATGCAGGTCTGACTTCGCGGCGATAATCATACACGGCGTCTTGCTGTCCATAAAGTACTTCTGTGGAGGTACAGATGGGGATTGCGTTGACCAACAAACACCTACAGCTTTTTATACAACCTCTGACAGAGATAGAATTAGATTATATAACTGCACAGAATTCATTCACAATGTGATTTGCCTATTTGAAAGGATTCCGAATTATTTTTAGAAATATGCCAAAAGAAGCGAAAGTGTATCAAGGATTACATTTTTGTGCTATTTTTTTTTTACCATTTATGGTTTAAATAACCTGAAAAAAATGAACACATACACCACTGAATAACATTCCACTCTACTGATGCAGTTGCATTGCCAATCTATAAAAATGCGCACTTATGCATTTTACATCACTAAACGTCACATTCCAGGATCATTTTTAAGGTATGAATCACAAACCTTGTAGACCTTTGCACAGTACTCAAAAGAGCGGGGGTTACTGATGTCATAAACAAGGCAGACAACATCACAGGCCAGGTCGGCTTCTGAGAGGAACTCACAATCGGGCAGCACCTCATGCAGCTGTGACAGAGACAGGAATAGATTTATGACCAGCATCTATATATTCAAAAATATGAGCAGCTTTCTGATGTTTTACTTACCAGCAAGTACTTCTCCTGCCCATAGACATACGTGGTGCTGATAGCATAGTAGGACTTGTGGTCTTCCCTAATTTTCCGTTGTCGCTGTATGATGGAAATAAATTCTAAATGTCACAGAACAGAGATTTATTAAATTACTTAATTTTCAATAGGCTAGCAGTACTTACAGCTAGGTTCCTGCCCAGAAAGGCCTGCAGGAAGCCACCCTTGCCGCTACCCCGTGCTCCCAGAATGTTGCAGCGGAACACACTGCGCTGGGTCTGTTTCTTCTGCAGGTCAATGCGCTTGTTCCTGGTGACTGGAGCGTGCAAAGCAGATAAACATACAGAACGGCAGTACAGAGACACAAAACATGCACATTGATTTAGAAACATCCATCGAGTTGCATACAGACACGTGCAGGCTGCAAATGCATGCATGCTCTTCAAATTCAAACAATCATTAAATTACTTCTAAAAAAAAGAGTTTCTGTGCCTATGGTCTTGATACTAACCTTCAGAAATGCATTACTACTACCAGGGCTGAGAGGCTACGACTACACAATATACTGTCTGTCAATCGTTACCAGTATTAGAGACCAATATTGATACATCACAGAAGATATTATAGCTCCATATGAGTGTCACTATGTATTTTGATAAAAGTGTATTGTAATCAAAAGTAAAATTACTGTGGTGTTTTAAAAGGGCCCATGTTCTACTTTAACCTTTCCTTTATTTTTTTCATGACTTTTGCATTGCTTTGCCTAACAAAACATATAATTCATCCATACATGACCATTTTCCAACTCACCTGTGATGGCAGCAGCCTGCGAGTCTTGCTCATGAATGATAGAGTAACCAAGGTAACCCAGGTATTCCAAGCAGCGCTGTACGTCCAGGTATGTTGTTAGCCTGAATGGGAGATGACAGTCTGAAGTAGCTGCCCAAGACCACGAACGAGCAAGTAATGATTCACTATAATTTGCCTGAGTAGGTCGTTAGTAATAGTACTCACGTCCACTGGGACAGGTAGCCCTGGTAAGTGATCCAGCCCTGCTCATTTGTGCACACCGTGTTGTTGACATCGGGGCCCCAAGGCATGTAAGGGAAAACTTTAAAAAGATCCTTCAGCTCATCAGGAGACAGCGCACAGTCCCGGTCCTGAAACACAGCATGGTTTTACTCAGAAAATAATTTTGTTACGAGCTGCTGCTGTCAACTGATTAATTTGTGACCAGGTCCGACAACAGGTAAGAGAAAGCTCTATAACTGGCTACCTTCATCTGACATGCATTGTGCTACCTTGCCCACACCAATCGCTAACTGAAGGATAAGTGACCATCCTGCTGTAAAGAGCTCACAGACTCACCTTGTCATGCTTGTCAAAGACACTTTGTAGGAAGAGGTAAGCATTGTGGTTCAACTCTGTTGTGCAGTCTGGAGGTATTTTTAACCTGAAAAAGAGGTGAACCATGTTTAAAGGCTTGATTACACCAGAGCTGGTTCCTGGCAGGGACAGAGCGTAAGAGTACAATCACCTGCATGGAGAGATTGGACATTGATTCTGTGTCCAAACATCTCAACTATAGACTAGAACATGTGAAATCTGAGCAACAGTGTTATGCACAAAGGAGTGAGACTGGTTTGTCAAGAAAGGATCTGAAGTGTGCGCATTAAAGAAAACAAGGTACACATAGACTGTGAAATGAGCTGCTTTAAGCTGAGGTTACATTACATGAGGAGTTCAACCCTGTTTACAGTCACAGTTGGTCAGAATCTGTGCTGGTCAGATTTTGAAGCAAGTGTTATTTAAACATTTTTTATAACAACATCAGAACATGTGAGAATCCCATGCTTGTTAAAATGTTTGCATTTCAAAGTGTGTATTTTAAAGTGTGCAAAGGCTGAAATCTGCTTCAGTAAAAGCTGTTTACTACTTTTCCAGAAATAAAAGACTCACAGTGGAAACAGGTATTCCTGGGTCAGCTCCAGGTCATCATCATAACCAAACCTGCGGAGCACAGTCCACGTGGTCTCATGCCTTCCTCTCTGGATAAACAAAGTATGCAAGAACAAGAAACCTGGAACAAGAAAAACATGAAACGAAGACAGAAATGCATGAAACCCTTAACCTTGAGGCCTTTAATTCTATAATTAATCTCCAAGATACGATAAACCTTCATTAGTCCCACAAGTGGGAAATTTAATTGGTCATGGCAGAAAGTGGACAGTACAAAGTTAAGAGCAGAAAAAATTAAGAAAAACAACAGAATAGAATAAAGTACTATGTTTCTGGTGGAACAAAAATAGGGAGTAGAAAAGTAAGAGGGTTGCCCTCTAGTCTGACTCACCTTTGAGAGTCAGGCCATTATCTTTCACACCATCCGTCATGTTTCGCCGCACAACATTTTTTACATCCTCCAGTGCTTGAGGAGCCAAGGGCATGTTGAAGCAGGTCCTCTGTGAAAAAGAAGAACAATGCTATAAAGCTAACTAAACCTGTGAGGGGAATTTCGGCCTGTATGCAACCTCTATTAAGAATGACCATGCAATAGCAGCATTAGTGATGCGGGATAGAGGAAAAGGCTCATACTTGGAAAAAATTGAGTTCATTGTCGTTCAGAATGCCGTCGTTGTCCAAATCTGATATTTTGAAGATGCGAGTAAGTGCTTTGATACAAGAAGGCTTCATCTGCAACCAAACAAATCAATGTTGAAAAAAACCTATATAACTTTAAGGATTCTATCAAATACCGCTGTTTTACCTAAATAACAAACCGGATTTTTAATAATAAACTGGATTTTTAAAAAAAGCCCCTCCTTGGTTATGTTGTTAATTAACTATTGTAATAATCTTTGGCGAGCCTCAGTACTGCTGGACCCCTGATACATGGCAAAGAGTTGTAATGGAGATGCTTGTGGAACCATTCAGCCCACTTGAGTCGATTACCTCCTTCTCCTCTGGACAGTACAAGGGCCCTGTAGGGTGGAGAACCGCTTTCTGGGCATAGTAGAACAACTCAGATATGTTCTTCAGATTTTTTGCAGAACACTGCGGAAGAACATTAAAGTTTAATTAACATTACAAGGGAAAGAAATTCAGTGTTTAATTTAGTCATAGTACACACAGGTCCATTCTTTTTCTCGCTGACAATCTAATTACTGCAGAATAGATATTTAAAGCATTTATAATAATAGACCTCAACATCTGAAAAGAAAGCAAAGAGCAATTTTATTTCCCAAGCACCACTCTTTGCTGTTGTGAAGAAAACAGGCAGGGATCGCAGCCCAATCCAAATTTGAGGGATTAATCTGATTTGCTGTACACAGTAAACTCTGTGTGCAGCTTTGTAAACCCTGTCACTGCTTTTAGACTGAATCTAATCCCGACAGTAAAGCATGACTAGTAAAGCATGACACGAGCCACCAGCTGAAACCACTTTCCTCCATGATCCTGCTGTTCTTCTGCACACACTTACTGTCTTTGACACTAAATCAGCAAGAGGCAAACCAGGTTCTAATTCGGGCCACGACTGGTTTTATCGCTTTGCCTTCCGCAAAATAGGTTATAGTTCAAAAGCTTAATCAGGACACAGAGTAATCCAAGTCTTAAAATAAAAGGTTGATCGACAGAGTCCAAAACTAGGCTTAATCAATAAACACAGTCCAAGCAGTTTCAGAACTAGAGAGCCTGTTTTACCTCAACACAGGTTTCAATTTCTGAGTACTGGTTCATGATGGGCAGAATAGTTTCCATGCTGCTGTGCTCCACCAGATCTGACTTATTGCCCACCAGTATCAGCGGCACTCTGCAAAGCATTACACATACACATACATTTTAAAGGCATGTATAAAAATTTAATGACAATAATAAAAATAATACAAATAAAAAAACCCAGGGAGAGTCACACACCTGCTATCCTTGTCTGTTCTGTCGTTGATGAGGGGAATCCAGTGACTCGTCACCTACAGTAAGGATATTTAATATATGAAACAGCAGGAGAACACAAACACACAAAACACTAGAGAAAACACTACAGTCACATGTTCTATGTTTGTTTTAATGAAACCTTTAAAGCCCACCTTTTCAATTGATTTTTTGTTGTTCACAGAGTATACTATGCATATAACATTTGCCTGTAACAGAGAGAACAAGAGGAAATTTATTTAAAAAAAACAGATATATCACTTTACGCATTTCAGCTTAAATACTGAAAATGATTTCAGTGAACTCTGTCCCACCTTAGATATTTCTTGATACAGCTGTTCATCTGACTGCTCTGCTTCTGTAGAGTGCAGACAAGAAGTAAAATAAGTTCAGATGGTTTAAAAAAACAGCATTTTCAGATCTCCTAAGGAGCAGTGTTCTGTTTTTGTTTTTGAACAAGCCCTCAGTACTGTTGTGCAGACCAGAAGGTTTTACCTGAGTAGTCTACTATATGCGTAGGCACTCTCTCGGGGGTAACGTCAGCAGGAATGGTGATTTCCTCAGCGCGGAGAGGGACCTTAAAAGTAGCAGCAAATGTAAACAAACATGTTAATAAAGTATGACACTGAATTAATGGAAAACTGATTTGCAAACCCACATGACCCAAAGGAGTATTACAATGTACTGAAAGATATATTTAAGAATTTTAAGGCAAAACCTCGTACAGTCAACACAGATAAATAACACAAATTTATTTTATTACTGCGTGTGTGTGAATTAGAAATACTTTACCTCTTCAGGGAATTCTTCACTGACAAGGGACATGATCAGTGACGTCTTCCCCACTTTAGCTATAAGAGAAAAAAGTGTGAATCAGTGGTTTAGTCTTGGGTTATTAACATACCTAATGAGCTTTCAGAATAATAACCAACATTAATACCAGCCAAAAGTTTGGACACACATGCTCTAAGTTTTCCACATTTTGAGACAGAGAGCGACAACAGAATGTTAGATCATTATTATGAATTATTTAAATTATATTGTAGATTTTTAAAGCAAGCACTGACAGGCTTGCACACTTTCGGACAGCTCTCCTCCACACTCACTAAAAGCCATCTGGAGGACTTTTCCAGCAGTGTTCTGTGGCACGTAGTGGAGAACCATTTGGTTCCAACGAAGAAGGTCAAGCTTTGAAAAGTATAATAACGTAGTCTCACGCAAAGACACTGAACAGGGACATGTACTATTCTTTGATATTTTCTACATGATTAAATTGTTAAGATGTAAACAAAGTACTTAGTAATAGTTGGATGTAAAAAGCTCATAGACTGTTAAAACACTGGTGACTAAAACCTGCCTCACTGAATGTTATTACTAGGTTATGAATAAGCTGCCTGAGAAACTGCTTTACATTAATTCTGAGATAATCTTTTAAAAAATCAGTTTAATACATTTGTAACATAGAGGTATATTGCAGGTCAGAACTGTGACTTTTTTCAGTTTTACCATTTTTAACATTGTCAAATAGGTGAGATGTGAATATACATAACAGCTTGTTCTAAATAGTGTATAAAATCTCGAGGACAAGTTCATGATCAGCACCACAGTGAAGAAATCAGAGTCAGTAAATGTCTGTACAACACACCATTAAAGACCACTCAACTGAACTATACAGAACTGTTGTAGAACACCTCTTTAAACTGCTGAGACGAAAAGAATATATCTGAGTGAAAACGAGTAGAGATATTAATCAATTAGTCAGTGTGCCTCCTTAATGCTAGAGGTCTGGTCTCTAAGCTTTCACCAGCAATAAGGGACGTTAACTCCGACACGTATCCTTTTGGCTGCCCTCTCCATAAGCTGTCACCGCCTCCAGTGTCACATGTGTTATAAATAGTCTTGATAACTATGAAAAAGAAACGGAGAGCATAACTCATCCACTGAGAACAGTCCAGCTCCTCACACACTGATCCAGGACCAGCAACCTGGGGTTTTGTGAGCAGACACAACATTACAGAAACTCAACCTTCAGTATTCCGCAAGGCCTCTCTGATCACTGGTGTTAGTATGCATGTATATATACACACATGTATATATACACACACATATATATATACATATGTATGTATATATATCCATTATATACATACATACATACATACATACATATATCCACGTGGTATGTACATTCATAAACTATCCTGCATTACTGATCTGCTTTACACACAGCAATGTCAGTGTTATTTTTTAGGTTATATTGTTTGGTATCTTGGATTCTTCTTGTTGCACAGAGCATACTAATGACATAAGAATCTCTTTCTGGATAAATAGAGTTCTTTCCCATCTAATAGCTTTTATTCTATTTGTTATGCTTCTCTTAATTTCTTACTGTGTTCTGTCCACTTTGCTGCTGTAACAATGCAAATTTCCCACCTGTGGGACTAATAAAGGATTTTCTGATCTAATCACTTATGAGTGCAGTCTCAAAGAAATGGGACTGAGACTCAGACTGGACTGAAAAGCTCAGACTGGACTCTTTGGCACCTGAAGGACTTGTGTAAATCAGACATTTAGCAACGTTAGCTCGCTGCTAACAGAGACAGAGCTACGAGCACATAAAACTGGACAGCATTTAAATAACAGGGAGAAGAGGTCACTTACGTTCCCCTACTAGTAATATCCGCACGTCTTTCCTCATGATGAGAGAGTTTGAGGGTTTAAAACAGTAAAGACCATGAATCTGACTGGGCTAACGGTGGGCTAGACAGTAAGGCGGGCCTGTAGGACAAACCGGTCGAGCAGTTTTCCTCCAGTCTCGGAGAGAACAGAACCCACAGACACTCTGCAGCTCTTTACTTCATCGGTGCACACACGCGACAACTTCTAATGCAGCGACTCTCCCTCTTCAATGTGAGCTGACGACATTTTTGACATCTGAGTGCTGAACAGCCGGTGAGTCCGGACACAGACTGGAAACACGCTCCACTCCACGGGATCCAGAGAACCGAGCTTATGTCGAATCAGCCCCCACACCGCCTCCTGCAGACCGGGAGTGGCCATTTCAAATTCGGCCGTTTCTCTCCAAGAGTTTGTCTAATTTATTATTTCATCACCATGTAGATAAAGGATGGAAAACACCAAACCTCTCTGGACTCCAGGACCAGAGTTTGGCACTAATGATCCATGTCTAGTATGGTCGTGTTGTACCACATACACTATAAGGACAAAAGTATTGGGACACACCTCTTAAATCAAGGTTTGGGCTAGACCCCTTACTTCCAGTGAAGGGTTTAATATTAATGCTTCAGCATACCAAGACATATTGGACGACGCAATGCTTCCAACTTTATGGACACGGTTTGGGGAAGACCTTTTTTATTCCAGCATGACTGTGCCCCAATGCACAAAGCAAAGTCCGTGAAGACATGGCTGGAGTTCAGTGTGGCCTGCACCTCAGCC
>JBBPCY010000142.1:11326224-11340173 GCA_037974405.1 Brachyalestes nurse | reverse complement strand
TACACATTAAGTTTACTGAAAGTAAAAACAGTTGAAAGTCAGAGGACGTTTCTTTTTTTGCTGAGTTTATATTGTTCTTGTTTCTGTGTGTGCAGTCATAAACTAGTTTCCTCCAAGATCAATAAATGTTTCTGATTTATGAACATTACGAGAGAGGGAATTCAATAGGTTATGGGGACCTCTATGCTAAAAGAGCCTCCTGCTGAAGATAATCAAAATTTGTGTAGTTTGAGCAGGCTGGTTAGAGAGTGGGAATGTATGGGAGGAGTAATTCAGTCAGATAGGTAGGGACAGAACCAAACAGAAACCAGACAGAAAAAAATAGCTCATTTTGAATTCACTGCAATGTATTTATATATATATTGACATTTTCAGGTCACGGCAGTTTAGCTCTACCCATGTACTCTGAAGCCATTTCAATGCGTAGCATAAGTTTAAAGCAGTTTGCAAGGTTTTCAAATGTAGTGTACAGAAAATGAAAGAGCCATCGATTCAGTTAAGAAGAAAACGAAGTCCAAAGTCTCTTTTGTAGGCACTGTTTGTGCCTTTTGTCAGAGGGAGGGCACTTTTAATATCAGACCTGGAATACAGGATGATAGATGACATGGTTTAAAATTTTGAATATAAGAGAATATAAATAGTAAGGACACCAAATATTTCAGAATTCTTATTAACCCAGCAGGGGTAAGATATTAGGATTCATACTCCATTTTCTTTCTGAGCAAAGTAGAGGGCACTGCAGATAAAGTTTAAATGGTAACGCAAGTTTACAGAAATAGAATAAGATACTTGATAAGACCACCAATGCAAAGTATAACAATTCTCACTTTAGTAAGCACACTGTACAATAGTAAAATCAAGTGAATGCATTGACAAGGCATGAGCAGACATCTGGATGTAAGAATTATGCAAGTTTATTGTCTTCGATTTCATTGGTGAAATTAAACGAGAGTTTGTACATATTAATTACACTGATAAAGGTACTGAGTTGTACGGAAAACAAGTGAAAAATAAAAACTTTTTTTATACCCAAGAACAAACCAGTGTCTGCAGTTTTTAAGAACAGTACCCTGTGATTAGGTGATAAATCAAGAGTGGCCAATATTTAAAAAAAAAAAAAAAAAATCATAAATGGCCTTTATAAGAACTTACAATAATAGTGTTATAATATCTACAGTTTTCAGAGAAAACGTTTTCTGACAAGTTGCAAGTACAAATTTATTACTTGATAAAACATATTGCATGACAGAACAAACCATATGGATCTTCACATCAAGTCAGATATAAAATAAGACAGTCAAGTACTGTCCACTAAAAACATAAAACCTCACTAATTAGGGTATATTACATTATTGTACAAAAGCATATTAACCAGCTGCCATAAAAAAGGCGACTTCAATGTGTGATCGAGTCAGTCAAGGAAATTCCGAGGCAAGGAAATGAAGAGTGCTTTTAGGAAGATCAAGGTTAATGCCACTGAAGTAGTGCATGAACCTGTGGAGAAAAACAAAATGCTTAATGCACTTATATAAAACACAACCAACCATTACACTGCATCTCAATTTACATCAGAATCAGAATCGTGTTTATTGGCCAAGTATGTGAGCGAACACAGACAAGGAATTTTGTTCCAGTCAATGGTGTCTCTCAAGCACAACAGTATAACAACAATATGTAAAGACACAATGAACAACATGCTGAACAATATACAATAATGTACAATCTACAATATGGATATGTAATATGGATTCATATTTATAAGTATAAAGATAAGTGTTAACAAATGTATATAAAACTATTTACCAAGCTAATGTCTTTACACCCTTCTCACACTGCTCTTCATTCTCAAATGAAGTTAGTGACCTAGATGAAGGCTCACTAGGTGCTGGTGTGGAAGTATACTTAGATTAGACATGACAGCGCCCTGGTATTAAAGCTCATGCATTTTTTTAACAGCATGAGAGATGTGAAACCCACATCCTGTCCTTGCACACTGCACATTGACAAATGTGCTTCATCAGAAAGCTTTACTGTTTACGGTAGAAGGACATATTTATGCTTACTTGCAAGTTTAATATATTCACCCTGCCTCGTCTAACATGATAAACAAATCTCTAAGCGATTTGTTTCCCAGTGTCAGATATGCAGTCATCTGTGATTGATAAACAGCAAATTACCAACCACATTTGACCATTTGTGGGCAAATGAGATGACAGTGTCTGCATATAGTAACACGCTACTTTAACGCGGATCCGCAGTCGTGGTTTCTGTCCATCACAGATTTTTGATGAGAACCGAACTAATAATTGTTTGCTGAAACACCCACACTAATGTAGGAAACTGCAGATTTTTAATGTAGGAAACTGCCTTTTTTTTGCCTTTTCAGCTTTTTTGTGGCAATATATAACAAATATTATTTTGTAACAAATTTCCATAGAAAAAATAACTATAAATGTTTTGGTACTGTGGAGAGAAACACAAAGAAAGCGCGTCTTGGGATGGTGAAATACCGCTTGTACTCAGATGCGGGAGGTTTGAAAGTAGCCAATCCGAGAACATCATTTATATCTCCTTGCTGCTGATTGGCTGCTGCCCTGTGATGCATCTGTGGCACCTGCAGTCCAGAATTTCCCCCGTATAACTGATATATAAGCTCTCTGATCACCATTAACTTTTTTTCAGATAAAGTAATACTATAAATGCCTGTTATATTTTTGTTATATTTTACAGTAATATATCTAATGTAACTATTGTTTTAACAGAGTACTAAATAATCACAAGAAGTATTTATTATATAGTGAACATTTTAATATGCCTTTACAATGGGGTTTATGCATAACACTACGCACATCAGGATACTTAACATGAGACAAAATATGCACGCCCTCACGCATTGACGTCATCACTTGTGATCGGTTCCTAAGATCGGCCAAGTTTAACGAGTACCGATTGAGTCTTAAAATATGATTATCGGCCGATACCGATCTTCGGCCAATCGATCGGAGTATCACTAGCTTATACCAAAGAAAATGACGTGGCATACACCTGTTCATGAATTAGTGCACTCTATATAAGGGTAACATCGGTATTTTACATTCTAGCACTGCAGGAGTTCAGTGTAAACTGTACAGTCCGAATACGGGTTTACATTTTCTTTAAGCGTAAAGTATTAAGCTGTGTTTAAAATAAAATTAAAGGGTTTTGGGAGCATATTGGAGGCATATTAAATATATGCGGGTGCTCTTGGAACATAACCCCCACTGTATTTACGGTCTATGGTGAACAACGTACATGGTAACACATCCTAGGACAACTGGGAGAGATGCAAGCATAAGGGTTATCCCACAGTAGACAAGCTCTAGTAGACGCCTCAAAAATGCTATGGACCGCAAAATATCTCAAGGGAGCTGAAGTCTCACCTGCGCTTGACCTTTCCCTGCTCCTTAAGACTCTCTGATCTGCAGATGGCGCGTAGAAAGGGCAGGTAGTCCACTGCTGCTGACACTGTGTTCGTCTGTGTGCTGAATGACCGGCTGGTGAGAACTGTGCTCAGAACATCCCTCCGGATCTCCATTACCCTGTAAAGTATAAAACACTTAATTTTCACTGATGCGTGTTTCAAGTAAAGTCAAGTCTTCTTTGTACTCAGCGATCTATGGAAGAATGGATTTTGTAATAAACTACACCTAATTTTTTATTTGACATCATACAGTTTGACATCATACATCATACTAATTTTATTGAACATCATACAGTTTACACAGCTGCTTTATCCTCACCTGGGATCACAGGGCGTACTGTGTGCAAGGCTAAAACTCTGTCTGTGTGACGCCAGAGGTAGGGTGAGCTCCTCCACAGCTTCTCTCTTGACATCCTCTTCCAGCTCCTGGGCCATATCCCAGGCTTCAGAGACCCCAGCCCTACATTTCCAAAAACTCAGGCTCTCTATTACCGCCTTGATTTCTTCGGAGCAGAATCCACTCACACAGCCTCCATACTCCAGTCGAACTTCATCATTCATTCCACTCTTGACCTCTGCTCCCATCCAGTCGAAGGCCTGTGGTTTACAAGCGCCCTCTGCCTGAGGAGGCTGGTATTGCAGAGATGAGTCAAGGAATGACATGCAGTCCAGATATTCAGCTAAGGAGCCTAAGCACTGTGAAACAGGCTTACTCCTCTTCCTCTCTGCTTCAGACAGCTCAACCCTCCTCATCCTCATAGAAGCGACTTTAGACACCAGCACCTCCTGAGCAGCCTGATCCTGTGCTTGCTTTGTGTAAAGAATTCCAGCAGGGTCACAGATGGGTTTTGGCAGGGACAAGAAGCCATCTTCTGACTCTGAGTCTGATTGAAATACAGTTTTATCATCCAAACCCAGCTGTTTTTTCTGCCTCATCCTAGAGGACATTTTGAGGGGGCTCATGTCATCAGGGGTTTCTCCCTGCTGTGTTACACTGCCATGGCTGACTAAGAGCATAGGCTGGGACTCAGAGTTTGTTACTGATTGTGGTCTAGACGTAGACTCAGGAAAAACATGGATAGGCAAAGGCAGCAGCACTTCCATGTTTGAGTAGAGCAGATTCAGACCTCTCCTTCTAGTTTGTGAGAGGAGATCCCAGCAAGTCATACTGTCTATAGCTGAAGGATCACACTGAAAGAAAAAAGGTAGAGTTTAACCAACGTAGATAAAAAAAAAAAAACATTTTAGCCCAGGAGAAATAGATATTTAGGCAAACAACTTACCCTGAGCAAATCTTCTACCCTCTTTTCTTGCTGAATATTTAGGAGGCCCAGTAAAGACTCTGTACATCCAGTATGACAAGGCGGTACAGGGTGTAATGGTCCACAAACAGAAACATTTTCTTCTTTAACACCTTCCTTTTTCACCCCATTCTGAGGTGCTCCTTGAAAACAGAAAAAAATATTTATACTTATTTGCCACTTTGCAGTGTCTAGGCATAGCCTTGCATTCCTTAACCAAACTTCTTGTACATACCTGATAAGATGGGGGACAATGTCTGGCGTCCTCCTCCACTACAGGCCCAGAACTGCAGGTGCAGGAGACTCTTCCGAACATCACATCTGTTCCACCGCAGCAAAGAGGCCATGTCCTGAGTGTCTGTCCATACATTTTCTACCAGACACAGCAGCTGCAGGTAACTTGCCACATTTACCTGGAAGCAAAGGGAGCTGTGAACCATAGACTGGACACAAATACCAAAGCAGACTTGTTTTCGGTGATAGTTCTAGAAAATAATATTACTATAATTGTCTTACCACAGGCGGAGCTTCAAAAATGATTTCATCAAAGTAGCCATCAAATGCTGCCCTAAACGTAGGATCTTCAAAAAGAAAAAGGAAAACAAAACCAAGACTTCCCATGTTTACACATCAAAAGGTTTACAATATTTGAAAAAAGGTGTCAAATTTAATCAATAAGGCACTATTTGAGAACTCACCACTGGTTGTCAGGATGACAGGTCTCTTGGTTGTGGTCATGAAGGTTTTAACTGCAGCCAGAAATCCAGAATCATCATCAAATATGACATCAACCTCTTCGAACAGGATGAGAGAGGTGGCAGTTCTCTTGCTCTGCTCCTCAGTTATGGATTTGGAGTCTGGGGCACAAGTCTCAGGCTTTTGACTCTTGCACAAACCTTGGGTCACTCTGGCAGATTTCTTGGAACAGACTTTTTAACAGCAAAAAATAACAAGAAAGTGTAACAGTTTAAAACACTGTTTAAAATATTTGACACTATATTCATATATTCTACTTGACTAGCTAATGACAAGATAATGACAATTTTGTAACCCAAATAGACACAAGAACCATAACTTATTAACTTATTTAGTTAAAAGTATTACCTGTTTGATCTTTCTTGTCTTGCTTTCCAGCATCTTTGCCTGTAGGTCTCCCACCCACTTTGAAGAAATTGGCCAGTGAGGTTGGTGCCAAACCACCTTTTCTCATAGCACCTCGAGGTGACTGGGGGGGTTTTCTGGGAGATGACACAACTCTTCTAGGGGAGTTAACCTTTTCTATGATTAGAGGGGAAAAAGTAACCGTTCTGACACTTTCTCAAACCACAGATTTGGTGTCACGAAAGACTGAAGCTCATGCAAAATATCATATACAGAATAAAGACATAAAATGTAAAAATTGTAAAACAGTATTGTCAGTAGTGTTTATAGTGCACACTTACTGGGCGAGGAGCCAGGTTTGGCTGGACCACTGCTGCTACTATAACTGTTGAAGTAGGTAGGCTTATGGGCATTGACGCCCTGGATGTCCACTTGATGAGACTGGGTAGCCTCCTTCAGTTGAGACAATATCTGACGACCACTTCGCTGAGACGAGCAGTTCACTTCAAACACCTAAGCCAAAAAAATTAGTTGAGAATAACTTTAACTATAACCTTCATATATTCTTAAACATCAGTTTATAATTACAAGAATCAATCGAAACAAAAGTATTCAGGGAAAAATAAGACCTTGAAGCCCAGTTCTTGAGCACAGGCATACACAGCTGCAGTCTTGCCAACTCCAGTGGGCCCCGTGATGAGCAGTGTGTTACAGAGCATGTCTTCTGCTTCCTCTAGCAACTCACTACTGTCACCTAACCAAGAGTCTACAATCAAAAACATGATTAGAAACATACAGGACTAGTAACAGTGACTCAAACTGCATTTGTAAATTAAACCTTTAACAAGATTTTTCACCATTACTATCATCATCTTGATTTTTCTCCTGTTGTTTCCTTCTCTCTTCCCGGTCAGCCCTGAGTTTCCACTCCTTCAACCAGCTAATGGTGGGAATAACAAAATCAACGATGTGCCTTCCCCTTTTCAATTTCTTTGCTCAGAAACGTACTTATAAATAATAACATTCAGGTAGGCAGGTTCTACAAATGTATATACCTGTGTAACTTCCTAACAGAAGCTGTGTTTCCAATGACGTCATTAGAGTGCTGTGGTTGATACTTCTCAGTCCATAGTACATCCTCTCTCACATGATCTGTGGAAATAAGATTTATATAATGTTACAAGGAACTACAATTATGTAGAATGTATATTGTACTCCTGTAGCATTGTAGACATTTAAGAAGAAAATAGCTTAAGCAACTCTTCACCTTCCGTGCATTCTGTCTCTGAGGAAGGGGAATCAAGTATGATGACAGTGTCACACTGGACGTTTTCAGGTGTGCTCAGTGCCGTGGGCTTATGCTCCGAATCACTCTGCTTGCGCCTCAGCGAACGTCTCCTCTGGCCTCTGCCAGCAGCCAGAGAACCAGTGGTCTCTAGGCCTGAAGCACTTTCTGAGCTTGGGGTCTCTGATATTATTATGGGCTCTTCTGAGTGACTCGACTTCGGTTTCTTTGCCCGCTTGCCTGTTCTCTCCCCTTCGTCTACACGTTTACGTTTTCCTCCAACAGACTCATTCGAACCTGCAGGGCAAGGTGTTTTAGGCCCACATTCAGGCTCTAAAACATGAGAAAATATAGGATAAGAACATAAATCGTTGTTTTTAAAGTCAGGAAATATTTTTTCTCTCAAAGACTAATTCGAGAATAATTTGCAAGTTTCTGAGATGTCTAAGACAACAAATTACTAAATTGTACTAACCTGCAGCACCTGTCTGTAACAAATAGTCTTTATGTCTCTTTAGTAATCGAGTAAAGTATCTCTGGACGAGGAAAGAGGGATTAGATGCACTAATTTTGTCCAACAGACACTGTTTAATGGACTCTGAAAAATCTTCTCGCCAACCAGACACCTAAAAAGATTTTAGAAAGATTAGCTTTGATTAATAGATATCAACCATTTTATGCCAGTTATAACACATATCTCAACACACTAAGACTTTACAGAAGTTATTTGGATTTCAGACTGAAAATCTACCTTTTCTCTGCAAGTCTGCTGAGCAGGAACAGTGCTGCAGCTCACAAGGTTTGTTGAGGACACTTGTGGCATCAGTGGTGACTGGTAGAACTCCTTCAGGCATCTCAAAAAAGAACTTTCAGGCCACTGGAGAGTCCACATAGAGCAATCTGTCCAAATCAACAACAAACAAAATAAGTGTATCCGAAAGTATTAGTAACAGTTAAATACTTTGGATGCAGAAACTATAGCTTACCTATTGGTCTCTGCTGGACATGCAATACAGGTTGAAATGAAGCACATGCCTGAGTGTAGGCCTCTCTGTTAGCTGCCGTCTTGGCAATCTGCTTTTTAAAAGAGTCAGGTAGTCCACTCTTCAGAAACTCCCTCTTTGCTCTGAACTGCTCGTCATCTTGAGAGTTTTCTGAACCATCACGACTGTTAAAATTCAAAAACAGTTTTTTCCCTCTAGTGAACAAATCTATATTAAATGCATATTTATTGTAATTGCTTCTACTGTAATACCTGCTGTCATCAAATATGGAGATCACTGCTGTGGGTTTTTGGCCTTTTCTTTCCAAAAACATAGGTGCAGGTTTAGAAGCTGCAATGAGCCAAATCAATCAGTATTTAAATGAGCAGCCACTTTTCCAGAAATAAAAATAATACATTTAATCTTTTTTTAAATTAGTGCTTTACCTGGAGCATTTTTAGAAGCCTTATTTGGAAGATTACTTTTGCCTAAAACTTCATTTAAACTGCGAAGTTTTTTCTGACTTTGTCCACATTCTTGAGATGTAGATGCAGGGCTGCTTACATCTTCCACAAAGACTACAGAATCCTGAACAGACAAATAATTGACGCAATAAAGTTTCAGGGCAGAGAGAGGCATTTTGTACAGACATCGTAATTAAACTAATACATTGTACACTGTAATGTAAACCTGTACAGCTAAACAAGATAAGGCCATACCTCATCCTCACAGTAATTCATTTTCCCAGATTCTTTTCTCCTTGTGGAACGGCGCACAGCAGGCTGCTCTGGTGCAGCAGTCTGTTTGTTTTGCTGAAGAGCTTTGGCTTTCTGGATTAACTTTTTAGCCCGTTTTTGTTTCTTCAGTGAATTTGATTCCTGTCACAATGTTTTTCAAAAAGCAGTCATTAAAAAATGAATGCAATTTTAATTAATGAAAAACACCTGGAGAAAGAAATAAGCAGTTACCTTTACAGAAATAGGACTTGATATTTCAAAATCTCCAGCTTTTGTGGCAGAAGATGGGAATACTCTGGTGAATTTCATTCTGATAAACAAAAAACACACAGAATGCATTAACCAATATTATATCAGTCACATATAGGTCTATGGTGCTACACATTAAAGACACTAACTGGAACCCACCTGATGGGGCTTCCTTTTTTGTTAGGTGGGGAGAGCATCTCAGCTCTGAAAACATTCTTTTTTGGTCCACGGGATTTTGGGGTAGAAGCCAGAGCAGCATTATCCTGGGGTACAGCAGACTTTTCTTCCTTCTCTTGGCCCCGTGTTTTGCAAGGTGATGGGTTCCTTTCAGGTACAGAAGCTCTCTGTCTGCGTATGCTCTCTCTTGCTGACCGCCTAACCTCTTTGGCAGGTTGCATTTTACTGTCATCAACAGAACCACTCTCAGTGTCAGTCGCTACCGATATAGGAAGTTGCTCTTGCTTTTGAGTAGACGTTGGTGTCTCTTTAGATACGTTTGTCTGCCTTCTCTTCAGAGACCTCCTACTTCGCTTATTCCCAGCACTGCTAGAATTTTCCTTTTCCATACTCTGCTTTTGATCCAGGCTGGTCTCATCAGGCTTGCCACTAGCAGATCTCACATCAGGTTCCTTTTCCAGGGTCCCAGGAGCCTTTTCCTCAACCTGTTTCAGTTTTCCTGGGCCCTTGCTCGTTTTACCTTTAGCACTATCCTGACTAGGCTGCTTAAAGGCATTCATGAACTGCTTCCTTTCTTCTTGAGTGCACTTAGGTGTGCTGCTGGATTCAACTACTGCAAGCTCTAAATCTTCTTCATGAAGAACAACATTAGATTTCCTTTTAAGGTCAGGGAGAATGTTTGCGCTCACCTGAGGGTTAACAAAGGACGATGTCTTGCTGTCTTTTACCTGGCTCTCCTTCTTACTCCTACTGAAAATTGATGCCATTCTTACTTCAGAGCCCTTAGCGGACTCCTGTTTGGGGGAGACAGGATGCACTTCAGCTTGGACTGTTAGGGTTCTTGGTGACACCTGTGGAGCTGCAGCTACCACATCACTTACATCATCAAAAGACTTGGAATCATTTAAGGTTTCAACAACACTTGTGTCCGACTCAGGATCCACAGTGTTTCCTTCCTCCCCTTGGCTCTGACTCTGTAAAAAGTCTTCAAAGGACACTGTAATGGTGCTACAGTTCAATGCAGAAGTCTCATCCACATTGACTTCCAGACTAGTATTATGCAAAGACTGCTCATGCTCAGTAGACAAATCACTCTGGCTGAGCCTTGCATTCTTGCTTTTACAGACCACCGACTTTACATTTTTACCTCTCTCTTCTCTAGGTGATGCATTGTCATTACTTAAACTATTATCATCCCTGGTTTGGTGAGCCAGGTTCTTACTCTTATGATTCTGTAACACATTCTTTACCTTTCTGTCTCTTGCACAGACATCTGTGGTGTTCCTCCCTTTGAGAGATTCTTCATCTGAGCAGATATCACTGCTAATTTGAGACATTTGTGTTGCTGTATCACTGCCCAGCACAGAGAGGCTGCCACCTTCCTTTACAGAAGAGTCACTTGGATCACTTAATGTAACACATTCATCAGCGAGTATCTCCTGTTCCTCTTCCCGTTGTTTGCTTTGCTCCTTAGGTTTCCTGGTACGTTTTAGCCTATGTGTTCGAGGCAGTTTAGCAGAGACCTCCTGACAGCTGACTGCCTCTGTGGACTGAGGGTGAGATGATTTTTGTGGACAGCCCAACTTTTCCTGAGCAGGCGATGTCTTCTTGAAGTAATCCATTATGTTGCTCGACCGCGGTGGAGAGAAAGGCTTTTCCACTGTCTTGGTTAAGGGCATGAAGTAGTTTGTGATGGTTCTGGTAGGAGGTGGATCCTCTTCTTTCCTCAACTTCTTGCATGGCTGAATACAGAAATATTGCAGTTTAACAATGGAAATTAACCAATTAAGACTACAAAGGGAAAACTATAGATAATTGAATAAACATCATGATGACAAACCTGAGGAGCCTCAAAATCTTCAATAACAGCTGCCATAGCAGCAACGCCAGCCATAGTTGGTGTTGTTCTCCAAATTACAAATCTATGAAATGTAACATTACAGAGACAGTGAAACACTTTGTTGGTCGAGAAAAATGTTCAGGTCGTCAAGCAACAGGTATCAAAGGTTTTTAGGTAAGAAAAGAAACTTGACTTGTTAAGGTAACTTAGTTAAGGTAAAACAGAGTAACGTATAAGACTGTCCCACAAGAAAAGTTTTGAGGACACTCACCGCTGCTTTTCCTTGGTTCAGAGCACCGATAACACATTGTTAGTTTCTACTAAACTACAGTGATTAACATAACACTACGAAAGGTGACTAAACCTTTTTGTAATTATAAATATCAAACACAGAGCCAGTCCGCTAACCTGTTTAGCTGATCAGCTAACTACTCTTCAAAACAATGACATAAATGAGCCAGGTTTAAAGAAAAACGGGTGACACACGCATGAAAGTCAAAACAAAAAATGCGAATTGAAGTGGAAATATTGATGAAAAAGATGGAAAGTATTTAAACTGTCCAGTTTTAATTTACTGTAAAGCTAAATAAATAAAGTCACAGTTTTACTCAAAGTTCCTTCTCCCGCAAATGGCGCCAAAGAGCAAAGCCCACCTCCGTCAAGCAAAATCCACCAATCAGAGAGCTTTTCGTCACTTTACACGTCAGGACATCGCGTCAGTTGAGGAACCGGAGTTTAATAAGAATAAGAACAACAACAAAAATAATAATAACAAATAATATTCTTTGTTTATATTATAACAATAATAATAACAAATATTATTATTATTATTATTATTAGTAGTAGTAGTAGTAGTAGTAGTAGTAGTAGTAGTAGTAGTAGTGTTGTTGTTTTTATTATCATTATTATTATTACACACTGTGGTGTCAGTGTTATTTGTTACAATAATGTTTTTGTTATTGTGTTAGCAGATATTTCAGTAGTCTATGAAGTAACCTACTATATTAATGGTTGGTCGTGAGTCTTTGTTCTCGGACTTGTATTTTGAAGAGTCAGTGAGCGGCCGTTATGCTGTTATCTTCAGGTGACTCCGTGAGCTCTGACTGTCTTAAAGTACATCAACCGGGCAGGAGGAACAAGGGACAAAACTGGTGAGAGAATTCATCAAAATTTAGGTTAAATACATTATATATAAGTATATTATGTATAAGCCATGTGTTCTCGAGAGTTTGATTGTGTTTTGACAGACACTGAACCTGAATAGCCCCTGTCTCTGCTAGCGCTTTAGCAGCTCTATCCAGCTGTAGTATCTGATAAATAAGTTATTAAATGAGTCTTCACAAGTAGACTCTTAGGTTAGGCTTGTGTACCTTAGTTATGATTTTCTGAAGAATTTGTAAAGGTATTTATTCCTTTTTTCCTTTGGTTTTGGCAGCAGCAGCCTTTAAACTGGCGTTAGCCATAGAGGCTACGTTTCCTAGTGACTTCATGTTGTCACGGGACACCGCTTCATCTTGAAAGCCTTAATGGAATGCAAATGACTGAAAAAAAGGAGAAAATATTATGTCTATCTGTGTTTGTAACAGCTGACTGTGCCGCATTCCTCGTATTCTTCCATGCAGGACTTGTCCAGAGATACTCACGTTGTGTTAAACTAACTGTCTGCCTCCTGTTCTTAGGAAGGGCTCAGCAGTGCCTGGGAGCCCAGGGAGCCACTGCCTGAGTCCCTTGAGGTCGTCACCAAGAAACAGCTTGACATGAACCCGGCAAAAGGAGGCCTGGTCATTTTTACGGCCAACTCCAACCCCTCCAGCAGGGAGCTGGGGAAAAGGATTGCAGAGTAAGTTGTTTCATTAATGTTTTTCATATTCTAGGTCGAGCTTTGCATTCATCAAATCATGGGGCGCCTGGTTAGGGAGCCCCTGCAATCAGAAGCTTTTAAGTTCGAATCCAAAGACTTCCAATGGCACCACTGAGGTACCTTTGAGCTAGGTACCACATGCTGCTCCTTGCACGCTGTGTCCCTGGCTTCCCGCTGCTTTGTATGGTGAATGGGTTAAATGCAGAAAACCAATTTTGTGCTGTTTACACAGTGTGTTGTGTTCACATGCGACAAATGGGCACTTTACACTATGGTCTGTGACCATAACTTCTGGTCTCTTATAGTGAAAAATGTAGGTCTCTATCTCTGAGTTAATCAAAATTCATGTTAACAATTCCCCAAGCACCGAAGCTTAGTTTGTGACCTGTGCTGTACAGAGTAAGTTACTGTTCCAGTGTGTTTTGTCATATTCTAAGTTGAGATTTGCATTTGTCAAATTTGAATTCCTAAAAAGCAACATTTATTCTTTCCTGTTAATTTTGTGTCTCAGACGCCTGGGTGTGGAGCTTGGCAAGGTGCAGGTCTATCAGGAAGCTAATAGAGGTGAGAAGTGCTAAGCTTGAGCAAAAATATTTGGAGAATGGTGATCTGTAGAGGTGTAACAGTGCATTTCCTTTCTGAATTTTTATATTGAAATGAATATTGGTTTTGATTGTTGACCATCTTGATTCCGCAAATACCTGCTTTGATTATTGAGGGTAACTGGCTCTAAACAGTTAAATGAAACTTCCTCTTCTGTGTTCCTTCCTTAATTTTGCCTGATCCGTTAGTCATGTTAATCTTCCCTTTAGTGAGCCCTTTGGCTACAGATCAGCCTACATCCAGAAGAAATTAAGGAATGTGTTACCAGTGTAGTTTCAGTATACTCCAGGTATGTCAAACCTGTCCAGAAAGGGCTGCTGGGGGGGGGGGGGGGGGGGGGGGGGGGGGAGGG
>JBBPCY010000142.1:11307369-11325259 GCA_037974405.1 Brachyalestes nurse | reverse complement strand
GTTTTCGTTCCAACCAAAAAGAAGCCACACCTGAGTAACTGAAAACCAATATCAACTGATTGCTGAGGTGGAATCAAATGTGCCTCCTGCTTGGTTGGAACGAAAACCTGCACCCACAGTGGCCCTTTCTCGTCAGGTTTGACACCCCTGGTATACTCTTTTGAACATTTCATTATTTCATTGAAATCATAAGATTGGGTTGACCTTTAGTGACCTGTCTTTCACAGTCCTGTGAACATTTGGTGGTGGCAGCTGTGGTTGAGGACACAATATAAACTGTTGATTTTGCAAAGGGGCTGTTCATTCTTTGCATTCCACGCTAGAAGGGCAGACAAAACAAAGTGGGGCTGAACTGCTGTTCATCGGTGTAAATCATGCATTCTTTTGGCTGTGTATTATAGTGTTATACACTTTCATTCATGAGGTTCTAATAGCTAATATCTTTATATTAAACAGAAGGTATTGTCATTGCTTTCATAGTAACAAACAATAAGAATCACAAAATAGTAGAATATAAGTGTAACAGGTCTTTGTCTTTACACAGAAACACGGGTTCAGATCCAGGAGTCTGTGCGTGGTAAAGATGTGTTCATCATCCAGACTGTGTCCAAGTGAGTCACAAATCTCACGGTCAAATGAAATATTCCAATGTTAGTATTTTTCCACTATGTTTGGAAACAGCGTTTGATTCTTTCTTTTTTTTCTTCTTCTGTCTTTGTGTGTTTGTTTTTATAGGGATGTTAATACGACCATCATGGAACTGCTTATTATGGTGTATGCCTGTAGGACGTCCTGTGCCCGGAATATCATCGGAGTCATTCCATATTTTCCCTACAGTAAACAGTGCAAAATGAGGAAGAGAGGCTCCATCGTTTCCAAGCTTCTGGCCTCCATGATGTGTAAAGCAGGTGAATATATTTTCTTGATTTGATCTCATGCTTTAGTTTAACCTGTGCAGTGTTTTAGGTTGTGAATTCTTTACTGTTGTCTAAATATTTTGAAGCACTTTGTGAAATATTACGAATGTATATGTACAAATTGTTAATTTGGTTTAAAATGGGATATTTCTGCAATGCAGGGCTGACCCAAGCCACCCCTAAGCCGAATTACATTTAGGAGATACCCAGTGCCTCGTCACCACCGCTTGTCAATGCTGTATAGTTACACACCTACTGTAAATCAAACCATTATTTATTTGATCAGTTTTTGCTGTGTTGCCAACATCATACAAATGTCAGCCTGGCAAGTTTTTACCCTTCTATGTTTTTAAAAAGGGGGAAAACGAGTGGTCTGATTTGAATTTACACTGATATTCAAAGTAATACAGTACTGCGCCGCATACTGAAAAGTAACAAAATGCAGGCAGTGTATTTACTGTAAACAAGGAAACCACTTTTATTGCTTTTGGTTTATGTACAGTGTGTAGAAAGAAACAATCTAAAAAACAAACTAAATACAAATAAAATAACTACCTCCCTCAGTTTCATAATAATATAAAAAATGCCAAAAAGACTTTCAATTCTTTAACAATGTAGCAAGAACAATAATCAAGAATACATTTTAAAGCTGAATTATTAGTTAATTAGTGGTAATTAGTGCAAGTCCACTCTTTCTTGTGCTGTGGATGACCTCAATTAGTTCTTGATCATTTTGAGCATAGAAAAGCAGCAGTGCAGGCTATTCAGAGAGCTATCCAAACATTTGAGTATTGCTCAGAGATCTCATTACAGGTAAGTGAGAAGCTCAAATGCAGTTATCTTTGCTTGGAGGAGAAAGATACATCCTTTTTTTGCGGCACTGCTTTTTTTTGTTGTTTTTTCCACCAACACCAACAAGAGGACTAACAGCGAACATTAATCTGACTACACAAGGAGAGCCAAAAAAGCAGTTAACATCTGTTAGTGTTTATGTGCATGAATGTGACTCCAGCTCCGGCTTGTGAGGCAACAGGAATCGATTCAGCTAGTAGTATTAGTTTGCTGTCTTCTCATAAGATTGGGTTTTTGCATTGACATATTTAAAAAAAAATCAAGCTAATTTGCCAGCCCTGCAGCAGTTTCAGATTTTATACACTCGTATCAATTCAATTTTGGCCAGGTCTTACTCATCTCATCACTATGGATCTACACCAAAAGGAAATCCAAGGTTTCTTCAACATTCCAGTAGACAACTTGCGAGCATCTCCATTTCTGCTACAGTACATTCAGGAAGAGGTAGGACTATGATCTTACTGTTGCACAATCTGTTCTTGCGTTAGCAGCAGAAACATTTTGACATTCAGAATTCTAACCACCAGAAATAGAATGAATAATAAACGACCTCTAAACACCCTCAGGTTATTCATTTCTATCTCTGGCTCAAAGACATTTTTGTTTATGTACAGTATTAAGTAGGTCGCTGTTTTGGACTGTTTGTGTAAATGATCACCATCCTGGCTCTCCTGAATGCTACCCTTTTTTTTCTAACTGGCAGATTCCTGACTACAGAAATGCAGTAATTGTGGCCAAGTCTCCAGCATCAGCTAAAAGGTAGCTCATGGCTCATGGGCACTCCTCAACTCTTTCAGAGAAGGCAAGGAACAAATGAGCTGTGATCTCTGTCCTGTGAATTGCAGGGCCCAGTCATTTGCTGAAAGGCTTAGGCTGGGCATTGCTGTGATCCATGGTGAAGCACAGGATGCTGAATCGGATCTTGTGGACGGGCGGCACTCTCCACCTACTGTGAAAAATATCGGAGCCATTCATCCCAGTCTGGAGATACCACGTGAGTACTTAACTTTTGTGCCTTTAGAGTGGCTGGTTTCACTGAGAGACACTCACTCATATTTCTGTATTTCACAGTGTTAATCCCAAAAGAAAAGCCTCCAATAACTGTGGTGGGAGATGTAGGTGGTCGAATTGCCATTATTGTGGTGAGTTTCAAATGAGTTTAGAAAGTGTCACACTTGTCTAATAGAGTTGCATCCCTTATTGTCTGTTCCTTTGGCTTGATCACATTTTAATGTTTTTTTTTTCCCCTCTCAGGATGATATAATTGATGACGTTGATAGTTTTTTGGCAGCAGCTGACACACTGAAAGAGCGAGGTGCCTACAAAATCTTTGTCATGGCTACTCATGGAATCCTCTCTTCTGATGCACCTCGTCTCATAGAGGAGTCTGCTATTGATGAAGTGTGTGGCTTGACGTTTTCAAAAATATATAAAGGATAAAAGTTGCAAGAGGAATTACCTTGAATTTTTCTTTTTCTTTGCTCTTAACTTTTTTAAACTTCGCCCCCTCTGCAGGTGGTTGTCACAAACACCATTCCACACGAGATCCAGAAACTGCAGTGTCCCAAGATCAAAACAGTCGACATCAGCATGATCCTGTCTGAGGCAATTCGCCGTATCCACAATGGAGAATCAATGTCTTATCTGTTCCGCAACATAGGCATGGATGATTGACAGCCTGAACGGTTGTTTCTCCATCACTGCCAGTTGCGTAATGTGCACAGAGATCCATTTTTGCCCCCCCCCCCATATACATGTACAATGTGGCCAAGAGTAAAACATGCATTTTCTTTTCTTTGCTGAGGTTTTCGTTGTGTAGCTTGCTAATTTGAAATGTGTTTATGTGCTCAAAGGCCACTACTATTTGTAAAATGTTTATTTCTGTGATGTGAGTTTACTCATTAATTTCTGTGGTGGAGTTCTCAGAAATGCTTGAAAAACAGCAAGTTCCTGGAAACACCCTTTTATTGATGTTTAATTGATTTTTGGTCAAAGATCAAAGAATTGTAATGATTTAAGAAACACTGGGTGTTTTTCACTGGATTGATACCTCTTGGAACAAGTTATCAGGGGGCAAAGTGCTCTGTTGTGTCAGAGTGTTAAACGACAGCCAGAACTCCTGTAATAATAGTAGTAATAAATGTAGTAATAATACAGTAGTCATCTGTTAGCCTGATGCCAGAAAACTGTATACCAATGTCATCGCCTCCAAACTTCTTTAATCACTGTGCCATTAGACGGTTATTGTGAAATTGATTTGGTGAGTGCAGGGCAACACTTGCACTAGACTTATTTAATATGTATTTTTTACAGACTGATTAAATGCAACTTTCCACTGCAGACATTTAATGTGCAGTTTTAGATTGCCACTTAAACTAGAAGTAGAGACATTGTAATGTACAGCGTTGAATGTTATTCTTGCTATGATGCTCCACTAATGCTTAAGCATATAAAGCTGATTTGCTTTTGCCTATATGGGGACCATAGGAGCACTCTAGCTTCACAACTCAAGTGGTGGTCATTGCGCTGTGTGTTGCCTAAGAGAACTTGATGTTTCTCTCTCATTTTCTGGTCAAATGCAGGGTTTTTTGTTATGGTACTAGTCCTTCAGGCTTTTATATTTATTCACTGCACTTGATGAATAAATAATAAAAAGAATAACACTCTGATTGTATGTGTGTGATGTAAGATTATTTTTATACTCTGTGGGCTTGTATACCTCAGCAGTGGAGTCAGCAGAGGGCACTATGCATGAAAGATTGACCTAAAGTGAAATACGCTGTCAGTCGAGTGGCTTAAGGAATATATTATGCAGTAGACCGTTTCATAACTCCTCACTCAAACACACTCTGACAGCTGTGTTGTGCTCCTGTTGGTAATTGTGGGACTACTGGGACTGGAGTGCTATTGCGAGCGTACCCGGTTTCTGAACTGTGTGTCAGAGTCTGTGCATGTTTTCCCCAGGAAAAGGGTGTGAATTCCCTATCATCTGCTTTAACAGCCTTCCAAGCGCAGAGCTTCTCAGCAGGACGGGGGAAATGACGGGGAGCTGAGTGGAATATCCATGCATTGTTTTAGAATTTTGTTTTTACACATGCTGAGCAGGGTACAGAGTAGAATGTTTTTTTTTTTTAATTCCTTGTTGTTTTCAGCAAGATGAACTTTAAAAATGCAAAATCCGAGTTTCCGACATCTCCACTGCCTTGTTTCACCATTACACAGGCTTAATAACCCTTAATTACAGCCCTATATACCAGGGTGCTTTGGAAAAACATTATAGCTTATTATAGATGACCCTATACCCAGTTTCATGAGGAACTACTAAAATCTGTTTGCCATTTATTCCTCTTTCACATCCGCAGTTTGGAAAAATCCCTTTTTGAGACTGCCTTCTAGAGGTCTGCAGTTAAGGCAAAATGTTTGTGAAGCCTTTTGAAGCAGTCCAGATATTTCAATGAATGTAAACTTGAAACAGAAATACTTTATTTATATAAGGCCTTTCTCAGACACAGGGCTACTGATGACTAAGTCGGCGCTTCCCGGTTCTGCCCTGTAGTCCACCATTTTTGTCTTTTCCTCTAATATGCTTGATTCATCACAGGAAAGACTTAATCATAAAGAATCTGACTCAGGTGCAGGGAAAGCACAGTGCAGGTGGATTACTGGACCGTTCCAAGTCATGACATCAAGATAGGCAGCTTTATTTCGCAAACTACATAGCATTTTATCATTTATTAAATACAAGCTTTAAATCAGTGCTTCTTAAGCCTGCTACTGGCAACCTACAGCCCTGCAAAATTTCAGTAGACTATTTCCTAGTCCTACATACTCTTTCCAGCTCAATATTCGAAACTATGCTGTGCTGTGGGATTTAAATGACCATTGTCCAGTCGCTGGTGGAAAAAAGTGCGTAAAACAAACAAAGGCCCGGAAGACTCACTACTCTGCACATTTTGGTGCTTTCTCTTAAATTTATTTATTCTTAAGTTATTCTTAAATGTGCCTTGTTAATATACACCTATTCCTACATTTCAGGCCTGCAACACATTCCAGAAAAAATCTGACTAATTTGGGCTAGTAATGGGGTAAAAAAATAATGATGTGATTTCAAACAGGTGACTGTAATCATGATTTGGTACAAGAGCAGCATCCATGAAAAGCCTTCAAGGAGCAAAGATGGGCAGAGGATCTCCAGTGTGTCAACAAATGCAAAAGAAAATTAAATGTTTCAAAACAATGTTTCACAAAGTAAGACTGGAAGGTATTTGCATGTTTCTCCCTGTGCATAACATCCGGAATCCGGGCGTATTTCAGTGTGTAAAGGGCAAGGACGCAAGTCAAAGCTAAAACCAGTTATCAGTTATTGTTGAAAGACGGTTCTTGACACAGACGGTGCTGTGTCAAGGACCATCATTCATCAATAACTGATTTAACCACATAAAACTCACAAATGTCACCTAAAACTTTAATGTGTAAAAAAGAAGCCTTGGATTAACCATGTGCAGAAGTGGCACTGACCTCTCTGAGCGGTCTGGGTCACAGTGGAAATATGTGGTCAGATGAATCAGTGTTCCAGATCTTTATTGGAATGAATGGATGCCGTGTGCTTCATACCAAATCACGATATGGGTTAGTGTCAGCGCCCTTGGCAAAAGTAATTTATACTTCTGTGATGGCAGCATTAATGCAGAAACATACATTGATATTTTAGAGCAACAAATGCTGCCTTCAAGATGTTTTTTACATCTTTTCCAGAGATGTCCATGCATTAATGCTGATAATGCAAAACCACATTGTGCACACATTACAAAGGTGTCCTCAGTGCCAAAATGTCTTAAATATTTTCAGAACGAATCACACTACAAAGTAGTAAATGCTTTAAAGTCTCAGCTTCTTTGGAACGTGTTGCATGTCTGAAATGCAGGAAGAGATGTATATTAACATAGGAAATAAAACTGACCACAAAACATTACATATATTGGGTTTATACTGTCTACAATAAAATAAAAGTCAAAGTCAAATAGAGCAACTGCATTTTTTATTTTTGTTTTCCATCATTCCCAAACCTTTCCAAACCTTTCCTGATTTGGGGTTGTACTGTGTTGCTGTGTTTGGAGAAAAACACGCCACACAGCAAATCACCGTGAAGCACAATAAAAAGAGTGTAATTTCCTTAACTAACTTCTCAGTTACATCAGAACCAAGATGTTTATAAATATGCGCACTAGAATAGTGCCTGCCTTTCTCGTACTGCAGAAATTTTGCTGAAGCTCTACACTATGGTCAGTGGAGCGATCTAAGAGTCCCACAGTCTCACTAAACTTCACTTTTACTGAACCTCAGTCTAATTAAAATACTCTTGCGGTATCAGAAACAAACTATTCAAGCAAGACATTTCAAACATATACATCAACTGAGACATTTTTTGTAAAATGGACCAAGGTACGTTCTGACTGTAGGCTAACATCTGTTTAAAGTAATATAGCTAAATGTAATGTATTTGTCCTTTAGTAATTTACCATCAGATGCTTTTTAAACCTTTTTTTCGACAAATGAATGGTATGTGTGCTGTTTGTTAAATAAAACCACCTTTTTAAATTATTGCGTTAAGATCAGAACACATTTTTGACCTTTCATGCAGAAATCCTGGAAGTTTCTTTTTCACTCATGAGCTCAGTGATTACACTTTGTTTACACTACGTGTGTCTCTGGAGACCCCTTATTATTCTTCAGCAGCAAACCGTGTCCTTCATTGTTCCTGTTTTTGTTTTCAGCGTTTTCCTCACACCCTCAAGTTTCCTTCCATTTTTCAAGATTTCTCTTGTGTGTTAAAGCATACAGCAGTGGCTTCTTAATATAATGACATTAAGGGTCAGAACCACTGAAAAGAAGATTTTCAGGAAGGACATTTGGTGTCACACTGATGTCTGTGAACTTACACATTAGATATGAATGTATAGATATGTATAGCACATTATACACTCTTCACATGCACTCTTGAGATGAGTCGAAGAACGTACCATTTCTTTTTCCCTTGCCTTGTTTCTCTTGTTCTCTGAGTGTGTCATAGTTGTCCTTAGAGCTAGAATTTGCCTGCTGCTGCTGATATGACACATTTGCTTGCTGTATAAGCATAAAGCTTGAACAGATCATGCTGAGAGAATATTTGAATTGGTAATTGCTCCTCACAAATTGATCTGAAAACTTTGCGATTTTCAACTTTAAACGGCCCAGAGTCATATGAGGCAGGAGTAATGTGTTGTCAGCAAAAAGCCTCAGCATTTCTTTCTGTTTTGTAAAGTATATTCCTCAGAATGCCTACACCTATAGCCTCAGGATCAGCAAGCCCGGCCTAATGTCAGCATTCATAAGATGATTTGCAAAGTCACCACAGCATGCGCCTTCAATTGCTCTCTCAGAATGCTGTTTTATGGTGGTTGTCTTTGAACGGTAAACGGCATTCTCTGGGCACGTGTTCTAAAACCAGTTCTTAGAGGCCCCATATGGTCCATTCTGTTCTATAGCAGCTCCCAAGTCACCCATACCAGGTGTTCTTTATTCAAGTGTGCCGGGGAATAGAACAGAGAAAAAAAAAACAGCTAAGAACCCAAGTGCTACTTTAAACACACTCATGAATACACATTTGTATAATGTTAACAAGGTATATAGTAATGCAACTGATCGAGGATCAATATTTCTGTATTCTTTACCGACCTACATGTCCAGAAGCAAATCAGAAAAAACAGGCATTGTAATTTTATGAACAAATTTGCAGTCATCTAGATTTAATTAGACTCCCGGTTGTTTATTTCCAGAACATTGCTGAATAAAACAGACAATTTCCATATAAATGGATACTCATAGTGCCAATTATACTGCTTTCACTGTGAGCTGAAAATATAAGTCTCTCTGTAATTTGAAAAGGATGTAAAGATAAATGGCTGGAGGTGCTGAGAAAACCTGATGTGCTAGCTGCATCACAGCAGGAAGGAAAGAGCCTGGGTAAAGTTCATTCTGTTCACTGAAGCAAGCAAAAGCACATATATATCACTAGCAGATTGCCTCCTCTTGGGTCTAAGTGAAAGCCTTAATCAGGCAGAACAGAGATGCCAACAGTTACAGCTTTGGGCTCAGTAGTTCACATACTTTCATATTTTGCAAGGTTTTCACAATGGTCTTAGGCAGTAACTTTAATCCATATTAAAAAATAACAGACCAAAAAGTAATAAAAACCCCCAACTCGTTACCCACAAAACTAACAGTATTATTCTTGTTCTTTGTCATTAATACTGCTTGCGGGGTGATCCTGAAGTTTTCTCTTTTATGCTTCTTGATCTCCTCAAGAATGTCGTGCTGGAAGAGGAAGAGCTGTCTTCTGTTGTGGATGCAGCATGCTCAGTGCAGCTGGACTGGCCTAATTGGATGGGTGTGGTTCTGTCCAGCTTAGCCTGAGGCTTTTTTTGGGAAGAGCTGAGACGTCCTGGCGAGGGTTCTGTCCGAGAGCGTCCGAGTTGACTTTGGCTTGATCTACTGGGAGCGGTGTGTCTGGTTGAAAACTTGTCAGGAAGTGTGGGTAGTGCATTAGAAGCCCTGTTCTGCCTTGGCTGGTTTCTGTACAGAAAATTCTGAGCAGCAAGTGTGGATGTAGCTGGCCTTGTAGGATGATTACTGCTGTGCAGTTTGGTGACAGATGCTTTAGTAGAACCTCTGTCTTCCTGTGGTGTTCGAATAGGTTTACGTCGATGTGGCTGTGAATAGTAATATAAATAAATTTAACAGAACTACCAATCCCTTCTTTTCATTTTTTTTTAGACATCACTATTAAATGTGTTTTTAACCTTCATCTCTTTTTATCCTGTTGGACAAGGAAAAAGAAGGTGCCATGTCCGACTATCGGGGTGGTGCAAACATAAAAAACACCTATCAAGTACCTGTGATACATCTGATGAAGGCTTTGTACATGGGTCAGACATCATGGCTTTAACTAATTGAGTGGTCAGTAATATGCAACATGCTGCACCTTGGTTTCTTATATACCTTTCTTTTGTGCAGCCCATTTAATTATTTGCTAATGAGGTAATACTGGTTTAGCAGCTAGCTTATTATGGAAAGAAATCCTTACCTTCCCCACTTCACCCACTAAATTAGGTTTTGCCTCGGGCTCGTTCCTGTGTACTCGATTTGTACAGGTATGTTCCCGTACTTGTTCGTCCTTACCCAATCTTTCTGCGGAGAATGCTCGCTTCCTCGCTGAGAAATGAGCATCTGCACTGTGCTTTGCAACCTTTAGACCAATCAGGGTCTTCTGTTGTGGTGGCTCAGCTCTGCCCTTGACGTCCACGGTTTGTTCTGCTTCGTTGTCCTTCAGCTCTGGAGCAGAGCTGCAAAAATTCTTTACCTTGACTGCCTGCTCAAGATCAACATCCTTTACGTTCATCATCTCTTCAGTTTCACTAAGCTGAACAGGGTGATTGCAATTTTCAATAGTAGGGGTGAGGTTAGATGTGTAGGTAAATCCTGAATGTAGTGGAATTTCTTTTACTCTGTCAGAGAACACAATGGACTGTAATTCCATTTTGGTCTGGACTAATATGACAGGGACTGCTCCTTTACCCTGCAGCGTAGAATTTGAAAGCTTATTCTTTGATAATTCTGATTTAATTCTGATAGTGTTCTCCACTTCCACAGGTTTCAAACTAAACACATTGTTTGCTACAGAATATGGTACATGTCCTAATTCATGTACTGACAGTTCTTTACAGACCTTACTAGATGCTACCTGTGCATTAGTGATAGTTTCCAGTGAGTTAGGAAGTGGTTTGCTCTCTGATGAGCCAGCATCTGTTTCTTGTATTCGCTGTTTATCAACTTGGAAAATCAGTTCAGACAGTCTGTCAGCTTCGATCACTAAAGCAACTTGTGTGTCCTCCGGCTCGGAGTGAATTGTCATCTCTGTATCATGTTGTACATCACACTGTTCTCGTAATCCAGAATCAAGATAAGGCTCCTCAGTTTCTTTCATGCGCCTCCAACCCGATTCATGCTCACTTGAGCAGGCCATTGGAGCCAACTCCTGATGCTGCATTGTTTTGGCAGACCGGGAGTGTGTGACAATGGTATTAGGGTAACCAGGGTACCCATCCTTTTCAGAAACTCCAGAACCAGTCAGCATCCCTTGAACCGCACCTTCAAATCCAGAGTCAACAGTAAGACAGTCACTGCACTCATAGTACTCCTCTGATGTAGAGGAGATATTCGAGTTGTGTTTAGAAGTCTCGATATGACATGGCATGTCTACACCTTTTGTTTCATTTGTGTCAGCTTCTTTTTTATCTTTGTGTCTCTCATTGTTTTGGACAGGTGTTGTTTTGATGGGCTCTTTTGGTTTGTCAAAGTTCTGTTTGACTGAGGTAGTTTCAAACTGTGATAGTAAGGAATGAACCTTTTTGGGTTTAGGTTGAGAGGTGTGAGAGGATGTTACAGTCTGAAGCTGTGGATTAATTGACATTTTTAGATCTCTATACTGCTCACCGCTTGAGCTGTCTGTAATGGTTTTAGCCAAGCACTGACTATTAGCATAAATCTCTTCTCCCTGTTTCGCCGAAGAGTCCATTTGATTTCCCACAACATACACCACAGGTGTATTTGCTTCATTACTATCTTTCACTTCATTACTGCTGAGTGACACAAATTCAGTGTCTGTCTGGCTACAAGGTGGAAATATTTGGTCAAGGGGTTTCGCATGAATGTCATTTGCCTCTGGGCTAGTTTGGGGTGGCACGAGTGGCTGTTGATACAAGGGCTCTAGTTTGGGTTTAGGAGAAGCCTTCTCAGGCAGGGGCTCCTCGGGCACATGGAAGGGGTCCTTAAATCGAATAGCTTGTGAAACCTCAAAGAGTTCTGAACGCATGAGGTGGGCTTGTAGTGGTTTATTATAGTCTCTGATATTAATGAACCCAATAACATCATTTGGCGGGTCGGGCTCAGGCCAAACAGGCAGGTATTCGATCATATTGGCTTTTTCCAGGTGGAGGAGTCCGGGGTGAATTTGTGGTGCCTCTGGGACATCTTTTGTTTGTTTTACATTTTCATTCTTAGTTGTACATCTCTCAGAGGGTGTGCGGCTGCTTTTGGCAGTTGTACTGCTGGAGACCAGAGCGTATTTTGGGTTGATGAGTTTGAGTGCCATGGTGGCTGAGGGCAGTGGAGCAGATGATGTCTGAGGAGTGGGTACTGGCTTGGGTTCATCGTCCAATTGAATCTTGTTTAGGTTCACACCATTAGACACCGCATACATTTCCCGAAACAACTTGTCAAATGCGTCTGCAGCTTGGCCTGTAAGTACAGTAATGATGTTTCTGTCCAGTCTGGAGGCAGTCCATGTAAAACTGAAACAAAAAAGCTGTGGATTAGAAAAGAGGCCTAGATACAAAAATTCATCAAAGATTTTAAAATAAAGAAACTGATGTAGGACAAGCAGACTCAGTCTCATTTAAATATAAAAAGCAACTAATAGGCTTTGTTCACACGGCAGTGCAAATCAGATAACGGCAGTGCAAATCAGATAAATTTTCTGATCTGATTTCTAGACTTGAATGTTCATATTTCAAGCTAAATGACAAAATGTGACTTGTATAGGCAGACTATCCATACTGGATTCAGTGACTATGGTAGAAAGCGCCTAATCTGATCCTAGCACAAATCCCCTACAGAGGCACACTCACTAAACTTTACAATTATGAACAGAACCAGATGGTTTAAGCTGTGAAATCACTAAACTGTGCTGGACGCTGACGGACAAAGCAGGTGTATTGACAAATAAACAAATTTGAGCTGTATCTCTAAACAAGCTTTGGCTTGTTTCCCGTTAAACAGAAATGCCAAAGTAAGGACAGTCTCACCTATATGACCCAGACACTGCTTTGTCTCCATCAACAAACATGAACTTTTGACTTTGGCTCCCACATACTTTCTTCGATGAGCGCGAGCAAAACTCTATTCCTCTGATGCTGCGCACTCTCAAGTTCTAGATGGCAAAAGCAAACAAAAGTGAAGATTAAGGACTGCAGTGTTTGCACAGTTATTATATACACCTTAACAGTAAGTCATCACACAGAGGTGAAAGTAGTTTCTTTGAACAATGAAAGGAATTTCCCTGACAAGCTGACAGGCAAATCATTCTGCATGCCACACCAGCACGCCCTGGAGACAGAAGCAGTATAATAAAGTGGGTGAACATGCTAAGAGCACCTTCTGTCACATTTATCATCTCTGCACTGATAAGAGGCTCTGCTAAAGAACGTTACTGTCTGCATGTGTGTCATTTGTGTTAGAGGAATAGATTGTGATAAATGTAGTGAACAAATGTTTGACAAAAACAATGCTATATGTGTTTTTATTTCCTATGTGTTTTAGTTAATAAACCAAAAAAAAAAAAAAAGAGTCTTCAGTCTCTCTTTGATTTTTTTCTGAGAACCGAACTAATAATTGTTCGAGGAAACCCCCGCATATTTGCGGAAACTGGAGATCTCCTCTGCGGGGTTTTTTTTGCTTTTGTGATGTCTGGGCCTCGTCCGGGGCACCCCCTCGTCCTCGTGCTGGTGGTTTATGTTTGGGTGCGGCAGATTTAAAATTAACGTTAAATATAACTATAAATTATTTGGTGCCGTCCAGAGAACCCAAAGAAAGCACGTATTGTGATGGTGAAATACCGCTGTACTAAGAGATGGGAAGTTTGAAAGTTTGAAAGATACGGAGAATCTACACTATTAACCCATTTGGCCATAAATCATGCAATTAAAAATTATTTTCTTCTAATATCATTTATCTTGTGAGAATGTTCTGTAGTGCACAGCTCATTCCATCTTGCTTTTGGTGACTTTAGGGCTGCCCAAATTATCATTCATTTTTATGGTGATATTGGACTGTGCAATAGTGAGAGAGTGAGAGAGCTGCCACATGCAAATGAGCTCTCTGCCCGATCGCAAAATGGTTTATTGTGAGCACCTCTACCAATAACATTTTTTGGTGACTGTTCAGTGGGAGTTTCAATTAATCAATGCACTTATGTGATCCAACAAATATTAAATTGTTGTTGGGCAAAATCTCCAAAATGGTTTTTCAGATGGAGGACGAAACTTCACACAATTTAAAGGACAGAGAGGCTTTTCAACTTTCATAAAAAGTAAAGAAACTACAAAAATGAATAAACAATGTTTTTTTTCCAAAAGACAAAGCAAGTATGGTTGAAATAATGCAAACTTCAAATTGTCACATCGATATATGATTTATTTTCATACTGTGCAACATTTATTTTCGTCTGGAATGGCCTAAATGTGCTTCACCATATTTATCTGGAATCAGCACTGTACTCTCCCAGCCTGAGGAGCAGAAAGCCCTCTGGTCATGCAGAGGGCATGGAACAGTATTTAGCTTGGCTCACATTTACCTCGAGGCTGCCTGGATGGCCATTCTAGTAATCAGCCTGAATTCATGGAAGTGTTCTGGCTCCTAATCATCAGCAAAGTTTCAGTCCCATAACTCACTTGAACTCCTTTTTGGCTCACGGACTACAGAAATAGTGCAGAGTCAGACTAAGCTCCATCAGCAGTAAAGCAATTTCCAAATATTACCAGGGTCGTTTTTCTACTCAGTAGCATCAAATGCAGGTATGATATGATACAACGTGCCTTCAGGTGTCCAGTGTGCATCGCCACTCTCTCGCACATTTTCAGGAAGTGTGGGATGCCGGTAGCCTCCAGTATGAGGTACACAGGCACCTTACGCTTAAAGCTCGCGTCCAGGAGATCTTTGAAGATGTCTGCATCTGTAAACAAGTCCATAACAACAGCAATGACCTGCGAAGGGAGACATGTAAATCACTGACTGCTAAATTATAACAACTGTAAGTATCTGACGCACATATGCCTGTGAACTCTGCCCGAATGGAGGGTCCTTTAATGCTTGTATTGGTCTGCTTGGATTATATTAAATTCATTTGGCAGATGCTTTAATCTAAAATGACTTACAGTTTGAGGACACACTCAAGTTTCAGGACAGAGTGAGAACCAGAGCAGAGTTCTAAGTGCCAAAATCATTTTGTAGGGAGTGGTGCAAGAAGACAGGTGCAAGGAGAGGAGATGCTTTCTGAACAGATGAGTCTTCAGGAGGGTTTTGAACATAGAGCGGGATTCTGCTGCTCTGGCCGCTTTTGGCAGCTCATTCTACCAGTGGGAAACCACAAATGAAAGACTGGGACTGGGTTTGGTTTGTGAATTCACCGTTTACCTTATACTACATTGTACATGCTTACTTCTAGTTTAGAGTTTATATCTACAGTTTAGTAATATATGTGTATTATGTGTCTTTTTGTACTGATTTTGATTCAGATTGTAAAATCTGAAGCCACTGTATACAGGTATTCTTTTAAATGATCAAAAGGAAATGCTGTGAACCCTTAATGAGTTGTAAAAGCCAGTTAAAATACAAAACTAGCTGCTGTACTGACAGCATATAGTTACAATATGTGGTAACACACTCTCACTGAATGACACTTGATCCACACCAGGCTCCACTGCAGGGACGGAGACTTTTGACTCTCACGTCATCAGATTATACATGAATATCAGTCAGTCTTACCTTCTGAGCCTGAGCTATGGACTTTCTCACCACCTCTTTAATGTGGACATCACCCTCCAGAGGGGGCTGAGCGTACACCTGTGCGCGGGTCACGCCGCGGTAGGCCGCGCAGTCCGGCCAGCCCATGTCCAGATCGGGCAGGGAAGTGTCGGAGCGGTCCGGCCAGTACTGCAGGGAGCCATGAACCTCTTCACAGTCCCCAGAGGCTCCAGGTGATCCGGCACCAAACGCTTCCACTAATCCAGACAGCCGCGCCACTTCCATGTCCGACAAGAAGCTGCGAACGCTGGTGGTCTTTATAAACTCCTCAAAGCCCTCCCGTCCGCCCTCCAGGAGACTTTCCAGCGCTAGCCTCTGCTCCTCGCTGTAGAAGAACTCAGGCTTGGACTGGTTGATGCGTGAGTTGACGTGGTTGTCATCCAAACACTGGAGCTGAGACAGAGCCATCTGGGCTGTTGGGTCCCTGAAGCTTTAAATATGACGCCAAAAGAAATGGTCGTCATTTACTCCTGTAAGTGCTGGATGACTGGGAAGACCTGCTGATCAAACTGTGTGCTGCTCACGGTTCAGAGTTTTTTCCCACCTGTAGTCAGACAAACCCCGCCCCCTGCACCACCATTGGCTATTAGTTTATTCTCAGCAGAAGGCCAAACAACTAGTAGCCAATCATAGCTCAGGAAGCGGTCAATTAAAGCACAGGTGGTTTCTTCCCAGCGCTCACGCCCAGTCACGTGATTCCCAGTTATGTGTAATTTCTTTATTTCAGAATTTTTCAGTGTGTAGTTAATGTTTTCAAATTCAGCATCATTTGAATAAGTAAATAATAATAAACAAAAAACAGTAGCAAAAGTTTCATATTTTTCCAAATCAAAATGAATTCTTTACTTCTTGCATACAAAAATATGTCTGGGATAAGTAAGGACCCTGGAATAGGACGCCACTTAAGCCCACAGATGTTCAAAAATGACTGTTCAGGGAGGGGTGGGTATTATTTACCACACCTCAGATATCACATTGGGCTGAGAAGCAAAGGAAAGTCAACATTCCTGCCGTTTGGCCTCAAACCGGATCAGCCTGCACTAGTCTGAGAGATTCTTCAGGCCTTGTTTAACTAATGTGAAAAAAGAGGATTTGTGTTTTGCCTATTTTACATTAAAACCTCCTCTGACTTCGGGTGTTGCTTTATAATAATATTCATTAATTCACTCATTATCAGAGTTGCTTATCCTAATGAGGCATATAATGAGTCCTGGAGCCTCTTACAGGGCAAAAAGCAGAGAAACACCCCAGACAGGTCACAATCCATTGCAGGACAGAAACACGAACACTGTCGCTTCAGCTTCGGAGCATGCAGCTTACACTAACTCATGAAATGGCTTATTTGCCATAGGACGATAAATAAAGTGTTGTGACAGCTGTTTTATCATTAACACATCTTTATTTTCACCTAGCTACAGTATTCACACACAGCTTAAGTATATACTAAAAAGTGTTATAACACACGACAAAGAAACACAACATTAAAATGCCAAAAAAATGCAACATGATTTGAACAAAATTATACCAGTTTAAAAAGAAAGTGCTTCAAAATGCATTTGAGGACTATTAATACATTATTTTATAGTCTGAATGTATTTCTTTCTTTGTTTAGTGACATTCTTTCCTCTTGACAAATAGCACAACGGTAGCCTCTTAGTGTCATTATCATCATTGCTTTCCTACACTGTTGGCTAAATGATAATGATTAAATGGTTCCTGTCTGTTTTCTCAGTTAGAAAGTCACCAGTCAGGGTATTTATTTTTCACCATAGATCAGTCACTATGTTACTAAATGTTGGTCTCTGGCAGTCCATGTATGGAATCAGTGCCCAGTTCCTGGCATTGCACTGAGAGGTCAGTGGTAAATGGGCTTGACGTACTCTCTGGGGAAGAAGCCCACACGGCCATGGCAACGGCCCTTCCAGCACTGTGAGTCTGAGCAGTCGAGCAGGTCGATGACATCACCACGCAGGAAGTGCAGCTGGGAGTTGTGCTGTGGGTTGAAGTCGAACAGGGCATGGGCGTGATGAGGCCTCTGCTGGATACAATAAAAAACACCAGCCAATTTTTAGTGCACCTCTGACTCACCCATGACTGCACTGCCACTCAGCTCTCACTCCTGATTTAAAATCTGACTCTTTTTCTCACGTGTTCACCTAGCAAAGGAGAAATGGTGCTGCTTTACTTTGCTACATAACATTGACATCATCATGTTATAAACATGACAGATATGCTGTCATGAGTTTTCTATGACAGATCATGTCCATTAACACATAAGTTGACATTAAACATTACATAATCTGTCATAGCAATTACCACTAATGGTAAAATTACACTGCTACATTAATGGACATGTTATATATATTTCCCTATCTACCCCTTAGTCCCGCACACGGGGTCGGGGGGGGGCTGGAGCCTATCCCAGCTGCTATGGGCGAAGGCAG
>JBBPCY010000142.1:11245431-11307269 GCA_037974405.1 Brachyalestes nurse | reverse complement strand
ATAGAGATATGTATGAAATGTGTGCATGTATATATAAATTCTGTGAGTATATTTTTATTATACACCCTCAAATATATGAATCTTGTCTTAATCAAGCTGTACTCTATACCAGCTCCGTTTGACTTTTTTTACCTTTTTGTTACAGGTGGCACACCGATTATTAGTCCACTTTACTTCCTTCTGCTCAAAGTGGGGTGTGGTGCAGGTTTACTCCTAGATTTCTTTCCCGTTCTACCTACTGCTGCTTCATTCAATTTGTCCCCACATGCCCTTCTGCAGCTTATAATGGAGCCGTGAAGACTCTAGGCTTGTTGGCACTTGTCACACATGTATTTCTTTGTCAAGGTCGAACCTTATCAGGGTATTTTGTCCTCCGCACATGTGCGCTGCAGTTGTTCTCACAATCACCAAGGTGTGCAGCAGTTTAGCTGTGGTTATTAGTATTCACAGTCTTACTCGGGCAGTTATAGATTGGAAGGGATTAAGTTCATGTTGACTTGCCTCTTATTGCTCCTAGATACCTCTGTGTTGGACATGTTTAGTCTGACATGCTGTGATACTGTTTGTATTCAAAGGACAGTACAACGGTTTCTTTTTTTCTATTAATCTTCCTCACAGTGACTTCAAGTAAGTTGTTTATAAACCGTTACTCATGTAACACCTGTGTGTGTGTGTGTGGTGTGGTGTATGTGTGTGTTGAGTTGTGTGCTACACAGATGCACCAGGAGCATTTGAATCGGGTGTATACGGTTGTGTGTATTTAATTATATTCAGAAAGCACAATATAACCTCAGTAATATTTAGAAATAGAATTGTTTTGGAAATACTCAAATAATCAATCATCAAATCATTTTTCATATTCTTTATTTTTAATACTTTATTTTGTGCTTTTATTGTGCCTAATATACATACACATTATCACATTATCTAATGTGTATCTAATATCCATGCACGTTGCTGTATTCTGCTCCTATAAATCTTCAATAAATTCTGGAAATGTTTACAAAGAAAGGTCAACAAAATTAATGTAATACAAGACTGTTTTATTGAAAAATGTGTAGAAGCTGGTTGTCAGTAATTAACATGACATATTGTGCTTAATATTTGTTTTATTTTAAAAAGACATGCATTTTTTTTCTACTTTTGCCCAAAGCTTTATCAAACACAAAACGGGTTGTATTTCCAAAAGAAAAGGATTATGTCAATAACTGAGCAGATTGTTGTCCCTCACAAACACTGTATTGTAACTGTAATCAAACCTGATATTACCGGATACACAGAAATAGGCCAGTCCTGCAGCTCATCGGAACAAAACAGCCCAGAGCATGTACATAAGACCAGCGCTTTCAAAAAGATGAGTAATATCTGTTCATCCCAAACTCAGAAAAGATGAGTTTCACACACCTCCTCTGACAACACACTTCTAGACAACACACTTTTTTTTTCACTTTTTGACCTGTACTATTGTTCCTGATTGTTTGGGAGGGGTTGTGTAGCCCGCTTAGTTTAGTGTAAACAGATAAGGGAATGTTCGCTAGCTAGTCAGAAGCCAATTCTCAGCTAATTAACCAGATAAAAGTAAATTTTGTAGCGCAAGTTGTGTTAACAGAAAGCCTCAGGGAAGCTACATATTGTCAGTTAGCAATATTAAACTTACCAGCTACTGCAAAGAGCCCTTCGTCAAGCGACAAACGTTCTATTGAATGTCATTCTTTCTAGCTAGCTCACCAACTGTGTAACTTTACATTATATGTAGGCGACTATACTAATGTACAGTAGAGGTGTGTCCTAATTTTTCTCTACTTTGCTTCCTCCAAAGACCACAAATGCTAAAGGGGCCTAAAAAGAACCGCAGTATGTTCAGACACCGCTCTGTTTTTAATCTGATCGTTCTTTCCCTCTGTGTTCCCTTTGTTTAGTAGATTATTTGTTCCAATTAATTGTATAAAATGTAATAAATCACACATTTCTGTTGTCGAAGTTTCCCAGCTCAGTTTTGTTTTTACCACATCCTCTAGTCCACTCAGCTTATGAGTGTGTTTGAGCAAAATATCTTGTGACGACACATTTTACTGTTTGTGTACATATGAAGCAAAAATTCCTGTGAAATGTATCTTAGCAACCTATGTATGTGTGGGGGGTTGGTTCAGCCACTGCCCCTCCAGATGTCTGTGTACGTCACTGCCATTGATTCAGTGTGTATTTTTACCAGGGAAGATCAGTTTGCATAATTTATAGAAAAACGTCTTTTTTTTTTTTTTTGCAACCCTGCACGATGTCTTACCTCAGATGTTAGTTTTGTTTTATTTTTAAACTAGGTTTTGTGCGTCCTTGATTAGTCCAAGTTTAGGCTTAATCCGTGTTTTAATTATGAGAGAGATTGATCACAATGTTTTTGTACATGAATTGTACACCCTGCCCTGGGTGGGTTAGTCATAAACATATTTCTTGAACTTTTAGTCAGTGGTAAGAAAGAGCCATGATAGGGAGAGTAGCGTTTTCATATAATCATATCATTTAATGACTGTGTACTTTGCTGATAATATTAGTTTGCTGTTATGATTGCTACAATCAAATCATACATCAATCACCATGCAGGGCACTCCAGTGTTTCACAAGCAGCTTTACTAATCCTAAAATTAGCAGCCGTCTGACTTTGAAGAACCTGCTACATGCCTGTCTTGATAAGAAATGGGGTCACTTTACATAGACATTAGCAAGTGGAAAACAAATTAGGCGATAGTAAAAGCACAGCCTGAGCCCACTTTAAAATTCTCTGAAAGCAAAAAAGATTTCACTGATCCAGCCGTTATGACTCAGCAAGAATAATGGGAAATGGGAAATGTCATATGCCCACTGAATTATTTTAATTACTTAAACGTAGATTCATGTAAAGAATGCATGAAAGTTTGGTTTATGCCCTGTTCGTCACTTCCAATTATAAAATGACATAAGTACCACAGTATGTTTTTAGCATTGTGGGTCACCCTTTATATATGTGTATGTGGAGCAGTTTTGATATGTGGTTGAGTGCTAGTTTTAGCACACTGAGACGCTTCTCTTGATTGCTGTCCTCATGACACTACCAGTTGACTAATTAGCTAGCAGTACATAATGTAGTCTGGAGTTCTTGCTTGAAGTTTTCAGTTTGTAAATTGTAGTTATTCTTCTTGAGGTGTTGAGATCTCCGTCTACAAAAATGGTGCATGCTCAGGATTACAAAAAGTCAACAGCCACCTTTTGTGAGCAGGTTTAGGAGAGAGCTGATCTCAGAGAAGACTTAAGATCTAGATTGGGTGAAGATTGTTCAACTTTAAACACTGTTTTCCACAGACCAGTCACAGCCTTTGTCGCATAATTTGTTCTTCCACAGAATTTGCCCAGCTGCCACGTTAATGACACCGTCAAGTAAACCTCCGCATGTTGTCTACAGTCCATTTTCTCTGCAATTACGTCATATTGTTTCCCAAAGCCAGGCAAACTATCCTTTTGCAATACGTAAACACAGCCTTTTTCATCTCTTTTCGTCTGAGATTGGCTAATCAAAATCTGTGTACGCCATTTCTCCTCTCCTTTTCATGGGGCTGCTAGATGAAGTCGATGTAACCAACACACATTCTCGTTTTGCTACTCACTGAACCAATTCTACTTGGTACTTGGCTTCCTTTCAACACCAATCACTGAGTTGCCTAGATATTGGCAGGGCTCAGACCTGACGTGTTCTTTAGTATGGAAGAGGCGGCTCCACGGCCTAGATCCTCAAACAGACCCTGCCTGTGTGCTGGCTTCCTGGGCCCCCGGTCAGAGTGAGGGCTGCTGGAGCTTTGTTCCGGCACTGATACAGTTGCCCCTCTCTTCCTCTTGTGTGCAGGGGCCTGAATAGGTGATTAAAACAGCAGATGTTTCATTAGGGCCTGGTTGTATTCATGCGTATGCAGACTCTGGGGAGGAGGAGGGGGTTCGCTGGGCAGGTTGCTTGTATGGATGCTCAGCAGGACTGCAGGAGTCACATTTCAGTAACTTTTAATGAATTTATGGGGCATGCCAAGCTGTTTTCACTATCTTTACCACCTTATGGCTGTAGGCTTAGCACATCATTGCACCTCATTAGCAGCAGGACCTTGGTTTAGGCAAATTATGCGGTCATGAAAGGAAATGTAGTTAGCAGGAGTAGTTTGAGTAGTTTTAATATTGATCTGAAGCAATCAGTTCCTGGCTAAAATATCACAATCATGAACTTTAGTGTGATTGAAGCTATTGTTAAAGGACACTAATGATTGCTATGAAAAATATGTTTGGTGAATTTCAATAGATTTAAGAATTTATTGCAAGTGCTGCATGATTTCATTCAATAGTAACAACCCCATGGTGAGTTCCGTTGATTCTTATTTTTTAAGGGGTAGAGAATGCAGGAGTTGCTTTTCAGAAATAAAATGTCTCACCACATGCCGACAGCGTGTTGTATTACTGTAACAGGAACCACGTCAGGCGTTGAGCCACCATTTGATTCGGTGCATGTAAAGTGTGTGTGGGTGCTGGTAATGTTTCACTACCTGGATAGAAGCCTACTACACATTCTGTGTTTGGAAAGTGCACAGCTGTGACCTATTTCTCTTTATCTGACTGCGGGGATCGTTTTAAATGGCGAGGAGCTGCTGGTGTTGTCAGGAAATGTGCTCACTAGATTTTGGCTGCATATGCCGCTTTGACGCAAAGGTCAAGAGTTTTGCCTCAAGCTTATGAGCATGACCTTGTAGCAGCTACAGTTTATTTGTAGAAAGAAGACTTGGGGGTGGGGGGGAAAGAGAGAACTAAAACAATCAAGTAGGATATTTATTTTAAATAACTTGTATGTCGCCTTTGAAAATTAATCTTTTAAACAATTGCTCACTTACTTATTTAGCCTGTACTGAACTGTTTGGTTTTCTGTTCCAGGTAATGGAGGAATTTGCCATGCTGGCTCCCTACTCTGTGTGGAAATGGTTTTAACAGACACCAAGTAACGCTGGGAATTGCTAACGCAGGGAACACGCATTTGGACTTGCTTCCACCTTTTTGAAATTTGAACTTGGCTTGGAGAACTGAAAAACACCTTTTTTATTTTTGAGGAATTAAAAAAAACTAAAACTTTCTTTCAAGTAATTCACAAGGATATTAACAAGACCTCACCATGCCGAGTTCCACGATCAGGAGGCAGATGAAAAATGTGGTAAATAACTATTCAGAGGCAGAGAAAAAGGTCAGAGAGGCGACCTCCAATGACCCATGGGGCCCCTCCAGCTCGCTGATGTCGGAAATCTCCGACCTCACTTACAATGTGGTGGCCTTTTCTGAGATCATGAGCATGATATGGAAAAGGCTGAACGACCATGGCAAGAACTGGAGGCATGTGTACAAGGCGTTGACGCTTCTGGACTACCTGATCAAGACCGGCTCAGAGCGTGTGGCCCTGCAATGCAAAGAGAACATCTTTGCCATCCAGACTCTCAAGGATTTCCAGTACATTGACCGTGATGGCAAAGATCAGGGCATTAATGTAAGGGAGAAGTCCAAGCAGTTAGTAGTGCTGCTGAAAGATGATGATCGGCTGAAAGGCGAGCGCTCTCAGGCCCTAAAGACCAAGGAGCGCATGGCTCAGGTGGCCACTAGTGTTGGCAGCAATCACCAGATCAACTTTGGCCGTGGCTCCAGCCAGCCGAACCTGTCCACCAGCTACTCAGAGGAGTACGGCAGGTCAGAGGGTTCCCCGGCGTCATATCATGGATGTAAGTTAACTTACTCTGGAATGTTGTGTAAGCCTATTATGTAAGAGAGATTTTTGAAATGTTGAGTTCCTGTACTTTTAAGTCATATAGGAAAATGTGCTGACTGATTTGAGAGGATGTGATCAAATGTTGAATCACTGTGTGGATTGCTACATATCTTTTTTACAGGAGAAATAATTTCACATGAACTACAGCACTAAAAATGTAACTAATCTGCAGGATTTGGAGTTTGTAATAGTTTCATGGTATCATTGTAATAGTTTCATGGTATCATTTGGTACAACAGGGTATTGAATTTTTTATTTGGTACATTCCATATCACAAACCAACAGTTACGATTCTCGTGTCTAAATGTTGACTCTGCAATCTTTTATCAGTAGAGCTATGCATGCAACTTTTATTAATTACTGGTTTAAGCCACATACACATTTTTTTAAAAAGTAAAAGTATTTTTTAAGAAGTAATTTTCAGGCTTTGGTGTTTGCAGCATTTTATCTTTTTTTTTTTTTTAAATAATCAGCCCCATCTGCTGCACAGTCTGTGTGAAATAGTTAGTTTTATGTCCGGAAACAGTTGGTTTTGTATTGGAGCTATGAGGCAAATGAAGAAATCAAGAAATGGAAGTCCTTTAACTGGCAGTGTGTGCCAGACGTCTGTGTCAAACCATGTCTGGCTGAGTCATATCTGGTGCTGTATGATGTGTTTTCTGTGAAATTTTACAAAAGCATGTCACATAGCAGCAGCAGCAGTAGTAGTAGTAACAACCGTCAGTTTGCCCATAGGTAGCCTTGAAGCTTCTGTGCAAAGCTAAACTTGGTCTTGGATGATTGTCTACATTTGGTTGAAGGGCTAGTGTAAATTTGATATACTAAACATAATTGTGTGCTATGCCATCCATGCTATCAAATGTTATTAGTAACAAAGTTATTGAGAAATACTTGAAACCAATAAAAATTTGATAGGGGGGCTTCATCATGCTGTTCCTGGTTTAGGATACGGCAGTAGCCCTGGGGGTTGACCTGGACTGGGATTAGTGTGCTCTCTGCTGGCATTGCCCTCATCAAGGAGTCCATGCTTGAAGATCTGGCTGCATGGAGTAATCCTTTAAGCTGCATACTGGGAAACTGCATGTCTGCTGTTGCTCTTTGGAGATGTCTCCTCAGCTGTGCCCCCCCCCTCCTGCTTAGTACTAGGTAGTGGGTGTACTAAGCAACTGCGTGCTTTGCTTTTTCCCCTACTCTTTTCCTCGTGCCGCTTACAGGAAGCCAGAATTCCTGAACTCCCTGAGGTCTGCTGCTCCTCTCTGGGCGTCTGTACTGACTGGAGGAAGTAGGATCTATCTCTCCCCCCCTACACATGACTGAAGAATTTTATAATCTACACCAGGGAAGCCAGCCTCAGAAGAGTTTCCTGAAACTGCAGTTATAGGGCCAGATGATGTAACATGAGTGTTTATATTCAGAGCTGTTGGAGTGTGATAAGTAGATTTGAACTTGGCGAAATTTAAGATCATCTTAAACTGGGTTCATTTAGGCTTTATAGTTTTTGATGGTGTGTTCTTACCAGTCTAGAAGAGACAGCTTTTGACAAGTTTTGTGGATTTTAAGCGAGGCCTGGGGCTGTTTCGGTTGGTGTGATTTTCGTAAATGAGGATTCTTAAACAGAAGTACAGACAGCTGAGTCATTAACAAAAGCTTGGAAAAATGGGCCTGTGCCAAAAAACCCCCAAAAAACGAGCTGTTAACAGCTGAACGTTTTACATTCCTGTGCAAGTTTCCTGGTATTGTCCTACCAGAGGTTGTTAATGGGCTTTCTGTTGAGTGTAATTCACACTTCAAGATCATTTTGATTATAAAATTTTAGTGCACAAACAAGATTTGAAACCAGCCAGTGTTTTGTTTTCAGAGCATTTTTACTTAGTTTATTTCTTGCTCCTGTTGGTTCAGGTTTTTTTTTAAGAAGCTAAAAACCATATGGTAATATTATATAACAGAAGGGATTATAAAATAGGATAAAGAATTTTTTTTGACGTCTGACCTAGTAAGCATGCAAATAGATTCAATATAATCGGTTGTTTGACCATATAAGGTGGTCCTGTGAGGAATGTTGATGAGAATAGCCAGTGTTGGGAGGTCACAACTAGAGCCACTAGCTGAATAAACAGGTTGGGCTGTCATTTTGTCCTTTGGTTGCCCTTCTTTGATTTTCAGTTAGTTAAATCTGTTTTTTCGGATTGACCGTATGGATCCAAAACGGTTTAACTTGGTCTCAAGCCACAGTGTTTAGTTTTGTTTTTCTAGTTTGATTTATGGTTACCTAGTGGAATACATGACTCTAAAGTGGAACAGCTGACGGAAATGTCTAGAGTGACATTTCCAACCTTCATGTCTCTATCTTCCTTTCAAGTCATTTTAAGACGTCAAAACACGTGGTTCTCTCTATGTATTGTTTCCACTTCGCATTTTAGTATGAATTTGTAGAACATTTCAGTATGAATTGTTCTTTTGTAAAAATCTCACTGATTCATTTCAAAGCTCTAGACAGGCTTCAAGATCAACCCACAACATGCTTTTTTTGGTATCTGGGCTGGAAACTCCCCCTCACAACCTGCTCCATTCAGATTAACACATCTGTGTGTTGGAGTGCCTTATTGCACTGGTTATTAAATTATTAAAAGCCACACTGATGGTGAAATGTCAAGCTAGTCTTTTTCTCTGCTTGTTTTTGATCTCCTTTTCTGTAATTGTGATAACTGAGATGTTGGCTCAGTAGCTGAAGCTCCCAGAATATGACCTGTGTTTAAAGTCCAGTTAGGCGATTGAGGTCTTCCCATTCTACTTCAGCTGTTAGTCATTTCCAGCCAGTGGCACCATCTTGGTCCCATATGGACCTTTGAAATAACCTTGTTGAAACCAAAGCAACATGTGAAGCAACATAACATCCTGTTCTAAGAAGTATGAGAGGCTCTCTGCACTATCTATAACATGTATTTGTGTTGATAATAGTTACTAGAATCCACTATGTTCCGTCTGACGTACCAGTACATCTGCGGGGTTGAGGGAATACGTCAGAAGCTGACCTTGCTTTTCAGGTTAGAAGAAGAGTGCTTAATTTGTCTTGGCCTGTTCAGCTGTGTGTTGAAGTGCGAGGAGGGCCGGCTGACTTGACTCAGTTCCTGTGCGAGTCAGGGCGGGGCAGGGAAACACTGGTGGCGTAATATGGGATGTTGCAATGCTCCCTTCCCTTTATCCCCTTTGCTAGTATTTTCCCATCAGCCCGTTGTCCCTATGGGTTTGAAATCAGGAAACTGTGCCCAGCTGTCTCTGCTTAGTGTCTCTATCAGTCTCTCTGACTCACTTGTTGGGGAAGAAATGGATCAAGAGTACTGTTGGTTAGAGCTTTTATGGATTGGTGGCTCGCCCTCTATTGATCACTGCTACTTTACTTTGACGGCTCCAAATTTTCTGACCTAATGTAGGCTGAAACAGCTCTATAAACGATCAAGATCATTCTCCTTTAGACAGTGGCAGAATTTTATTTGCATCAGATCACAGGTCCTCTAGTTGTCATCCTTTGTGTATCTTTCATCAGTGAGCTAAAATGAAGACTTGGTAGTGAATTAGAAGAGACTAATATGCAGCAAAGGTTTCTTGAATGTTAAGTCCATCTGGGCTTTGAACTGCATGGATCTGCTCCTCATAGTTTGAGGCTTCTGTTTATTTCAAGGCCGTTTCCAGCCTTAATCCAATAAGTGCACAGGGAAATGGTTGTCATTGGTTTAACCACAAACCTATAATAAGGGCTCACAGCCTGGCCTTAGTTATCTAGCACAGGGCTAACGTTAGTTTACCTCCATGTTTTGTGTATGGTTGCTAGCAGGATCTCATCTCAGACAAACTGATGTGTTCCAGCATACAGGGGATTAGACTCTCCTGACAAACCCTTTATTTATAATTTTTCTTTTCTTATCTTGGGTGTGTTTACAGTATGGCCTCATCCTGATCCGGAGCTTTGGTTATATGTGTTGCTTTTAAATAATGTGGTCACAAGTCTTATTTTATCTTATAGTGTTTATAGTTTCAGGTGATCATTCTATGTTCCCCCCCATAAAAAAAAGTAAAAGACAAGTGTTTACTGATAATTTCAGGTAATTGCAGATCCACCAAACATTCTAAGCATCTAGGCGTTTGAATGTGACTTTGAATTCCACCCTCTAGACTGTTCCACATGTCAACAATGAGCATATTCCTTCGCTTTGTTTCATGGCACCCCTTGTCTATGATGCACACCTGTTTAGTCATGGTTGATGTGGCCTGCGAAGAGATGTTCCTTCACTGCTGATAATGCTGATGAACACACTTTTCTTTTTTTCTTTTACAAGCCACATCACCCAATGCGTCATCGGAGCTGGAGCAGGCCCGGCCACAGACCAGTGGAGAGGAGGAATTACAGCTGCAGTTGGCTCTAGCCATGAGCAGGGAGGCAGCAGAGCAGGTGGGCTTTGTAGAATCATTTTGAAGCAGGGTTGTTCATAGTGCAACACAATGGTCTAGTAGTTGCCACCTTGGTCACTATTGTTTACATGTCATAATATAAATATCTATAAATGTATAATCTTTAGATGTCTGTAAATCTCATTATCTATCCCATTTTACTTTTATTTTGGTAAAAGCAGTATTCAGTATGATAAAGTAACAGTTTTCTTATTGGAGAAAATAAATGTTTATAAAAAATATTTATAAAACCATTTTAGAAGCCTAAGAACATATTTTTGTAAGTTAACATTGACGTATTCTTCTAGAACGCACTTTCACTTTTAATAAGGTACAGTAGACGTTTGAAATATTTTGATTGCACCAAATCAGAATGTTGTTTCTCGTTCTCAAGCTGTCAAGTAATTTATCTCCTACAACCAACGCAGTAGGGTTGGTCTTTTGTCATAACTTTGTACTGTCTCCTAGAATTACAGTGGTATGCAGTATTACCGGGAGGAGAGCTGCTTTTGTGTTTTCTCCTACTGCTTAGCCTTAGCTCAGCTAGCATGAGAACAGCTTTGTTTACTGAGAACAGCTTTGGATCTGTAGCCTCCTCAGCTAAGCTAACTTTACCTTGCCAAGCAGACCTAAACAGTGCCACACATCACACACGTTTGACTTTTAAGCCGTGGAATCTTGAGGCCCAGAGACTGTGTTGTCATCTGATGTAGGTTAAGGGACACAGGTGTAGGTCATGGGGTGATAGCTAAAGGCTAACTCTGGGCTAAACGCTGTTGTCACCCCCAGGAGGCTGACATACATCAAATAAAAAACTCCTGTGTAGTATTGTGTAGGTCCACTTCAGGGTGCCAAAACAGCCCTGACCCATCGAGAGATGGACTCCACAAGACCTCTGAAGGTGTGCTGTTGTATTTGGCACCAAGGCAGTAGCATCAGATCCTTCAAGTCCTGTTATTTGCGAGTTGTGGCCTCGATGGCTCGGACTAAATTGCAGTGTGGCAGAGTGTGTTATCCTGCTGAACGAGGCCACTGCCATTAGGGAATATTGTGACCATGAAGGGAGGTACTTGATCTGCAGTGATGTTTTGTTAGGTAGTAAATGTCAGAATAACATGAGGCTGAGATCTGATGCTCATGTGTCTGTTGTAGTGGATTTTGGTTGAGGACTAGGGTCAGCATGGGCATCCTGAGTAGTCTTTTGCTACACAGCCCTATGCGTGTACTGACACCTTTTTAGCATAGCCAACATTAACTCATATCTCATCATAACTCTTTTTAGAGGTGAGACCTGACTGGCTACCCCTCTCTCCCCACACATTACATACATGGTTGGTTCAACAGTCGTTTTCCTTAGTTAATTCTTGGCAAGTACTAAACACTGCATACTGGGAACACTCCACAAAATCTTCCATTTTGGAGATGCTCTGACCTAGTCTTCTAGCCATCACAGTTTGGCTCTTGTCAGAGTTGTTCTGATGCTTACTCTTCCTGCATTTTTCCTGCATCTAACATCATTGACTTCAAGAACTGCCTGTTCATTGGCTAAAATATCCCACCTCAAGTTCTATTGTAACAAGATATGCAATGTTGTTCTCTTCACCTGTCAGTGCTTTTAATCTTGCAGCTGATCTGTGTATGTTCTTCTATAAATATTTTTGGTGTTCACTGCCTTAATTTGCGTTGCTGAAAAAATAGCTAACTTGGCCATTGTTGTTTGTATGTTGTGTGTCTGCCATTGTTAGGAGTATTAGATTAGGATAACTTTCAACTTGCAGATCAGACACTGTACTGGTTTTAGAGATTTTGCAATGATCATTTTTGCTATTATCTTAAACAGGAAACTATCCCCCAACACCAATGTTTTACTTACTTTAGAGAGAAGTACATTTAATAGAAATTTGCTTGAAAATAAAAAGACAATGGACATCTTCAAAACTTTATACTATAAATTATAACCATAAAACATCACCCGTAGGTTCAGGCAGCCTCTATTTTATTATACTTGGATCCTTACATTTGTTGAAGTGTGATGCAATGATGCAGTGTGAGAAATTCTCATTTGCTTATGAATTTATGTAGACACTGCATATATCATGGTGTCCACGTCTGCTGCAGTGGGCGTAATGCATTAGAGAAAGAATTACTATGAGCTTGTAATGGGCAAGTCTGCATGGCCATCTTCTCTGTTGCTGCAGCTCAGGCATTTAGGCATTCCCCCTGGGGTGCATATAGCTTCTTGATTAAAAATAGTAATTCAAAGTTCGTCCTGAGCGCTTTGTTGGCAGTTCATTATTTCTGCGCTGAGAGTGATTCTGCAGGTTTGTTTTTGGATGTTCAAATTCTCCTTGTTGTATTAGTAATACATTCCATAACATGAAGAAAAGCCTTTGAAAGCAGTAAACATATAATGAGGCATTCAAGCACTGATCAGACTACTGTACTGGAATATGTATTTCGTTCTGTGAGTGGATTTTTAAAACTTGAGGTAGTGTTTTGAAAGAAAATGAGAAATATGACCTCCCCCATCCGCATGCCTTCTCTTTCCCCTGATTACAGATTACACAGATCCGCTGAGCTGACTTTTCTTCCGGTGGAATTGAGCCAGCATGGGGATATTGTTCAGTTTAGGGTACAAATTAGAGTGGAAGCCAAGTGACCGCATGTCTCACTGGGATTTGAAACTGTGATTACACATGTTATAAAAGTGATAAAGCAGCGGCACTCGATAGGCTGGGGAAGTGTAATCTTATAGCTGAAGACTCTGGAAGGCTTGTCTGCAGTTAGCAGTGTGTAGGAAGTGTGCCTATGCTTGGACATCTGGGATGAATTTCCATACGAAAATAAGAGGCAGGCCTGCTGGTGGCAGGAGGTGTGCAGTAGGAGGTTCCTGTGAGTGCTCAAGGTTGTGCTCCTGCGGGACCACACAGCTTTGCGCTGTGACTGAGAGCGCACGGCCTCCGCTCTGCATCCTCCCCTGGGCAACAGGCACTCCTGCTCAAATCTTTTCATGGCTGCTAATGTAAAACCCTGTGGATCATTTTGTCCTAGGAATAGCTACAGTCTGGTCTGTATTAGAGAAAGGTGTGGTTGTGCAGGAATACAGATATATGAATACATCTAAATGTTTCTGTAGTTAAAGTCTGAGTAAAGAAAAATCATGTATCACCTAGCACATTTTACTTCGAGCAAGGATGAAGAGTCACAGAGAAAGTCAGGATTCAGACATTGCATCTCACATGCTACATTTTCATATCTAAACAAAGTTAAATGTGGGGAAATTTCAGTCAAATTGATGCATTATAGGTTTTGTGACCTATGATTTATCATTCTGTAGGTCTGCTATAGTGTATTATATCACATGCCTAAAATTCAGTGATAAATCATTAAATCAGTTTAACAATCAAATATAGATTGTGCTAGCTATGCACAGTAATTAAATGCTAACCTTTCCCATTTTTCATAATTTCCTACATTTTTTAAATTTGGGATATTTGAGCACTACTACCTTAAAAAATTTTATTACTGGAAGAGCAGAAATGGTTTAATTGCCGGTCTGTAATCCTGACAGTATTTAGGCGTCCTCACTGAGCTCTGAAATATTGTACATGCATTGGGGCTTCCTTTAATCAGGCTTTTTGTCCATCTTCCTCGTGTCCTCACAGCTTGCTTCTGACTATCACATGAGTAGCGAGCGTCTTAAATGTGGTAGTAATTTCCTATACTCAGCTAGGAATAGCACGTGGTTGCCCAGTCCTGGAGTTTCCTGGAACCTGTAATGGTCATGGATATGGCTTACCAAATGCAAAGTGATTTACTGCTACTAAGTTAAGATGAAGACTAGATTACAGCCTGTCCTCTATTGCTCCCCACTGAGGGACTTTATAGGCTCTTTAGCAAGATCTTCCTTCCTTTGTTTCCTCATACTCCAGCTCAGAGGGGGGTGGGGGTGGTTGGCTGGGTGTGCCTCATTGTGTCTTGTCACTTTTTGATTGGTCGGCAGTTTCATCATGCTATCAATTGTCATATATAATTCAGGAGTGCCTGGACATATGTCATGTTTATTTTATTTATGTGCCTTTTCAATTATCCAGTGTTCCCAATGATCCACAGACATTTATTGTGGGAAAAATCTCACACATCATTTCTAATCACTAGTAGTGTGTATGATATAGAATACAGTGTAGTTTTGTGTTTGTGTTTAGGAAGAGAGGATGCGCCGTGGGGATGACCTGCGGCTCCAGATGGCCCTGGAAGAGAGCCGCAAAGACAACCCATCGAAAATGGCCAAAAAGAAAAAAGAGGTAAATGCAGTCTTCCTGGATGTGCTGAGCAATCGATGAGTTATCAATAAAACAGCCACCTTTGTACATTTCCTCTCATCACACTACTTTTGTTATTTCAGATGCAGTGTGCCTTAAGCGTAAGTCTTTGTACATTCTATTAAATTTTTTTTTCTCCTTTGTTTTTTTTTTGCGGACTTTCTCAATGTCCTGTGAGTATTTATACTAAATGCTGTAGTGCAAAGTAGTTTAGTATTGTCTTTAGTTTTATTTTATTTTTTTTTTGTTGTTTGGAAAATCTTAAACTTCTAATTGTGTATGTATTTGTGTCTGTCAGCCTCCGCAGTCATCTTTGATGGATCTGATGGATACAGTCCCTGAAGGCTCTGCTGACCCCTGGGGTGCAGGAGCAGGAGGAGGAGGAGCAGCAGCAGCAACAGCAGCTCCAGCTTCAGACCCCTGGCAGAGCTATGGTAATACAGGTCTACCCACACAGATGATATTTGTCTGCGTCTAAAAATAGCACTCTATCAGTTTGTGTTTACTCCATGTTAACTCAGCATTTTAGGACTTGCTGGAGCAGTTACATGTTGTAGGCGTTCCTTTGGCATGTTTTTATTTTTGTTGAAGCAGATGGTTCCCCCCAGGCCCACCAAGCCGTTCTCTTTTGCTCTCTCTGTCTTTCTTTTTCTCCTGCTCTCACTATTTGTCTCTCACTGTTATTTTTTGCTCTCTCTTTTTTTGGCACTCATCTCTGTCTCTCCCTCTTGTTTGCCTGTTCTCGCGCTCTCTCTCATGGAGGCTGAAAAATGCGGCCGGGCTGGTAGTAGTGCATTCCCGTGAACCCTTAACAAAGAGGCTTAGTATGCAGATTTGCAGGTGGAGGTGCCCACCTTGCCCATAAACGGCTCCTTTGCTCCCTGCTCGCACAAAGCATATATACAGAATTAATCCTTCAGGTTTTGGTTTCTGGAATGTAACCAAAACAGGTTTTGGCTTTTCCAGTTAAAATGTTACATTCATTCCGATAACATACAAATGAAAATGGAGACAGTGATTCACAATCACATTTCATATAAAATAGTTTTTTCTATGATCTCTTTAAATGTTTTGTGGAAAATACCGGACTGCATGACCAGCTTGTGGCAGCGTGTTTTTGTGCCCCCCAATTTACTGTTCATTATGTAAAACTTATCCAAACAGTGCCAACTTTCTCACAATACCCAGATCTCTATCTTGTAAACAAGTTGGAAGAATTATAAACAAGTAGTGTTTGTACTGCTGTGGGATCAAACTTGAGGATTTTCACCAGATAAATGGCTATAGTCATTATTCAGAAGTTGACGCTGACAGATGAGACAGACATCAAATTCAAATATTGCTCTTGTTCATTTGTCAAATATAAAAAAAAAAGCAAGAAAAAGGAAAATACATATACAAATATGTGTATATAAACATGTTTCAGTGTTATGACTCCTAAATCCACAAGGGGGCACTCACTATCACTTATCAAGTATCACCAAGTTGATTCTCAAACTTGTGGGTTGTTTGTCAAAAAAGGTCATTAGAACCAATCTGATGCATCTTTAAAAAATAATTTATCTATTAATTCCCCACCTCAGTGGTATCCTATTATCATTATATCCTATAGACATTGGCTGCACTAAAAGCATGAGCAGACGGTAACTGTTTGATTGCATTAGCTGTGTAGCAGATAAATTAGCAGCTCAATTCATTTTGTCATGAATATTGCATAATTATTAGCTTGTTCAAAACATGCACATACAGAACCCTTGCTTACTACATGAAGATAATCAGCAAAAGTGCTTTACCTTATAAAATATGCAAATAGATTGTTGCAAAAAAGCTGCTAGAAGTTTGTAAATGTTTCTAAAAAAAACTAACAAAAAAAACAAGCCATTTACATAAAACATTTGATTTTTCTACATTTAAAAAAGACCAAGTCAGTACTACGAATGTGACGTTTATGGGAAACCTATCTCTTTCTATACATGTTTACCTGTTTGGTCAACAGTTTGCACCCTGTAACACTCCTAAGGTGCTTAGAATCCCTGTTGGAATTACATGTTCAAAGTATTACATGGTACAGAGAGTTGGGAAGAATTCTTCAGACTTTACATCCACTCTTAGATCCATCTTAAGCTAGAGTATGCCTGCACAGTATTATATGGAAACTTGAAACAATTTTTATCGAACCAAAGCAAGAGAACATGCATGCCAACTCATCATTGGCAAGGCATACTCTGCTTATCCAAAAGCTCTTACACTCATATATATTAACTCATATTATCTTTTCGAGACAGAAGAAACGCGTGCTGGAAGAAATACGTGCCTTTTACATTCTCCCTTCAGAGACTGGCTACCACCCTGACCAATTACAGATCCCAGAAAATGTTAACTGATAGACATCAAACTTCACTCCTCTTATTCCTAATGTGGTATTTTCTTTGATTAGATATTCAGATTTTTTTTTGTATTTTTTTTTAAGTGGACTTTTTGTGTTGTGTGAGCATTTAAAGTTTTTGTTAAAAACTGCTTTGCGAGTATGAGAGAAGTCCAGTCTAAGTTGATTTTTAAAAAAATGACTTTAGTTATTTACTTTTTATTTTTGTTATTTATCAGTGTCATCATTTTAAGACATTTAAGTAATTATTTAAATATCAGAATACATCAGGTCGAAAATATCACCTCAACGCAAAGCATTTAGGAGCTAAACCGGCGGTCCAAGCCAGGACAGTCCGATCCCAGGCTTGAGATGCCTTGTATGCATTGGCACCGAAACCATTTTATTAGGGGCCGACTTATGCATCTAGCGATTTGTATGAGGTAAACAGGCGTGTCTCAGATTTTCAAATTTTGATTGTTGAACAGTGCAAAAAACCCCACTTGTTAATTTGTTGTAAACACTTTATTAATTTAGATTAATTAATCAGAGAGCTTGTAATTAATTTGATCAGTTATTTTAATCGCTCGACACCCCTAGTTTATATATATATCTTTGTGAACCAAATACCTAATTTCTACACCTGAGTACAAGTACTCTTGGGAGATGCATTGTAACTTCTGCATAGGTATCAGGAAGGGGCTGAGGTTTTGTATTGCTGGAGACAAGAAGGGGAGTCCACTTCACAGACTAGTACTGTTCTTTTTTGATTGTTTCTTGTCTCTGTGTTCAGGTACTGCCCCCAAACCAGCTGCTCCTGTGGATCCCTGGGGCTTGCCTACTGCTGCGGCTTCTGTCACTCCCATGAAGAGCAGTGACCCCTGGGGGTCGACCCCTGCTCCTACATCATCTGATCCTTGGGGTTCAGGACTTGCCACACGCCCCAAAGCCTCTGCCCCAGGTGAGCCTTCACTTAAGCAGTATGACTGATCTGAAATTGCAGACATGTTACATGGACTAGTTCTAATTTTCAGTTGATTTCAGTGTAGTCATGAGCCAGGAATTTCTGATTCTTTTCCCAAATTCATGTTGATACCATTTTAAAATGATCTTCCAATTTAGCATATGAAAAGAATTTGAGCTGTGTAGCCTTGCAGTTGATGCATTTGCACCTCTGATTTTACAGGCTCTTTTGATCTCTTCTCCGCACCAAATGGTACCTCTAAAGAAGACCTCTCTGATTTTGATAGTCTTCGCTCTTCAGTGATGACAGGTAGCCGTCCTGTTCCCATTTTGTGTATTTCTCTGTGTGATTCTTGTCAGACCACATGTTAAGTGCATAGCTAATTCCAGATTTTTTAGGTGCTAGCATTGTTCTGACAGATAGCATTAAAATGAGTGGTTTGTGTTCCTAGGAGATGGCAAAGGAAGCTCATCGTTGCCGTTTCAGACCAGCAAGTCTGGTAGCCCTGACCTGTTCGATTTGCAGCCAAGTGCCCCAACCAGAAAAACCCCGGAGTCATTCCTGGGTCCAAATGCTGCACTGGTAAACCTGGACTCTCTGGTCACCAAGCCTCCTCAACCAGCTCCTGTCTCCAATCCCTTCCTTGCTGGAGGTATATTCCGCTTTCACCCACCATATACACAGACTGTAGAAATCTTGTTTTTTTTTAAAAAATCACTAACTGACTAGGTAAAAGTTTCATAAGTCTCTGAATGGCTCTCAGCTGAATGCTTGTTTCTTTTTCTTTTGAAATGCTTATTTTAGGAACGGCTTCTGCCCCTGCCCCTGCAGCTCAGGTCAACCCCTTCCAGGTCAGCCAGCCCCAGCCGCCTACTCTCAACCAAATGAGAGTGAGCCCGATGATGGGCGTGACTGGCCAGGGTTTCAGCAGCATGACCTCAAGAAGCAACGACCCACTCCCCTTATCTTCTTTGGCTCCTACTGGCAACGTTGGCATGATGCCTATGGGTGGCGTGGCCCCACTCGCTCCCATGGGCCAGGTTATGCCAAGCATGGGTATGCCTGGCTCTGTCTCCATGCCCCAGCCCCTTATGAGTGGAGTGCTGCAGCCTACAGGCACTGCAGCCCAGGCTGGAGGCACCACTAACCCCTTCCTGTTGTGAGGAACAGTATAGGCTGTCATTGCCTGCCCCATCCCCCATCTCTTTTCCAGTGGTATAGACAACGTAGTCTGTTGTGTTCCCCAGACCGATGTGCTATTTTGAGACTTTCTGGAGTAGCAGTGGTGTTTACAGTTTTTACATTGGCAGGAGGTGCTCTCCTCGGCCTGTTGGAGGTAGGTACCATAGAGTGATTGGTATTTTATTTTTCTAAATTTCCTCAAATGGACCGTCAATGATTGATTACTGTATCTCTAGGTGTGATATTTTTTTTTCCTCACCACTTTCAGTCTGCAGTTGTTTTCCAAAAGACAGCCTCGCATTCAAAGGGGTCCCAATTTGTAACACATTTTGATTGCTTGTTTTTCTTAACCTGGGGGCTTAAAAATCTAGTGATTCTGCTTTCTCTTTTTTTCTAATTTTTAGTCTTTTTAAGCTGTATAATCGCTAAAGCTAACCCTTTTTAATCAAAGCAGCCTATGTTCTACGCAGTGCATATACACTATGTGTATTTACAGTACGCATAAGTAGACAGTTTAGAGGACACTATCAGTTTACATGGTAATAATTTTGATGTTCTAAGCAGGGATTTTGCACACGCTCTGATTTCTTCTTTTGACTGTTGGTTCACCATTAGTCCTTAGCTTGACAAACAATGATGAACAGTTTGTAAAGGTAAGACTTGTGTACCAGGCATAAAAAATATATGCATGGCACATGGTTTGGTAAATGCTAAGGACTTGGATGTATTGTCCATAACAGCAGCACGTCTCAACGGTTCCAAATCTGATGCATTGGATGATGAACTTCATAGTGAAGTGGAGAGGGTTTTTTTTTTCTTTTTTTCTTTTTTCTTTTTAATGCATGATGGGGAATTGCTTACCATATCATAATATGGCTCTACTTTTATACAAAGGCCTCCGTTTTGTTACTCCTCAGAATCCTTAAGAGATAATTGGTTGTATGGGTTGTTTCAGTTACAAGTACAGTTTAGTACTGTTGTAAAGCTCACCCTTTGCACAGCTTCTTGCCACATTCTTATAGTGACTGTTTGACACTGCTAATCAGTGCTAATGATTAGTATTCAACTGCCTAGCCTTTTTGAGTTATTCATTGAGTATCCAACAATCTGAAATGTTTTCTTTTTCAGTAGTCCTGTTTATTTATATGTGTGGAAAATGTATGTTATCATCGAAGGAACAAAGGGAATTAGATGATGGGTTAAACTATTTTTATCAGGTTCAAATGCATTTTACTGTTATCTATATTAAAACTAATCACTGTTACCTGATTTGATCAGTTCCTATACATAAAAAAAAAGCGAAACCTTTATCACTGCTTGCCATATCACTAAATGGCAGTGACACTTGTGTATGAGAAGCGTTGATGTTCTAATAGTGTTAGAATGAGGAGGGACAGAAACACATTACATGTGAGTTATTTAGTTGGTGGGGGGTTTTCTTGAGTAGGCTGATGTCTGTTTTTGTTATTTAATTTCCATTTTGGACTCTGTTTGAGAGTGTGGTCTTAAAGTACGTTGGACACCAGTTTCCATAAAAGCATCACTGTGTAGCAATGGGACATTCTTGTGGCAGAAGGGGATTTACAATGTAATCCACCCAAAAGATCAGCATCTTGGCCCTCTAATCCCTTAGTATATATCAGACTGAGGTTTTATTTCCAAGGTTTGATATGTATGTTCTTTAACATGAGATGTTACACACTAGTCTGTTTTTGAGTCTGAATATTATGTAGGTATTTTGGTAATACGTTTTAATGGTATTAGACTTTTGACATCACTGATAATTTGCTTCTTAATAAATGGAGAAATGTAATGATTTTTGGCAGAGTTTTCACCCACGATGTATTTCCACCCCACAAGCACAAGAATGCAAATTTTGTTTCTGCCCAAACTTAGTTACCAAAGTTTAAGTGCTTGTGGTGAGATATATAAAAGAGGTGCTGTTATAGTTTTATAACCATATGAGTAGAATAATCTTGGTTCAGTTTGTCTCTATGATACCACTGCCAATATAAACGCGCCCTCTCTCGCGCTGTCCTTTTTTGTTTGTGACCTCTGCTGGAAATGCTGTGGTAGTACTGCCTCGGCGCAGTCGTGTAGCAGAGCCTGGGTGTTCATGAATCCACAACCATACTCAGGCATTCGGGAGAAGACAGCTTTAAAATGTACGCGTTGAGCTTGTGATGGACACGGTGGTGGAAGCAGGCGTCAACCCTGCCATGTCAGACACCTCTGCTGATGAGCTTCACATAAAATCACGCAATTGGTTATCAAAAAAAAAAGTTGTTAAACTGTTATGCAAATTAATTTGCCATGTTCTCGCTTTTACTGATACAATATCTAGCTCAGTTCGTCCCGTCTCATTTTGCTGTTACTGTTTGTGTATCACTCGTTTTCTGTTACTATGTACTCATTAAGCATTTATTGTGGAGGACTAACCTTGTGAACATGCTTAAACACCTTTATTTTATTTTATTATTTTCATGTTATTGTGTCTGTGTATTTACCAAACTGTCTCATATTACTGGGAGCAGGCTGCTTTTTTATGGATACATGCTCGACTTGTTGGCATTATAACTGTATAATATAATTTATCATTTGTTCTATTGTAACATATTGTTCTGTACCTTATTTCTGTGTAATGGTTTTGTAGAAAAGTCACATGAACAATGTGATGTTTTAATGCCATCTAAATCAGCAGCGAGTGCTAAAGGACCTGTAGCTGCAATGGTAAAAAAAAAAATAAAGTGTATTACTGACATTTGATTTTAGTCTGTTAATGCTATTAATAAAACTCAGCAAATGACTCGCTTGTGTATGATAGCAGATTCTTATGTCTAGTGACACTGCTGTCGTCTCCATTGCAAATATACATTTATAGAGGTGCAATTTGTAGTTTGATTATAAATTGGTCTCATTATTTTCTGCTTCTGTCTGCTTGTTGATGTGACATAAACCTTCCTTTCCAGGTCCAAACTTCTTTAAAATGTTGTATTTTATATTTTCTTGCTAGTTTTACCCCTTTGAGCCTTACATTCCTCAACACAGCCAACATCTCTGCTGACAGAAAAAAAAACTGTGCATATTTATGCTGTAGAACTAAAGTTGTGTTCTTGTGTGTCTATGCTGGAGCAAATAGTGGCATACAAAGCTGACCTCCTACTTAAAAACAACTTGACCAGAGAAGAATTAGCTTGAATCTGACACTTTTCGTTAAGCTTAGGCTACATTCAGAGCAAGCAAGGGCTTGGTGAGGCTGTTGATTAGTTAATCAAAGAAATCACTCAACTTTTATATTCTTTTATTGCACTGCCCACTTTCTGCATTGAGTCACACAGCTGAAGTTGTGGGGCACCGCTGCACAGATTTAAGGTGGAACTCGCTAACTTCAGCGTCAACTTCACCCTTACAGAGAGATTATTAATAGAGTAGGTGCTATTTCAGTCATCTGTGTGAAAGCAAGGGCATTTGTTGTGTTTAATGGTGACTGGAAAAAAATTGGGTTGTGTCAGTACCTGTTGGTAGATGTACAGTTAGACAGTAGTTTATCTGACGCTGAACATTTTGTTAGTCTTTCTCTAATCCTTAATCAGTGGTGACTGATCACTGGATGCTGTTGGCAAAGTATTTGCAGCCCAAGAGTGACACTAATATATAAAAGCACTAGCAGCGCTGCTGTGTGGTCCTCTCTGTTCATCACACTGCTACCCCATCAGTGTCACTGCTGTGGTGAGAATGGTCCACCACCCAAACAATGTCAGTATGGTGCTGAGGGTGCTGACCACGGATGAAGAAGGCTAAAAATAATGCAGATACAGATGGGCAACAGTCTATAATTGTGGTCCTACAAAATGCACTTACTATGAGCAAACTGATGAGTTTATATAAATGAAGGGAAAGCCAACACAATCTGTACAAATTTATTACAAATGTACAAAATTACCAGGACTGTAAAAAATCTTGCTCTGTGTACTTAAGAAACTGAGTCAAGGATATATCGAACCTCGATATGCATCAAGGACATTTGGTAGCTTAGCAACAGTTATCTGTACATCAATGAAACAAATTTACATGGACAGATTACCCTCACGTTTCATAGGGCTGTTCTGTTCCGGCCAAGCGTGAGGCTGGTGCTGGATCTGTGGAGGTGGTGTCATAACCCAGTTTCTTCATGTCCTTAGTGACGATGTTGAACTGCAGTGTTACAAAGCCTTGGGAGCACACCCTAGTTACTGCAAATATGCACAGATGACAACACTCAGCATCCCATTAGAAACTACATAATGAGTACAGTTCTGTTACAGTGCAAAGACAAGCCATATAGCCACAACCTGACATTCTGTTGCCAAAAGAGAAGAAAGAATGAAATGAGATGACTACCTTCTCTTCCCTCTCCTTGGGCTACCACTTTGGGATCTGTGTACTCTGGCCGTCTGCCCATCAACCAGCTGTGGACAACAAAAGGCTTAATGTGAGACAGGACCCTACATATTTACGTTTAAATATATGAAACCTAAAATTTGGGCTGCTTATTCGCTTCAAAGCTTCAAATCTTCATAAAACCACAATCATAGAAAACTACTTGGATGCTGATGTCTGTGCAATCTTAAGTACCTATTTCAAACAGAAACTCCACTTGATGTAACTGATACCTATTAACTCACAGTAGGCTTTAATAATTTCCCTACTAAACAGTATCAGTATTATTTATGCCCAATGCTTAGTCTTTCAAACTACTCTCAACTGTATTTCTTGTGAAGAGCTCATGTCAAATATTTAATGAGATTTGGGCCATTCTTCTCAACTACCTTGTGAATTTCTGCAGTCTTGAAGTGGACTCCGGAACAAACATTGGAATGGTTCGTGTGTGTCTGAAACAATAATAAAAACAAATAATACTTGACACACACCACAATGCAGACATGGTACACTATTATATTCCAGTGTAAGTCCACTCACTTTCCTGGGGTGAAGGGGACATGTACTGCTCCATAACCTCGGACAACATCACTTCCAAAAGTATCTGGGCCATACACACTGACCACTATCTGCGGCCCTGAAGAGGACAGTTACAATAAGTGTGTGTTTGCATGTACTTTGAGCTAAACCACAGTGGAAAGTAGACCTATAACTTCAGTTCAAGCAGATGATAAAATACACTATATGGACAAAAGTATTGGGACACTTAATTTTTAAATTCAGGTGTTAATCAACACCTGTTGCCATAGGTGTATACAAATCAAGCAAACCAAGGCATTTTGAACAATGCTATATTCCTCATTTATGGACACTTTTCTGTTCCAGGATGACTGACATGGTTGGATGAGTTCAGTGTGGAAGAATGTGACAGACCCTCACAGAACCCTGACTTCAACACCATCCAACATGTTTGGTATGAACAGGAACAGAGATCACAAGCCAGACCTTCTCGCCTAACATCAGTACCTGACCTCATAAATGCTCTACATAATGAACAGGCACACATATTTCCACAGAAACTCCAAAATCCTGATTAAAAGCCTTCCAAGAAGAGTGGAAGCTGTTATAAACAATTTCCTCCGGGATAAAGTTTTCTGATTCTGATAGCTACAAAAGGGGAACCAGTTGTATGTGAATGCAATGTCATTAAAGTCCTTATGGGTGTAATGGTCAGGCGGCACAATACTTATGTCCATATGGGGTAGTTTTTACTGCTTGATTTAGGGAAAAGCTGGATCAGAAGCAGAAGACTTACAGCCAAACGGGTTGGTGCTTTTGAAAGTGATGTCCAGTGGGAAGTTCCACACCAAACGCTGAGAGGAATCTCTGCCCTTGGACGTTATCTGAGATATTCCCTCCTCCAAACCCTGAAGCAAATAAAGAAGAGTAAAGTGGCCCCTTATAGCCATACACGCACATACTACGGCACAGCACAGTGTGAAATTTTTTCTCTACATTTATCCCATTCAGCAAGAGAAGCAGTGGGCTGCCACCAACAAGGGCCCCACAGGGAGGGGCATGTGGGGACAGTACCTTGCTCAAGAGCACCTCAGTGGTGCCACTAGTAGCTTTGCGATTCGAACCCACGCCTTTCTGATTGCAGGGGCAACTCCCTAACAACTAGGCCACAGGCTGCTCCAAATCAAAAGAGTGTACAGCAGACAGAATAAAGTTGGAACTTGGTGGACTGATGAAGGAGAAAAAGTTGAGGACAACTCAAATAAAAAAAGGCTGAATTTCACTTACTGAAGTGGGTGCCCAGTCGTGTCCGTACACAAAACAATACTTGCAGTACAAATCATCATATTCTGGGAACTTGGGGCATAAAGAGACACAAACAAAAATACTGATCACTACAATGTCTGAAGCAAAATCATTTCTATCGAGCCCATTAACCGTTAATGCTAACTAATCTGCAAAGAGTAACTCACATTAGCTCCTTCAATCTGACCGTTCACCATGAGGAGGAAAACTGAAGGGTTGTTTGGGGTCATGTTAATGTCATTAGTGAAACAGAGAGCGTTAAAGATGAGCTGTTAGTCAAATCGCTGCGTACACAACTACTCAAATGGCTGCTGGTTGCTAACATCACTCCTATTGCTAAGGAGGATTTAGGACGGCTACCTGAGAGGTCCAATTCAGAGAAGAAGTATAAATTATAAATCGCAATTTATAAATGTGTTTCACCACCAGGTGGCGCTAGCAGCCAGCACAACTTAAACAAGGACTCCGTCCCAACTCCTCCCTTAAAGGGTGAAACAATACACAGGGGTCATAAATCCATTCCATATCACACATTTATTTTTTATTTTTGAGACAGTAAAAATGAGGTCTGAAAATGTTTCCTTTTTGGCAGTGCAGCTTTAGAAAGTTTAAAATGGCACAATGAAGCTCTGCCCGATATGTACACAAAAATATAGAAATAGAAATATAGGAATATAAAAATAAGTATAAGCTGTGCATTAAAGTGCTATAGAGTAAGAAAACCAGCCATGACATGATGCAGTACCATAGTTTGTGCAATTATTAGTTATCGCTACACTTCTAATGTAATATACCTATTAAAATATTGGTAAATATGGTAAATATTTGAATGTGATATATATGTATATGGTTTACATTGTTCCAAATAAACAGACCAACAAAGGCCTAAATGAGAAAATGACTTGTGTCCATCAACTTATAAGGGAATGTTACTGTTTTGTACCAACAGTGACAACACATTCTTTACAAAACATATACTACAGTGCCTGAATATGTCTACATATATCTATATCTATATATAGTGTGTGTGTGTGTGTGTATGTGTGTGTGTGTGAGAGAGAGAGAGAGAGAGAGAGAGATACTGTAGGGGAGCACTCTTACTTTTCCAGATTTGTCTCTCTGCAGAATTCAGAAATATTTCAACACCCTTTTTCTGGAGAAATCCACTTGCAATATACAATACATTATTAATGACATCAGACTGTTTGATGTTGATGGACTAGCAGTAAGTGGATATGATGTCACTAAGCCCAGGTTCCATGGTGATGCTGAGGACAACATAAACATGGCGTTGCTGTTTCTATCGATCACGCTCTGCACTTTTGCCTAACCTACCTCATCTGCAGAAGACAGCTTCTTCTCTTCAGCTCACAGACTGCACTATACATGACATCCCTCAAACCTGAGTAAAAGAGAGAGGCAGGCTGAGAGAGACCGTGTGTTGCAGAGGAATCAATATCAAGTCTTCAAGGTGTGAGTGCATCAGTTCTGCACTCTGTGTGTACATATCTTTAAATGTATCCCATATTCATTCTTTAGTGCAAGGCATGTGCAATATGTGCAATATATACCTATATTTTTATATAGTCTAGTGCAATATTCCACTTGTATATTATTATAGCACTCCTGTTGCAACCCTTATCTCTGCTGTATATAAGTGTGCACATATAGTTTCTTTAGTTGTATTTTACTCTTTTCTAAAGCCATGACTTCTGTCATTTTTAATTTTTATATTTTTAATTTTTATATTTTTAATTTTTGCTGTGTGCATCTGCGGGCTAGCCCCAAACGTCATCTCGTTGTACTGATACAATGCCAATAAAGCATCTATCTATTTATCTCCATGCTTGTGGGTCTCACTTCTCTACATCAAGGGAACAGAACTCGACTGTCACTGCGTGGCTTTAGCATGTCCCAGTTTGAGCTGTCCTCGTCTTTTGCCAAACGTCCCTCTCTGGGACCAGGTTCTTTGACTCTCAGCCGCTATTTATAGCAACAGACTTGTCTGCACTACTTAAAAGTCCTCTGCGGAACCTGCGTCTACCTTTTTTTTAGACATGAGATAAAGGCTGTTATAGTCATTTCTGTGGGCTATGAATTTTTTCTCTCCTCCTTCGCCACCAGAGTGGCTTTGAAGTGCCGTTCATTACTTTTTTCCCCTTCTCTTAAACCTGCAGGGGGGATCTTGCGACATGTGGTTGTGCACATTGTAGAGTGTCCAGGAGTGACCTGACTATAATGGGGTTTGAAGACCTACTTTAGTACCCCAGATCTCAACACCATTAGACAGTCATATCCATCTCATTGACATTTCTCACCGCTTGACATTTTCCAGTGTCACCAAAACATCCACCAACTGTCCCCACCGCATCAAATGTCAAGGAAATGCCACATGCCCAAGGCTGCTGCATGGAGAGCTTGGCTGGGACATCCTAAGTCTCACCCAAAATGATGCTGCAAATCTTGGAATTCCCAGAAGAAACCGTCCACTTCTATGTGCACTCTCAAAAATAACATTTTCTAAAAGGTATTTGCTTCATGTGTATGGTTCTGGGGGCAGCCTATAATTGATCTACAACTATTACATTATGTGGAAGTTTTTGTGGTGAAAGATGCATCATCTAGTTTACATCATGATAAAAAATTTACAGTCTTTCTCTATGTCTCTTAGAACGACAGAAGGCCATAGATGATCATGTGAGTAGTCTATATTTGTTTTGGAATAAAGATGGAGCATGCATATTTAATAATGGCTGGTTAACATGAAGCCTTAAGTGAACAATATAAAAATGGCATACTGGCATGGTGCCAGCTGGAGCAGGTAAACAGATTGTTATATGACATCTTCAAACAAAATATGCCACAACAGCTTCTGCCGTGACATGCACCAATATAAAAATTAAGATTCAATATTTGTTTCTTGCAAAGACAACAGTAAACTTAGCATACAGTGTATTGAAAAGCCATTCCACACAGGCCCTCCATGGTGCATGTATACAGAATATTAAAAATACAAACATATAGGGCAAGAGATATACGCAAATATAATTCTAAGTACATTTTTTAACAGGACAGGCACAATACAAAGTGCGAGTGTGCAGTTATAGTAAAGTGAAATGTGCCGCTGGTATTAAAAATACCACCTGCCAGGTCCCTTTTGTGCTGCCAGATCAAGGCATGGTCTCCACAAGACTTCTGAAGGTGCTGTGGTATTAATCACCAAGACTTTAACAGAAGATCTATAAATGAAAAAGACCTATAAATTGTGAGGTCAGGCCTTCATAGTTTGTCCATCACATCTCTCATTGACTCGATCGGACCAAGACCTGAGGAGTGTGAAAGGTGCATGAGCCTGCTCAAAGAGACCCCTGCCATTAGGGAACACCACATGCCCAATGTAGGCGCGTTCAGTGGTGGACAGAGGTCAGCATGGGCACCTTGACTGGTCTGCAGCCACGCAACCCCACATGCAGCAATCTGTGATGCACTGTGTGTTCTGACCTTTCTATCAGAGCCAGTGTGAACTTGTTCAGTAATTTGTGCTACAAGAAGCTCTTCTGTGTGATTGGACCAGATGGGCTAGCCTTCGCTCCCCACATCCATCAGTGAGCGTTGGGTGCCCATGACCCTGTCTCCAGTTAACTGGTTGTCCTTCCTTTGGAACACTTGACTGGTACTAACCATTGCATACTGGGAACACCCTATAAGACCTGCCATTCTGGAGGTGCTCTGATCCAGTCTAGCCATCTCAATTTTGCCTTTGTCAAAGTCCCTTCAATCCACAAAGTCCCTTCAATCCACTTGCCCATTTTTTCTGCATAATATCAACTTTAAGAAATGTCTGATCACTTGCTGCCTAACATATCACACCCCTTGATGTAAACATAATGCATATTGTAACTAGAGTTTATAATGACAGTGCTTTGTTAAAAGTTTAAATCTGCTAAGATTTAGCCACATGCATTTATACTTGGTGGTCAAATGCAGTTATTGGTGACCCAGACTGAAATCAAATGTACTACACCTGTGTTGCTCCTCATTTTCTCTTCTGTTCAGCAGAAAAGCATAATTTTGCACAACCCAGTCAGTGTTTACAAGAAGAAGGCTGTTTAGAATAATGATCCTCCTGTGTCATCGCCATCATGAACCACATGCGCTAAAACACAATCTATTGTAAAGAGACTGTGAAAAACAACAAGATGAAGTGAAACTGAACTAAACTGGCATTTTATTTGAGCTGACTGGTTCATCCAAAGTGGGCTACTGAATTACAAATTAAGCTCAGAGGAGAAACTTGCCTCTAGAGCAGTGTTGCCTCAGCAGTGGGAGGGATTTTGGTTGCTGAATGTGTCTTAGAGAGACAGATGAATTTACACAGATATAACATTAAATGTGTCTGAGACCACCTCCTGAAGCGGTTTAAGGAATAGAATTTATATCTGCTTTAAATGTCTTGTGTGTATTTACACCTGAATTATTATATGGCTTGGCATTATCAAGATATAATCCTGATACTCAAGACACATGATGTGACCAGCTGTAAACAGGGTCTTAGTCTTTTCTCATTCAGGTTTTAGATTTGGTTTCGTTACAAAGCTATTCTTTCTTGTCTGAATATGCAGTACATGACAGCTTTGGTTTGAAGAAACCAATTGATCTATAAAAAACTACAGAGGAAAGACCCTACAAAGAATTCTTTTTTTGGAAATGTTCTGTAAATAACTGTAACTGTTTTTTTTAAAAAACTTTTTAAAGAGTTATTTGTGGTTGGTACTGACCAAAAATGCTTCCTGTTCTTTTACTTCAAAGAAAGCCATTTATATGGTTCTTCTCTGACACCGAGTACTTTCGTATAGCTAAATGATGTCACACCTTTTATGCAGGTGAATTGTGAAACCATAAATAATGATGTGTTATTATATAATGGCTTCTGATAATACAAAGGTGGGCTGACTTGGAGAATGTCTTTAATCAGTAAGACCTACTACTTTTTTCAGTGCTGGGGAGAAAAATCATATGATTTCTATTACTCTGTACTTTGCAATGAGCTGATTTTGTAATTTTCTTTTGGACGGTGGTGCCATGCACTGATCTTTGTTCCAAATGCCCTTCTATTACCATTTACCTTGGAAAGTCTATTACCTTTTGTCACTTTTTTCCTCTTTTACACTGAAGAGCACTGCTGAATATGGATGTTTTAATCTGAAACTGCTCCATCTAGAATGCAAGAACTTCTGCTGTTTAATCAGCAAACAAATGCAACTAATAAAACTGAATAATCTCTGCTTGGTGGAGTGCGGACGGTCACGTGTTTATTCAAGGCTTGAGTGAGAGTAAGAAGAGACTGAAAGGATCCTCATGATGACTTTTATAGAGAGGAATATAGACACATTAGTATTCATCTGCGATACAGGCTCATGTGTGCCAGTGTGCTGATATCTACAGATATTTAAGGATAAGCGCCACAGCATGTATATGGAGTCACTGGCTTGCGTCTGAAGGTGGAATACACAAACACTGTTGCTGTTTGACTTTCAGATGCCAGAAGTTTTGTGGTCAGACCTCAGCTGCTTCTTTATCTGAATGCACTTCATGTACAATTGGCATCGATTTATGTTCTCCCATCTCCAATCATGTTTAAAAGTGTGGTTTATTATGAAAGCTTATCATTAATGTGGCTTCTCCATTAGCTAGAGTGCAGCTGCATGACAGTATAATGGCCTATGTCAGACACAGATGAGTGGGTCACAGTGGATCTGCATGAGTCAAATTACGGCAAAGGATGCTGAAGTTCCAGTCCGACCGCTCCTTAATTATGTATGCTGTGGAAGTGGCTCTGCTTTCGATGCTTTTATGAACTTTCCATTCAATAAATAATGAAAGAAATAATTTTTCCAAAAAAAAAAACGATGCATCTAAGTGGTTGTGGTATCAGACATTAGTGATGTCAACCAATTTTCCAGAGAAGACCACAGAAGCCAGTGGAGGTGGTGGGCCCAAGGGAAAGGGTGTGGGAGTTCTCACTAGCTGTGCCAGTTTCATTAAATTCATTTATGGGCTGTATAAAGCCCAGCACTACTGGACATATTGAATTTGGGCCAATTTACAGGTTTGCCGACCATTAACTCTCAGAGTAATGGTGCAACCTGAGGACATGCTGTGGTCTCAGATGCTATTTAGTTTCATTAGCAATGACATTTCCTGCCATGGCTGAAATCATAGGAAATGGAGTCAAAATTCCATTAATAAGGTCCAGTTATGTTGTGCTGGTTTATCTCAGTCTCCACGGTAGACCACACAAAATATGAATAACCTTTTGTCTGATAGATGGTCAAAAAATCCGTATGCGCATTGACTCTTGTTTAAAGTCAATGTGACTCAGGAGTCATAATGCATTTTCCATTCCTGAGTGAAACAACGTATCACAAAATGTCTGTGAGCTGTGAAGGGGAAGGTGAAAAGCCATTGCATTTTGATGGATGGTTATGGGATAAGAAGAATTAAGAATATATATTGTAATGTGATGAATTGACCAGGGCCATTAACTAACAAGGTAAAAAAAATAGGTCAGCTTTGATTTCAGGTTGATTTTCAGACTACCTGCAAAGAAATGATAGTCAAGACATACAGTACTGCCTGCATGGCACCGAAAAGAAAAACATCAACATACCGTATGAATGTGAAAGGCATAATAATAACTCAGCAGGCATAATAAATGTGGTAAGCTCATGATTCATCTGACCATTCAGCTTAATGACCCTGTCCAGGAGTGAGTGAGCAACTACGGCCTGAACATACTGACCCACATTTATAATAAAAACTACTATTTCTGGGATCCATAGGAAGTCACCAAGATCCATGATCATCTATGTGGCTGGTCTGTTTATAAAGTGCTATTTTTTGAGTTTGCACATTATTATTTTGTCCTAGTGTTTGCAGCAACATGTCTGCCTCGTACAGTCCTGTGACAGTAGACCCATACAGTACACTTGAGCCTTCATTTTTCATATATGCATTGATATTGAAGAGGATTACTTTTAATGCAGTTCAAATCATATTCAATAGCCTGCAATATTGTATTAGTAGTCAACTGCTCACATACTGCATATAGCTATAGAAGCCACAATTGTAGCCTCTTGTTCAAATGCAACTCTAATGAAGCATGTTGGTTGTGAAGGTATAACCTTTTTATTTTTTGAATATTCCAGTCATTCAAGTCATATTTTGATGTTGTTGGTTACATTAAAGTTATTCAAAACAGAAGATTCAAGTCTGTTTATTGTCAGTCCACACAAACATGCAAGTAGACAGAGGTTTGAAAAAGCATTCTCTGAAGCAAATAATGTACATAGACCAGGTCACCAAAAAAGAAAGACAAAGTGCAGAGGCAAAAACTGCTGCAACATTATACTGCAGCAACAAAGTAGAAAACAGGCAGGTAGTGCAGGTAATGCTCTTGTGAGCGTATTTCTGAAGTAGAGCAGTTTTAGAAGTTTTAAGCAGCAAGATTTTAAGGCAGTTTTACTTAGAAAGTGTTGGTGCTGTGAGTTTAGAGAAGATAAAAGTGCATCAAAATAAAAGTGTGTCAAAACGTCAAAATATGAATATTGTTACGTACAAGCTAACACTGCTGTGCATTGTGCACTGACTTCAAACTGCCAAAATGCTTTAAAATGTGGTACTTACATTGCCTTGACAGTGGTAGCTTTTAGCACCTGATGGTGTTAAATAATAGCATTTAAATACAGCAGTAGCCTTAGCTTTTGTATCAACTGCGTAATGTTTTCATAGAGAAAAACCTATACTGCTATAGTGAATGGAGTAGAGAATGCTTTCCCCACGGACTGTAGAAAATAATGGTCAAACTTGAAGATATTTTTAGGGATTTGGTAAATGCAGTATTCCTTTCCTATGGCTAAAACAGGAAAAACTCAGGAATGTACTGCATTTGCTTGCGTAAGTGACCTTTCCATCAGCCATGGCTATTTTCATTGGACTACAGGCAGAAAGATGGTAACCAACTATAAAGATTGGATTTCACTCTATAAGAGTGGTTATGTACATCAGGACAGGAGGCAGTAAGTTCACATTATTGAAAAACTGCCTCAAGACAAACGTTATTAGACGTGGAGTATATAGCACTGGATTTGCTGAAACAGCCAAGGCCAGTTCCAGAGAAGTGCATGATATTAGAAGTGGTAGGCAGGATCCCATAGGCAATAAAATCTATATTTCAGGAACTGTGGTGCCAGCTCAGAACGTGGCCTGTCTACTTTGAAGCCTAGATGCTGGGAGACGGAAGGAGAGGCTGCTCTGGTGCTTTGAAAGACTGCAATGGTCATGCTGGATTATTCTCCTCTCTTACGTGAAGCTTCCCTCTTCTTCAAACCATTGTTTGTTTCTCTTAGTACTTTGCAACCTGGAGCATGGATGTCTGACACATTTGTCTCAAACTGTAACACTGAAAACATACATTAAACCCAGATAAACACCAGAACATTTTGTGATTTCCATACCGAAGGCAATTCTTCAGCACACCTTTGACAAAAGCATACAATGAAGTTCATCATCCCTGTGCCTTAAATGAGCTATTGTCCTATTACAAAAGGACATGTTTTGGTGTTAGAAATAAACGTATCTAGAGGAACAAACACCCTATAGAAGAAGAAATGTAATTCCTGATGGAAACCCGAGAGACTTCTCATAATGCAGTATCCAGCAAAAGACTGCAAAGCAGTATTGGAATCCATTTGACATTTGGGATTTGCCCTTGACATGGGACGTGCTGACCATTCCTTTTGCCTTCCATCAAATCCAGGAAGCATGTTTTTACAGAAAGCAGGTAATTTGCACCCTTCTAATGACTTTAATGTCCAATTTGAGCACAAAGTTTCAGTTTGAGCTTCTTTTCCTCTTTTGTTTTTTGGAGAAAGAGGACTGCATTGTTTAATTCTGGATCTGTGATGCTTGGATGTCCCTAATCTAATGACATGTTCAAATCCTTGACACATAAAATGTGAAATGTGCAAATGCTGCTGCACAATTTATATATTATGCTTGTTTTTCACACATGTTTCACCCAGCAAATAAATAGCAACGGTGCTGTAAAATATTTAAGTTTATTCCATGTGGAGCATGGGAACCTATTTGCACTTATTTGCAATCAACAAAACATGTCATTCGAACAGCATGGGGTCAAATCTATAATATGTGATATATAGCTTTATGTGGCTGTTTTATGTGTTGTATATGGCTGATTAATGCTTATGCAGCCTCAGACATGTTAAAAATCAAGCACTCCCCATTCTACAGTGCTAGATATTAAACAAATAAGGATGCAAGTATTAGAGTGATAAGACAAAGACGGTTTGAGACATTCACTACCCATCATATCCTGCTCCATTTAGTCTTGTGAGATAAGTAGTACACAGAACAAAGGCAATATCTGAGAAGAAAAATATGGGTGGAAATTGAATCACTGCAACCTTTCTCTGAGATAATTGTAAAAGCAAGCCTGAACTGAGCCATTTTCTTCACCCAGCCTGCGTGTCAATTTGTGCGCATACATGTATAAGCATTTGTGAGTGTGTGTGTGTGTGTGTGTGTGTGCTTATTTGTTCCTAGCTATGCACCACTGTGTTTATGAGTGTGTGTGTTTGACCTGACAGTAATCCAGAGCATTGCCCGTGGTAAAAACAGACATTGTCGGCATCTGCATTTTTCATCCTTTCCCTGTGCCCCTTGTGCTTTCAAGAGCTCCTGAAAACACTCTATGTCCAACACCTCAGTTCATGTAATATCTGCATAGAGGGAGCACACAGCCAAAATCATTCAGTCACAGACATGCATTAGCATTAATATCCCTATAGTTATTAATAAAAACTTGTCCACTGAAAAAAGCCAAATAACCTGGCCAGAGCATTTAGCCCTTAATGTTGTAATAACTTCCCCTCTACTTCAGAGACAGCAGTGTTTTGATTTGATTTCACAGCATCTCAGACACACACAACATTATAAAACCTTATATATTGCTAACGCACTAATTATAAATTTAAAAAAATCAGAGCTCTGAAGATGCTCTGCTGTTAGAGAGGAAAACAAGAATGTGATGGAATTTTAATGTAACTGGAACAAACAAAATCTGTAAAGAAGCCCAGTAAAATGTTTTGTCCTCAAAGAAACAACTCGGTTCAGCTGAAAGGAGTTATGTAACCAAAGCTGACAGACAACATTTCTCCCTTCTATATAATAGATAAACACACATGCCACTACATGCTTTTGGGTCAATCAGTTAACCCATTCATTGCCCCTTCCATTGATCTACCGTCCACCCACCCCACGATCCATCCATCCATCCCTACACCCATCCAAAAAGGCTTCCAATTCCCTTTTTAAAATGGGCCTATAAGAAATGATTTCTAGTCAGCATGTGCTTGTAGTTCTTCTATCTTCTTTTAACATGCAATGTCTAAGCAGCACAACAAATGCTGGAGAGTGGAGCTGCTTTCAGATATCGAGAGTGTGCCGGCTTCAGACAGCCAGTCATACAGGTCAATGCCTTGACACGTCCTGCTCTGCTATAGAAACAGAACGGCAAGAAACAGGACGGAGGCGGACGGGCGGGGGATCATGCAGGGGGGTGGGAGGGGGGTGTTGATGCCGAAGAGTTTGGATTGAAATTCTACTGTACCACTTGCGTCATTACTTCTCTAAAGGTTTCATTCACAGCTCTGTGTCCTTCCTCTAGTGTGAAAGAGAGCTGGAGGCTGCACTGCCTTCCTGCCATCTCTGGCATGTGTGAATAGGTGCGGAAAAACCTTCTCCACATCAGTCGCCTCTTGACCTTGGTTTGCACAAAAGAAATATCATTTCCTCTCCTGCACATGGAGAAGCCTTCCTTGCTGTGGTGATTATTTGTGATGATTATGTCAAATGTTATGGCAGATTTGCAGTTACAAACTGTTTTTATTTGTTAGGTCCTTATGCATTTTTGTGTGTGTGTAGAAGAATGTCCTTGTGTGTGGGGAGGGGGGGGGGTGATACTGATATTGTGGATGCTCAATAGCTAACACAATCTCTTCACTTCACATCAATGTAAACTGGTGTAAGAAGCTTTAGATGTGGTTAACAGAATGATTTTTTCTGATGTTGACGTCTTGAGGGCCTTGATTTCTTGAGGACCTCTTATAGGAAAAAGAGGATAATTGTGACAAACCACATTTGGCAGGTCCTTCCGTCCACTGCCTGATGTGGCCCACGTTTCAGCAAGGGCGCAGGTGCCAGTCACGGATGGTTGCCTTGGTTGGAATGCTGTTAAATTATTAATGCCATCAGTATTAGTGTTTGTTAGCACAGGACGAGCTCTGGGTGTTTTCATAGCGGCAGATTTCAGCAGAGTGAGGATGGCAGCGCTTTTGCTACAGAACCGTCTGGTTGCATAGCAACTAACTTATCAGCCCCCAAGCTCCCCTCCCGCACGAGCTCAACTACATGCTGGAAGAAAATAATCTTTACCACCAGCTTTCCTTTACACAAGCCAACTGAATGGTATTTGATACAAATCCCAGAAAAAAAAGTTGTTCCAACCTAGCAACATCTACCACCCCCCCAACACATACACAAACACCCACCCCCCCCTTAATGCCACAGTGGACACTTCAGACCGGAGAGAAAGAGGCAGCAGGCTGCACAGAGAGACCAAGGGAAAAATGTGGAGAGATGAAGCTGCTCAGATAGAAGGGATGTATTTCTGAAAGAGATGCTTTAAACTAAGCTGTTGGTGTAGTCGTCTTCAGTCTGGCTGAAACATCAGCGTTATAAATTCTGCATGGAGGGATGATCAGTATTGCTCTCTCTCAGCCGCTCGTCTTCCTCCCCCTCCTTGGCCTAATTTGCCAAACTGTCCTCTCCACTGTACCTTTGTTTTGCAAGCAGGAACAGTACAGGCTGGAAATGCGGCTGCTATTGTGCTGCAGGTTTTGGGGGTGAGAGAGAGGGTGGGGGTACTGTGGATGTGTACTGTAATACCTCAACACCTTATTTGGGTTTTTAAACGGGGGTGCTAACTTTTGCGGGCTGGGTGGGCCTGGTGTCGCAACATTAAGCATGGAGAAAGATTTGTTCTTTTTGGGGGGTTGGGGGGCACCCGTATGTGGCTCCATTATAATTGGCTGCTCCATCGTAATCCACATTTGTTTTTGCTTCCACTGTTGTTCTGTGGAATATTTGAGGAAGCAAAGACAAAGCGTTAGCATGAGAAAATGCAGATGCTGGATGCACTGCTGTTCAGAGGAATATTTGCAGAAGCAAATACATCAAGTTAGCATGAGAAAAGGCATGTGTGACTTAAGATCTGTGTTAGTTGTGTGAGCCTCATCAGTGAGAGTTGGCAGTCCTGATTTAAATCTTCAGTCAGAGGGCTTTAATGAATGTGTCCATGTCACCTCCCTTTAAAATGGAGCGTCATTACTCAAACTGCTCTCTACAGGGTGAGGGAGAGTGAGATAGGGAGAGACAGGGAGAGAGATAGAGGGAGGGAGAGAGAGAAAGGGGGAGAGAGAAGGAGATGGGGTAAAAGTAGAGGATCCTGCTCCTGTGTGTGAAATATTGCAGCGTGATCCTGTGTGACACACCAGCTCACGGCACGCAGCCAAACTCCCAAGGACATTTTCTGACAAACTTAGTATACCGGCTCCATCCTTTAACTACCTCAAGCATATATTATAGTACGTTAAAGGGGAAGACGACTGATTTTTTTTCTTTGTAATTCAGTTTAGATGTACACAAAGCCACTTGGAGTGATTTGTTGTGAAATTAAACCAGCTCAGTTTTCTTTACTGTGACAGTGATAGTAACCAGGGGCCACAGCAAAAATACAGCCGTTTTATTTACTCAGTGACCAATGAATTTACATACGTCTTTTGAGATTGTACTGCTGATAAAGGCCAGTGGTAAATCTGAGAAAATAAGTACTATTTTGCTTTACAGTACCCTGGCATTTATAGTCCTGAACAATCTCCACATCCACCTCCCTAATGGACAGAGGAGAGACAGGGGACTATGATCTTCTCAGGTCCACCACCAGTTCTTTGGTCTTGTTGATGTTGAGCTGCAGTTGATTTAGCTCACAACAGTCGATATGTATATTAGCCTATCAGTGTAACTTGAAATAAACTTAAATATCCTAATGCTCCATTCATAGTGAAATGTTCACACTTTGCTAACGTCATATCAAAAACAAAAATGTAATTAAAAAAAGGTGATGGCCAACAGGTTTGGTTTATGGTAGGGTTTGTGATACTTAGGCATGGGCAGGCAGGTGGTCAGTGTGGTGAGCTGAGCAGCATGGTAGGTCTAGAATGCTTCAAAAACATTCAACACATTCCAGACCAACCCCCAACACACACAGACCCCATATATATATGCTGACCACACACATACAGGCCCCAGAGCAAGTATACCAAATAAAATCAAAAGATCGTATATAATTCAATAGAAATATAATTTGTAGCATTACAAGAGCATAAAAAAATCAGAACAATTGAATGAATAAAAGAATGATAAAAATAAGAAACCCTGCAAAAAAAGAAAAATCACCTCAGCATTTCAAAACCTGTACATAATCACACAACCTCACACAGAAAGCCAGAACTAAGACAAAAAAGTGAATATAGGACCAAAAGACCAAAAAACAGAGGAATAAAATTAAAAGAGACAAATAAAAAATGAGAGGCAACAGAACAGCAAGGTGAGGGGAGAACTTCCATAAGTGTCTCCCCTCTAATCCAGACTTGGCCTTCGCAGTTATACCTTTATGCAAATTATTTGCAAATTAGACATAGTGCTCAAAATTGCTGATTATTGTTAAAGAATAGTAACTATTATTGTATTTTTTTTATTATTGTATTATTGTGTTATTGTATTATATATATGTGACTTGGTTCACATATAACGAAGCCTCACTCAGGCCAAAACCTCACTATCCCCAAAACCATTGCTTGAGCTGATGTCTAATAAAAATGATAACATGTATCCCATTGATGTCTGCAGAATTCACTTTCACAGACAGAAGTAAAAAGACATTTACTATGGGGTAAAAAGACCACAGTCACCAGAACTGTGTCAGTCTCGATCAGATATCTGCTAGCATCTGTTTATGCATTTCTGAGATATCTGATGGGAAACAGACTTTTTGCATGCAACAAGCCTTTTGGAGCAAATTATAGTCACTGGACTGAAAAGAACGTTTCTGAAGCTCACTGCCTAATTTCTTTAAAAGTTCTTGTTGGGTTTTCTTTGAAATCTTCAATGGCTAGTAAAAGACATATCCTTGCGCGTTGGGTTGCCCACTGATTGGATTCTTGTGTTTCTTTCTTTTTTCCCAGTTTGTGGTGCATCATTTCACAGGTCAAACCCAAAACCTACCAAACTCTTTGACGACAGGCAGATGACTTGCTTGTAAAACTATAACCCAGTTAAACAACCTTGGACTGTGCCGCCATGTCTCCCAGAATAGTTTGGGGATAGGCAGAAAGAAGTCTTTTTGTGGTGTCAAGAAAAAAAGGACTAATATAATACTTATAATTTATAACCCTGTCTGTAGGGAACGTAGTGTTGAACAACGTTTGAATGGTGATCACAAATAGTTTATATCTATTTGAGAATCTATGAGAAATAATTTTCACACCCTTCAATGCAATACAAGAGCCCTGTGGACACATTTTTATTTCAGGCGTGATCAGCATAACATTCGCAGTCCTACACACTGTCTGAAGCTTGGAATACTGTGTGCCCAGTATCCTCTAAGCCTGTTTTGCAGCCCTTGGCTAGTTCCAACCACCACTGACTGTGACTGTCATTTTAGATAAGGTCACTAACTGGAGTAGAGTGCAAAGTAAGCCTGACTCCACCATATGATCATTATAGCATGGCAAAAATATAGCTTGCTGCATTACATGGCAGGTCCTCCAGATACTAGGTTACAGCAGACACTAACAGCAGCCACTGTCATGTTTTTGGGAAGGAAGTTTCTTCTTATCCAAATTAAGGCTTATGAATAAAAAATGGCTTCTTGTCCCAGCTCAGTGTTTATACACAGACGTTACCAGCAGTGCTCAAAACCAGATGAAACTAAACTCTCCTGGGTCAGTACGACCCCTCTGAAGTGTGCGGGATGCAGCGATAGCCACGTTTAGGCAATTAGGTGTGTAAAGGGATAAGCTGGCATTGTACAGCTTTAAAAGCAAGTGGATGACAGTGTGTCTGTTGACTCAGAGGCAGACCGAGGGCAGCTCTTTATCTTCTGCATTAATAAATTTTGTGATGCTGTCTAATTAGGGCCCTTTGAAAAGCACCTGCTCTTTGAGGTCTATTGGAAGGGGGGCTTTTGTAAGTGTGTGGACACTCCAGTGTGGTGCAAATAAAAAGATGGAGAGAAGAGAAGCAGCGTTAACAGAGACCCGTGCTTCACGAGCTTCTAACCCCCAGCACACCCACGCACTGTCTTCTCATATCTGACAAGCCATGGGTTCTCTCACTGTGATGAAAATCTCTCTCTTGCTCTCCCTCTTTCTCGGTTCCTACCCAGCCTCCTGCAAAAACCATGCACAGACTGCAAATAAAGCAAACAATCCTGCTTAGCATCAAAACGGAATATGAACTACTCATGTAAACTGTGGGGTGTGTTTGTTGAAACCAGGTGGTTTGGGGAGGCAGAAAGGTATTTCTATGCAGATGCACTTATGAAAGGCAAGGAAGCAAAATATCATTATGTATTCATCATTGGTTACATTTCAATAAAAGATGAGCCTTTACATGGTAAACCCAAACTGCATCAGAGAGTGAGAGGAGGGAGAGAGCGCTTAGGCATTCTAGTGAATACTGCACTCACGTGCTAGTCGAAATGCAGGGGTGGCTGTGTGCAGAAAGAGGGCTGGCTGACCCATATTGAGTTTGATCGGCATAAAAAAATGGAGAGTAAGCGCGTGTTGGAGAGAGAGAGAGAGAGAGTAAGAGAGGGAGAAAGACAGAAAGAGAGAGAGATTCAGTAGCGGCATTGTGCATGCAGGAGGGCAATGGTTCATATGCCAATTCAGAAAGCAATAAAACATATGAGCCGCTATTCATCCTCCTGACTTTGTACCTCACGTGTGCTGTTTTTCCACACAAGAAAATGAAATTTCAGCCCATGACATTTTATCGCTGGCAGAAAAGGAACTCCTTTCCTGGCACCTTGTCATTTTCCATCTTGCTCTTGTGTACCGTGCATTGCTTTTCACTGAGGGATGCTTTCCAGCAACGTCATGACTTGTTAAACATGCTGGTGGATCACTAACTGCTGGTCTGCCCGCAACCCATGGCATCTCCATGCCATGTTAGTGTTTCTACTGTGTCAGATCTTCAGGAACACAAGACATCTGTAACATTTAGGCCTTGTCCACTCGGACGTTTGAATCTTGGATAAATGAACGTGCTCTTAATGCCATAGGCGTTTTTTGTAGCGTTTTGTATCTGCGCTTGATTGGTGTTACACTGGCGTTCGTCTGACGCTGTTTGGGCCTGCAGCCCAACGTGTAGTTTTATGTATTCACCTGTAGGGGCAGTAATCATTCTCTCCAGGTTTATGTGTTGGGATTTATAGTTTTACATTTTTCCCCAAAACTTGATTTGTCCCGGTTCCCAGAACAATTGAATCATGGGACGTATTCAGTCCTCCTGAACGTCAAACGAACACCATGTAAGCGCAGTACCGGCGTTTTCTTTGTGTTTGTCAGGATTTCGGCAAAAATTGACGCCAAGAAAATGTTGCATGCATTTTTTTACGCCACACGAACGCGCAGCCGACCGAGTGGCGGGGCTGAACGCTCGTGTGGACACTGTGATTCACTCCAAAGAGCAGAAAAATGGTTGGCGCTCAGTCCGCACTCACCTGGCGCCACAAACGCCAAAAAACACTTAATTCAGACGTCCGTGTGGACGAGGCTTTACTGATTTGGGCAAGACAACTGAAACAACCAAGAATTGCATGTCAGGGGTTCCCTGCCCTAGTCCTGGAGTACTGTTGCCTTTCACAAGTTTTTTGTTTCTCTTGCTCTCTAATGAACCCACGTATCAGCTAAGAGATCAGTGACATTCCCACCTGACTCCTGCTGCTTTTATGGAGTTTTGACCTGGGGTGTGGGGTTTTGAAGACAGATTACATTCTGAACCGCTCCGTGCTGTCACCAGGCTCTTTCATTATGGCTTTTGTTTGCAGTTTGGTTACTGCAACCCTGATTCTCTTTGTCAGCTGTCTCTGTCCTCACCTAATTGAAATACCCACTTGGACAGCTGCACTCATCAACAGCAATTACACATAAGACAAATGTACATTTGGACAGTATGGACACCTTGTGATAGGGACGTACTAACTGAAAACACAACCTGTACACAACGTATATCCCACAGAACATCATCTCTCATTTGCATTGTGATATTTGTAACAAACGAATAGAAAGGCAGCCGAAAGGGAATCATCTTTTAAAGGACAAAGGTTGCTAAGCAACTTTAGCCCCCCCTCCCCTTTCTTGCTTTGTAGTAGCAGTCACAGTAGTGGAGGCAGCGTGACTAGGTATTATTACACCTTTCACACCGCAGAATTCAACCCGCACTGCTCTTTAAGCTCTCAGTCACATTAGAGCCCTGTTCAGCACACACTCCACTGTCTCTCATAGCTGCAAAATTAGCCAGGCAGAGTAGATTCTCGTTGGCCCAAATTCAGCCAAAAATGGTCCTGATATAACACAGCCGTGGTGTAGTTATGTAAATATTTGATTTGTTAGGTTTGAAATGGACACAGCAACACAACAGGAATCATGATGCTCTGCGGGAATGCCGAGATAACAGGACAGAGCAATGCCTCTGTGAATACTAATTAAAGTAGAGTGTGGAATACTTCACATGAGTAGTCCCACAGCGACTAAAAAAAGCTCTTCATGCCAATAACTTACTGATAATCACAATTTAGTGAGCAATAAAGCTCTTTAGCTTATTATGTTCAGGAGTGTAATGTGCTTTGGGCTTTGCAGGGCTTCCCTTTGAAGACACTGTCCTGTCCATTTATTATCGAGGGCCTATCCATCTCTTCCCATAGGTGACATCCAAGACCACTATAACTACGTACAGCCACCACAGCTTGGGAATTAGGACATACTCTTTGCTGGCTTATTTATTTTCTCCTTTCTTATATTTTGTAGAAGGTGTCAGTCAATAAGTGTAATCCATGTTGCTATTAAGTCTTTACCAGAAAAGGCTATAGAGCAGGTTGTCCTAAACAATTTGTCCTACATCACGACAGCTTCCATCTAAAAGTGAATGCAGATAATTGTAACTTTGTTAAAACACTGCACCAAGCTCATCAACAGAGAAAATTCTGCAGACCTGTGAGTGATGGTGGATACTGTGTTTGTTGCAAGAACCTGTCAAAACACTTCACAGAAAAAATGCAGTAGGACAAGAGCTGTCATACTCTGTAAAGGTGAACAGTGCAAAGGGTCTCATCCATGGCAGCCCTGAGTGGAATGTCTTGTTTACATGAAGGCATGCGTGCGTTCTCAACATTCAGGATCACGTGTCCTTTCCCTTTCTGCCCCGGCCGGACATCATTCTGCCTGGGAAGTCTCCAACCTCAGACAGTTTAGGAAAACAGAGAAACTCAACTCGATAAAGCTCATGATATCCCTGTGTCCAGTGGGCCAGAGAAGAAACTACACATGTACATACACATGCATGAAACTGACATGCTATTCTGTCAGCCTTCTCTTTTTTGTTATTATTGTAGCCTCTCTCATTATCCAGTGAGAAGAACTAAACTGTCCATGCTTTGGCTGCCTGTTATGCAGAATGAGGGCCATTCTCGGGCAAGAGTCCCATACACTAGGGCAGTCTACTGAGTCAACAGCTGACACAAGCACAGGACCAGATGCCTGCCTGGCTCTGCCAATAGAACAGATGCATTAAGTACAGATGATCGTTCTTACTGCTCTGGTTCCTCAGACACTGGCCTCAAATTGAAAAAAAGGGTTTTGAGGCTGCATTCTTCAATTGTATTATATCTCTCTTAAATAATTGAATCTTGGAAGATGTTCTAAACTGCTGTATGCACACGGACTGAGTAAAATGCTTTTTGATCAGCTCCTTATATTAATATTATAAATATTATATTTTATTATATAATTGTTTTAAATACTTTTAGACGAAACTCTTGTTTATGTTTTCATTGCCTCCTTCACGGCCAGCTTCATGCAACCACCATCTCATGAGTCATCGCGCAATCATCGTGCAGAAACTATATGTCATCATTTTGTTATTGCTGTGTTGTTGCATCACTCTGAGCAGGTTGTATTCTCAAACCACTTATGCTGTGGAGTGAAAGATTGTGTCACAAATTCAGTGTTGAGCAAACCAAATGGTAGTGATTGGTGACCAGGATTCCTCCTGCAGCCTTTGGGTCATACTGCACAATCACTCTGCCAGCAGAAGCCCCAGAGTGTACGTATGCCAGAGTCCTTCTGTTTACACAGTGCGCCATAATTTTTATTCTCTCCACATGGACCTACCTCTTACTAGCAGCGGAGAAAATGGGGCACGAACCCATACAAACTGACACACTCACACTCTCAGCTGTTTTTTTAAATGGGAGTCCCGTCTTATTACTGCCGCCTCTCTTGCCTCAGTTCTGACACCTCAGATGGTTTGTTATTGACCCATTTACTGGGGTCTCGGTTGGATTCCTCGGTTCAAAATGCTCCTGCCCTGTAAGCCCAGGACATCAGACTTTTGCACATTTGAGCAACACATTTCTTGGCATCCTTTTCGTAATTCAAGCCACTTTTCTGGGACACTTTTCTGTATCTGCTGGAATGGCTTTTTCACTGTTGCACTGGGAAGATTATATCTGCCTGACACTGAATCCTGTCAGTTGTCTGGGAAATCCTTCTGATCTCTCTGCATACTGCACTCAGGCACTGGGAAGCGGTACGTGTGGTATGTGGAGCTGAGGGTCCGCAGCATAAATCACTGCTCCTCTTTGTCAGAACATGAAGTGAGCAGTGAATCATCTTATAAAGTGGTTAAAAGCAGGGCGGCAGAGTCCTTCCCAGTCACCCATGCCCCAGACATATAAAAGCTGCCAAACAGTCATTACTCACTCCCGGCAGGTAGGGTGAGGCTGCTGATCGGGCTTATTGCTCGCTCAGTGCCGAGACAGATGACTGATTCCATGCATTTCTCTTAACGTGCAGCGTCATATCAGATGACAAAGGTGCCACAGAGTTTGTGCACAAGGGTGGGCTGACAGATTAAACATCATTAGTGACCTTCAGGATTAATTCTGGAGTCTTTCTTATTTAAATTGTTTCCGGACATATTAATAGCCTACAGAGTAGCTAGGCTAAATGACCCATCACTGCTGTTGGGATTACTCTGCGGATGTCATGAAGCTTAGTTTCCTGTGATTAACATGCAAAATAATCCTCGATTCTTGCTTTGTGAGAGTGTGCACGGCGCAGAGCGTTTTACATTGCATGTAGTTTTCACTTTGCTTCTGTTGTGTGTTTTATATCCACGTGTAATAACCACAGCTTTATAACTGAAGTCCGGAAGCAGATCTCAAAGCCATGGATTACTGGACAGAACAATCTCAGATTTGCTATGTAATCGCCATTAGATCCATTTACTGTGTAATGACAATCTGGCCCAGGCAGAATGATACGCTGTGCAGGCAGAATGATACACTGCCCCTTAACAGCTTAGCTTTGTTGCCATAAAAATGTATTTTGGTTCTATTGTTCGAATCATTCTCAGTTCACTGCCCACTGATATTTATAATCTGGTCCCCCAGAGCACTTCCTCTTTCTAAAACTGAACTGAACTACAGAACAGTATCCCCTAAAGTTTGAACCTCTTCTGTGCTGTACAAAACTGTACCATCATCATTATATATTTCGAATTATTTTATATTTTTAAATTGTGTGAAATTATGTTTGTTGTGTGATAAATCATTTTATTTAAGAAATTAAAATAATAAATAGTGATTCGTCAATTTTTTTACTTCTTTATTTCAGTTATGGGTGCCCATGCATCATCTTCTTTCTTGATCTGCAGTGATCCTTAGGTGGAAATCCAAGAATCTGGGATTTAATCTCTCCAAGGGCTCCAAGAGCCAGTAATATGTATGTTTTACATATTTCTGCCTTCTACGTTTTTTTTTAATGCTGCACACTTTACATTGATATAAACCTGAAGCAGTTAGTGAGATTAGCTGTGGATGTGTAGAGCTGACAGCACACTCACAGCACGTGTAACCTTCTGTCCTGTCTGACACTCGACAATTGTGAGTTGAGCTTGACCCTTTCCAGCCACAGCATTGCAATCACGTCATCAGCAGGCAGCAGCGATGTAGGAACATGTGCAGCACAGCTCCTGACCACCCCCATGTTGCAGTGATTGATTTAAGCTCTGCTATCACAAGATGGCAGTTTTTGATATAGTTCTGTCATAAGTAGAAGAGATAGATGGTGTATAATACAGCTCCTCTGTTGCTTATCATTTTCTAACAGATTCTCCAGAGCACTGAGAGAGATTCATTGTTGTTCTCCCAGAGCCAAACTATCACAGATATGCTTTACGAGGTGTATAATATTGCCTCTGCAGTGAAACATTTAGCCTGCGCCCCGCTAATACTTAGAGCCAAAAGTGAAGGGATTTTATTAACTATGTGCTGCAAATGGTTTCTCAGTGCTTTAGATTAAGCCTTGTCTACCTGAAGCAATGCATTTATCATTGTACAAATGAGACCTGTGCTATGAGTGTGTTCAGTCTCCAGTGGAATGGTTGGCAGACAAGAGTTTCTTTTCGTCAAGACATTTAAAAACAGTGCACGAGTGTCATTAAAATGGATATAAGTGAAATACATATCCATGCATTTGGTTATTATGTGAAGGACGATCTGGCACTTTGCAAATGAAAAATACCCTGCGGAATATTTCAGTATACGCCATGTATTAATGTCAACAGTGTTTTTTTCGGTTGCAGTATAGTGGCTTCAAGCATTATGCAATGCAAATTTGTCTTTGAAAAATTATTTTTACGAAGGCTGGTGCTGTGTTATGGATTAAGTGGCCATTTTAATTATGTTCACACATGGCTGAGTGGGGCTGTAGCTTAGCCGGTGAACCTCTGCCAGAGTCTCTAACCTAGCTTATTATTCTATGCAGCTGGGCAGACCTCTGAGAGACAGTTTTCCTCTCCTTGTTAAGGATTCTGCGAAGGCTGTTCTCATTAGAAGTTTGTGTTTTTTCTGAATGTTTCTGCCATTTCACTTGACGCTCACGGCAGATTGAACTTTCTTGCTGTCCACAGTATTGCATCTTTGCTAACGATGACACTGTGTTCAATATATTGGCTGTCTTGTGGAGCACCGATTGTACTCAGCTCAATCAGTAGATGAAAACAAAAGCTATATGAAATCCTCCATCTGACTGAATGTATATTCTTTGTTTTAAAGAGTGTCCATCAACCATTGCACAGAGTTTTGACAGATCGTCCAGAGGAGTCAAGTCAATTTTTCACGCCTTCTTTGCTCCATACACTGCTGTGTGTTGAGAGGGGCCAGGGAAATGGACGTGTTGTTTGTTCTGCTGACCGCGGTCAACTGTCACTCTGGTGTGCAGAGGTGAGAAGCATCCAGTTTCAACAACGTCCTCTATTAGGAGAAGGCCATTAGTTCAGGTACAGGATCAATTTTTCCTTAGTTTTCCCCTCTATGCACTAAAAACCTATTTATTTGGAAGCTTACTTCTCTGGCACATTTATAATGATTCAAACACCGATGCACCACATCCAGACATTTTGTTTGAAAGCAGAGACTGACTGATGAGTTTTCACTTTAATTTAAAAAAACTGACATGTTATTGTTCCTTTAGGTTATTAATACTTATTATTCAGCAACTTACAATTATTTAGTAACTAATCTGAAACTAATATATAGTTGAAACAGTAGAAATTGAAAGGTCTGTATACAGACCTTTACAGTTAAAAATGTTAACTACACTTTTGAAAATGTATACTCAAGTACATGGGTGCTGGAACCATTACAGCAGGGGGACACATCCCCCTCACTTATCAAAATCAGTTTCGTCCACCCCACTCGGACAACGACCGAGACCGACAATTTGCACGTGCACACCAACCCCCTCCCCCCATACTCTCTGCATTACTCGCTTCTTCCAGCAGTCTTGAAGTAAGTAACAGTACAGGGCAAGTTAAGTCAGCCTTCTGCACTCATGTGTGCAACAGAAAGTGGTACCATGTCCAGATGTCCTCTCAGCTACTGGGATAATGATGTGCCTGACCAGGAGAATTAAGCTCACATAGTGCAATGGTTAAAGCAGCTTTATAGATCAGAATGTGCAGCTGTTTCTAAAGTACATACAGCGCACAATGTTCGTCTAAGTTATGGCAGAGTTTTGTGTGATCCAGGGCTGTAGACAATACACAATATTGATTTTTTTTTTAACATCCACCTGTGCGTTTTTCACTGTCATTCTTCTGCCCCATAATTTTTAATACTATTAAAAAAATGTTTGCACATTTTGTGATTATATAAACCTAATAGTGTTTAGTGTATTGCAAAACATTTTCACACAAATGAAAAATGACACGGCTAATTCGGGGTAATTCAAAACGTTCATCTATAATAATACGCCAGTTAATATAAATTGAAAGTTGATTTCAAACAGTGCTCCTGGACAACGGACAGCAGGAAGAGGGGGCACACGAGAGAGCGCTGGCTGCTGAGCGCATGCTCAGGCTGACTGGAATGCTGATAGAGGCCAAACCTTGAAATCTCTGACTGGAGTGATTACAGTAAATGCAGCACAACTGTTGGATACTTACCAAATTGTTCAGAGCCCCTTTGCCTCAGCCGTCATCAGAACCATTCCAGTGTTTTCCAAGACACCCACACCTGTCATGCTGCCAGGACTGGTCCACTGATCTGTTCTCTACAGCCTCTCCAGTTACTGCAGTGCAGGAAGGCGCAGCACGGGAGCCAGATTAGCCAGTCATTATTGTCGGTGATTGGTGCCTACACCACAGTTCTTAGTCATTCTGATCAAATGTCAGTAGATTGTGGGACGCTCATGCAGAATTTCAAAGGGTTGCTCTTTTTATCTGCCTGAAATCAGTCAGTCTGAGATAAAAACATGTTTCAAAGCAGTGCACATAGATCATGGTATTGCATGAGAATGGAACCCTGTTAAATTATGCACTGTAAATGCAGTAGGTTCTATTATATTCATGATGCATTGTAAAATGTATTGTTGTCGGTTTTGATGTACTAATTAACAAGATTCCCTGAGCATGGAATGAAACTATGTGTACAGCCATCTGCCTACTGCAACGCCTAAACAATGCATTTGCTCTATACCTGCTGCATTTCATTAACTTGATTTTCCACACGTAGACCTATAGGCTCCAGGAATCCTAGTTTATACTTAGCTAGGAATCCCATGGGCTTAAGGGATCACTCCCAAGAGAAGGAACATTGATTGAGTATCCCATAGAAATAATTGATCCACTGGTTGTGCAAATGAGAAATTATTTGTTCCGGAGCTTGGATGCCATGGAGACAGCTGAGGGCACTGGGCTGAATGCACCGAACATGACTGGAATTCCTTTTGCTGCTCTGCACTATGTGTTTTATAAATGCCCCTTTGGTTTTTGCCATGCAGACCATATTGATATACAGCTTCTAAATATGTTACAGTTAAGAATTGTCAAATCTTAAAAGCAGGAATGATTTATTAGCATGTATGAGGTTATATCATTTAGATACAATTGCAATAATGGCTGACTGGCTTGTATACTGTATTTTTAAAATAATTCTGCATTTAGTTACTATTTTTCCATCCAGATACCTTCACTGCTGTTTTTTCATATTCTTACTGTTGGCTTTCAGTCCTTAGCTGTCAAGCCCTTTTCCAAGCTTTTGAAGCTTTTTCATGGGTGTAACTATACACGTTTCTAGTCTTGGTACAATTTTCATTTATTAAGCTTGACACGATTTTCTGTTCTGGAAACTAATTATATACTATGCAGATTGGCCTGACCCAGAAAAATATAAATTTTAGTTAAAGCAAACGAATGCAAAGTAACTTGCCTTATGCAAAATGGGCTGCCTCCAGATCACTGAAAGGTGTTTGCACCAGCTACTAAGAGACCCTTGGAAGAGAGCTGTTCTAATCGTACTGTTTTTAAATTGCATGTTAATTTTTTATTGATTTTTCTACACTGTACTGAAACTGTTAACCCCTTCATCTTTTTACATGTAGTAGCAAGAAATGAATTGTGCCCAACTGTTTTAAATGAGGTCCATCCTCAGAGTCCCTGCCTAGTTTATCGTGTGGTGCGTTTAGCAGAGAAAGCTCTTGTATTTTATTTGTTTGATGAGAAAAGAGATTGTCAGTGCAGACTACTGCTGCTGTAGACGACAGACATTAAACACATACAGAAATGGTGTCGTGACACAACCACACGACACATTTCTGTTGTAGAAAACGACAACAATAATAATAATAATAACAATAATAATAATAAAACCTCACCGTGGGGCGGTCTGGAGTGGGGCTGTAACTCTGACAGTCACGTGGTCGCGCTCGCGGCACGACAGAAGTTTTGTGGTGTCAGATGGAGAGAAGATCCCGACCAACACAGACCTGTTAGCAGGCTGTGGACGATGTGTGGACGCTTCGTGTTGCACCATCAAAGTCACAACCAAGAACATCTTCACTTTTATTTTTTTTCCTCCTGATTAATCACCGTTTCGAGTTTTTTCTCTGAAGAAATCCTGGACTGGTGTGCCCCCGTTTCAGTGGCAGAAGCTGCTTTTGGGAAACAAAAGGAGCAAATGGACCACGAGCAGAAGAGGAGCCTCTCCAGGAAGGACTTGTCTGCGGCACACTGAAAGTGAAGGAGATGCTTATGGGAAGCTCCGTTTCCTTATCTATAAGGTCACTCTCTCTTTTGTATATATATATATTTCAACTACTTAAACTTGTATCGAGTTCACAGTTGTTTGTTTTTTTTCTACATAATAGGCTTTCTTTTTGTGCGCAGACCCTCCACGGCACGGTTTTGCGCATTATCCGTCGTATCCATATTCGGCTCTCGGGATTATTACTAGAGCATAATTAGCGTTAAAATCGTCTCGTTTCTCTCAGCTGGTCTCTATTTTCATCGTTTTGAGGCTCATTTCGTCTCTTGTTGGGTTCTAACTGAGCTCCACTTGTTTTGTAGGAGATCTTTGTCAGACGCGCTATCATGACTGATGGCGAGGGGAGAGAACACTTTCACTACTTGGACCGCGGAGAGGCGCGGGTCCCCGTCGCCCCCCTGTACGGGGGAGAGGAGGGGAAGGGCGGCGACGCCTGGAGCCCCGTGCCCGAGAGCGCGGAGGCGCACGCGGCCGGAGCACGCGAACCCGCGCCCGACCTGCTGTCCGAGGAAGAGGAGCAGCCGTACCCAAAGCACGCAGCCGTTGTCTTCTTCTGCTTCAAACAAACCACAAGACCGAGGAGCTGGTGCCTCAGGATGGTCTGTAACCCATATCCTTTCTGCTCCCCCCTTCTGAGTTTGTGAGGTTCATGGTGCCAGGCGTGTTACTTTACATTAATTTCTTTGAAACTCGCCTCACATTTCTGCTTTGGATGCAGTCAGTTCACATCTAACTACAGCCACTCGCTGTATATAACTGTGCACATGATTTTTTTAGGAAAAAAAGTAGCCCTGTAAATTATGCCCTGTAAGCCGAGCATGTCTTCTCTTTGGATTCAGCCTCTTCTTGCTGTTTTTTGTGCTTTTGAGAACAGCAGCCCTCAGATTGGATTAGCTCGTTCTGAATTTCATTGACCCGACACAGTATTCTGCAGTTTTAATTAAAATTTGGAATGAGGGAAATTGAACTGATGGCAAAGCCGTGGCCGTGAGCTGCTTGGTGGGTGTATTTTGACAGGAAACTTCCACAGAAAAAGGGCTGATCATCTCTTTCTCTCCCACTGGCGTTTATTTCCCAGAACTTCGGCCTCTTGGCAGTGCTGCAGTTTAAGTGCACAACTTTATAAACACCTTAATGTGCTGGGGGGGACGTTGAACCCTCTGTTGGATGTCCTCAGAATACACAAAACACGACCTGCTTCTATATAGGTTGCTGTGTGATCTAGAAAAGACAAGTTCAAAATGTGTCCATGATGCAGAGTTTCAGTAATTAGATGTGTATTACTAGCTGGCCTCCTTCAATTGACCTGTAAGCATCTCAGTTTAATGCTTTGATTTGTGTGTTTAAATGAATTATTCGGAGAAAGGCAAACTTGTCCAGTGAAGTACTTTTAAATCCCCATTTGATAGTCTTACATTAATAAAGGGAACATTCTGTTGCATAGCACTTTGTCCACTGATTTCATAGCATGTTGAGTGGCAGCTTTGAGGAGGGCAATTAGATGGCTGATTTATGCACGTATCACTAATGAATTTGCAGTTGCTCTCATTATCTCGCAATAGCACAGAAAACACCATGTGGAACACTGGTAGGAGCTGTTGTTATCATATGCTTAAGCTGTGTGATGCTTTGTAGGGCTATCATTTCTTACTTGTCTTTTGTCTTCACTGCATGAACAGAAATGGTTCATTTGATTTTCCCATATGGAGTACAGTGAATATTGATATGACCATTCAGATGGACTCGTTTGTTGCAATGAGGAAGATGCCTGTGTGAATATATGAACTGTATTCTACTTGGTAACTGGGCTGATTGCATCGTACATTAAGAAGAAAAATATTGACAGTTATGCATTTTTCACCCTCCATCAGCAATGAAGGGCAGTACTGCATGATGAAAACTGACACTTTTTCAGGCCCTTATTATTTAGCAGCGAGAAATCATTTGTATTATCCATTTCCTCTGCCATTTTGGCTCCAGACTTTGAAATGGCAGTTTGGTTCCTTACATGGAAATGATTTTTGTGTGATGAGACATATTTAAGGTCATTTAAGTGACTTATATAACAATTCCAGGACTGGAACACAGCCTGTACTGGGAATAAACAGCCCCAAAATTAGATTATGTTCCAACGTCTCTTAATTTTGAGCCTTGTCTCAGAGGCATACTGGTGACTTTGTAAGGATTGCATTTATCAGTTTGTGTTATTTTAGTCTGGTAGTACTAATGTTTAAAAAAAATAGGCCTGTGTATAGTATCAGTTATGTGAAACGTGTATTTCAGGGGAAAGTACGTATTATACTTGCCTAGATGTTAGTCATCCATAAACTATTCTGTCCTCAGCAATGTGTAATTGAATTTTCTTTAAGTGATGCTGTTTAATTTGCATTCTGATGATGTGGATATCACTGACCGAGCAGGAATGATGTGTTGTGAAGATCTGTTGACAGCTTAGCTCAAAAGAGGCTCAGGGCTGGACATACTTCATTAATTAAACATGCCTTCTTTTACTTTCACTGTGCCAAGTATGCTTTTTAATGAGTAGTGTTTTTTATTATTGAAATACCGGACGACAACAACAGGAAATGGATATTGACCTGTTAGTTTTGTGTTTGTTTCTGATGCACATTCTACATGTTGGTCTTTAATCAGGTTGAGTGTTAGCTTGTTTATAGCAGTCAAATGAGACGCTACATTTATTTTGCAGGTTGATCAGTTGGGAAAGAGCATTGCACATAAAAAGAGTGAATCTGTGTACAGATGGAGGTCGTGTGTTGTGTGTAGGGGTGGTGTTGTGGTGCAAGCTCTGTCAAGACCCTGGGGAGACTTCCTCTTGGCCCACAATGACAGCACTCAGCCTGTTGAGTGCAGGCATGTTGCCTAGTGTGTGTCAAATCGTTTTAAACATATTTAGCTTTTTTCTACCTTGTCAGAAAGAGAAATATCTTATGTAAGGAACAGGGTGGAGAGTGTTTAATTTATTTTAACACTGTGTTACTAATTTACGCTAGGCCTGGTTGATGGGGTGATAATCAGATATAGTCAGATTACAGTCTTTAATCCCATTTTTTAAACAAGAAAATATGCTAATTATGGTTAGATATCACCCAGACTTGTTACAACGTTGTGCAGTTGTTATGTGGAAGTATGTATTAGAAGCTTCCCAGAGCAGATCAGTCAAAAGTGGCAGTAGATTAGCAAAAGAAGGACTAGCTAAGGAAAATATTTGCAGAAGAAATATCACAACCATGGCTGAGTATAATTTTTTTTGTTTCCCTTCTGGCAACAGTGCTCTCCCATTGGCACAAAGGCAGCTTTACTAAAGCAGGTTACAGCCACTCTGTCACTCACAAGTTCCCGTCGTTAAACAGAAACATGTGTTTCTGGAGTAGACAAGTGGATTTGGTGGCAGTAGAAAGCAGGGTCTGACAAAGTGCGCTGGGTCAGGGGCTGAGTATCGCAGCAGAAACAAAGAGAGCCTGTGCTGGCAGCATGCGCTCCGGCGCCATGAGCGAGGAAGTCTGTAGAATCTCGGCAGGCTTGCGCTTCTGCAAACTCACACAGGGCACACCACAGAGCGACAAAATGTGCACTGTCTCACTCTTAGGGATGTAAACATTGCCATACCTTGTGTTTCATCTTCTATTTTTCTTGCGTACTGTGTAAAATCAGAATGAGCGTTTAGAAAGCTGATTTTATACTGGTTATTAAGGGGAGGAATTGTTTAAAGTGTGTCAAATGAACTTTAGCTTTCTGGCTTTATACCCTAAAGCTATAGCAGTACAATAGAAGAGCCAAAGGGGAGGTTTAATGGATTCAGCTTTTTGGAAAGAAAGAATCAGTAACAGCTAAACACACTGATTAGAGAAGTGTTAGAGGATTAATTTCACTACACCAGGATTTCTGTATATCCTTAGGCGTCCAGTTCTGTCTGCGTTGAGAGCGATGACATGGAACTAACGAGGCCTGTACAAATATCCTGCTTCTCTCCAGCAGCCTTCTCCTTGGTATTTTAATGGCTTCAGATGTGAGAGTGTGATAACAGTGCCAGTGCCACTCTCAGAGGCTTCAAAGGACAGCCTGTGCACGTAACAGAATTGCATGAAATGTATGAAGTAAGATGCATTGCAAATGCAGTTAGGCATTCAAATGCATTTTGGATCAGACCATGGTTGTAAATGTTTGTGTATTCCAAAGTGTCTTGCTATGGGAAATCTGACTGTGCTTAAATGATAACTGGCATTTATATAGTATGTTGTAATGTGCTCTATATTTCACAAAATGACACAGCTGGCACATCCATACTGAGAGTTGTGGCAGGACTGACTTGCTGGAGTAAGGAATTTCCTTTTCTCTTGGTTAATAATTTCCTTCTCCTCTTCTCTTGGTTAACAACTATGAAATGTTACAGTAGATGGCAGTCTGGACTCTAAAGCAACTTGGGCAGTTTGGTTGGGGATGTAATGAGCTTCAGTTTAAGACTTTCATAACTGCTTGCTGGTTTTGGAGCTTGAGTCTTGTAGTCAAGTTTAAAACAGATGAAATGAAGTGTCTACTTGAAAACAACGTTAATCAAAGTGTATGCTCTTTAGCTAAATATGGTATTGTAATTCTCAGATGCTTTTATGTGTATACTGAGTCTTTGTTGCTGAATCTGTTGTTCGATATGGTTATAGCAGAGTCATCTATAAAAAAAATACAGAGGTTGCTGCAAGGCTGTACCTCAGTAAACCCTGCATTTTACTCATTTAGCTAGTTGGAGTTGATATATTTCCTATATGTCAGACCTACCAAGCTACTGTGGGTCCCGGTGGGTATTGATTCGGAAACGCAAGGTGTGGTGAAATAGACTTCAGCGAACCAGATTTATTCTCAACTGACGGTTATAAACAAAAAGACACAGAAGAAAAGGACATAATTGAAAACCTAAGTGGGCATCGATTTTAGGAGTTGCTATGGACAGATCCCTCCAGCGAACCTCAATTCCACCTGGCGTAAGCAGAAAAGATGACATTTGTGTGGTCGGTGGGAGGTGAGTGTGGAGGTCACAGTGGGCTGCAAAGATGGAAAGAGCTGCTTTTTGGCAGGTAGAATACAAACCAGAATTTTCTGCCAGACTATTTTTTTAGACTCTATAGTAAACACAAAACCCTCACCCCCCCCCAAAACACAGCAGGAGGGATTCATACCTGAAAGAGCATGGAACACATGGCAAAAAAAAGCTTTTGGAAAGTCAGTCTTTGCTGGTGGTTTTGTTCAGAGAGCATGTTTTTTTGCTTTGGATTTTTTGTTGTTGTTGCTTACCAGTGCCTCTCACTGCTATTGTAACAGGGGCTTCTCGTTGGGGAAAGTAAGGCCTTCATAGGGACTGTGCCACTGTTATTTATACCAATATGTGTCTGGCCCATTGTGGCTGGAGCTCTAATTGCAGATTGACATTGCATAAGCAGTCTTACTGGAAGCTGGAACAGATGACTGAGGTCCTGTGTCTGAGATCTCTTGTCACTGTGTTGATTCAGCTGTTGTCTCAGTCTGCATGACTTGCATGACATGCAGAAGACTGTCTGCTCAGTACCACCGATCAGGTGTCAAGATCAGACCTGGGGCAGTAAGTTGGCATCAGACTTATTAGAAAAAAATTTCCTTCCGATACGATATCTGAACCTCAATGAAAATCAATCATCTTTGAAAAGCCAAAAGTAAGAAAACTATGTTTAAAGATTTAATTGCATTCAATGCCCTGTTTTATCAGGAGGAAACAGGGCATCGGTTAATAGGTTTAAAACAACATGTAATTGCTTTTATGAACATTTTCAGTACCTGAAGACACAGTCTCATTTAAAACGTATTTTTAGCCATGCATACATTTTATAAATGTATAATTAATGATAATACTGTACAATTATCTCATCTTCGCCAGTTAAACCTTTGGCTGATAAGTTTTTTGGCAGGGATTGCTCTGTCTGTCTTGTCACTTTATTCGTTTTCAAATGATCTGTTTTATAGCGGTGGCACTGTTCAATCAAAATGTTGAAGAACATTTTGATAAAATCTCATGTTTGGCTTTTTTTGCAGGAGAGATATCAGTGATATCCCATGGGTTTTTACAGATCACAAATTTGATGTCTTAAATCTATGCCGTCCCTTGAAATACTCTCGTTACAGTCACTTTACCCACACTAAACTGGTTAATCAACACAAGTACACAGCTTTTCCTGTTGATTTGGTTTATTTGTCTTATTATTTTGTAGCGTTGCTGTCAAAGTTTTTTTTCTTTTTGTCGGTTTTTCTTTTCTCCTTTAGCTTAAATGAAAGGCTGTCTTGTCAGGCATGCCAGGGGATGGACCTTATAGAGTCAAGACTGTGAATCCTAGAGATTAATTTTTAAAGATGTTTCTGCTTATGCTGGAGCTCATGCCCATGCTGATGTTTTGCTCCACTGCTAGAGTCTGCAGTGTGTGGAGTATTCACCATGAAATATTCTGTTTCATCGAATTGTTGGTGTATTTTTTTCTTTCCTTTTTTTTGTAAATTTTTTTCTTATCCAACTGATATTTGCCAGTGGTTGTTTCATAGGTGTTTTGTGTAAAGGTGTTTTGTTTTTATATTAGGACTGATTCCCCATATATTCAGTCAGATCCATGTCTTTAGGTCTTTCTGAGAAATTTCAGTGCATTTGGGCATCAAGGGCGGATTTTGCCTTTGAACCAGCCGTGAAGCTAAAGCCTGAAAAAATTACCATAAAACTCTTGAATATAAGATCCATGCTTTGTTTCTTGTATAGTATATATCTGTTTATTCAAACACTGATCTTCATTGAGAATGTTTGCACAATTTGGATATGGTTAATTGTACATGTAGGATCATGTACATTTTACAAGCATTTCTCTCTGTAACATGTCTGTTATTTCTGCAGATGGCAATTCTTTGTCAAGAAAGATTTTGGCACCTTCTACCTACTTCGAAGTAAACTGTAAAATTAACCTGAGGTTACTTTATTCTGTTATTAATCAATGTGATGTCGAGTGTTGCTAATTGCATAGCTAATGACACACTGCCAGTCGGTTATAACAGCTGGGTAGACGATGAGGGTAAACAAGATAATGGCTTAAATGTTCGAATGATTTCTACTTTCTTTTGGATGCAGTAGCAATATATAAATCATATAGCCACTCCCATCTCTGCCATATATACCAAGATTTATTGTTCCTTGTGAAACAGACCCACTTACCCATGAAAAAATTAATTCTATCCGATTAGAACTTGTATCTACATCCTGATCTCTATGTATAATGAAAATGCAGGTCTTGTTTGAGTTTGTGTTTGTGTGTGTCCTGTGGCATTTGATTTCATGGTTGGATGCCGAATGTGAAACGCTCTCAGATGGGCCTCATCTCTCCTCTAGGCCTTCATGTGAAGGTTAGCTCAAAGAGTCTGTCACTCAATAGATTGAAACTTGTATTCTCTGCATTTTCTGTGCCTGATGAAAGCAGAAATTGATGAATAAATAAAAACTGCACTACAAAACAGGAACCAACGGCAAGGTCTTTGTCAGCCGTAGTCAGAGGTTGTCATGGCAATGCGGACAGTGGGTTTGCGTGGAGCTCGTGAGGCGGGTTTTCTGCGAAGGCAGCACACTTTGCAGTGTTACTGCAGTGTTACCTCTTTCAGCTATCTCACACAGGAGGGCTTGGGATGTTCATGCAATGAATCAAGAATATTTCACGAGTGTAAACGAGTGCTGTGCTGAGTGAGCATCCTAGCAGGATGCAGTGTTTTCGTCTAAACTGAGAAGCTCCAGTTGGATCCATTTTGCGGTTCTTGAGCCTGTAATAGTGTTGAGCAGCAGTGCAAATGCTTTTACTAGCTAAGTAAACACAAAGATACATCTGCAGTACTTAGGGAAAATTATTTTTCATTACATTGCAGTTATAGCTTTTATGTTGCACTGACTCCGTACACCCTGTCCTCACTCTAGACTTATTTTAAAAAATACTTTAAAACATGTACAGAGAGAAAGTGAATGTAGTGTGTCTTTAAGACTCATTAAATGTACACATTTGGATCAACTTGGAGTACCAAGTTGTTCCATTGAGGGTGCACTGATGTTGTTTGTACCTTGATAGACTACATTTTACCAGGACAATAATTTTTTTCTGACAAGGAATAGTGGGAAAATACTACAAAAAAAACTCAAATGGAATAACAGTTACTTGAGAGAAGCAGTAAGTGAGTGGTTACAGGGTAAATTAGAAAACTGATTCTTAATCTGTAGATTGTAGAAAAGAAAAAACTTAATTGCAATTTTTTAAGAAGAAAAGCATCATTATTTGCAGTTTAACAGTTTGATGTGAACACATCAGAACTGCTAGTATGTGCTGTGGACTTTTTTTAAGCTAAAATATTGCCACTATAAAATGCTCAGAAGTACCAAGATAGGAGAAAAAAGCAAACCACAACAGATGAAAACATCTTTCCAACACTGAAATGGTTCTACTTTTATGACATATCACTTCCCTGCCAAATCTAAATCAAGGACAAGGCAGCTGTATTGGAACCCGCTGATGATTGGCATTTAATCTTAGGACTGCGAACGTGCAGCCTTGGTGTTATGGATTTTCGATTGTTTACTACATCAACACAACTCAGTCGGTTTTTTCTCTTACTGTCAAGAAAACTAAAGAACCGTAAGTAAAAAATATTTTTCTTTTTAAGCTAATGCATACAGAACCCCATGTCCTTACTATATTATGGTGAGTGAGGAGGGGGAGACTGAATTGTAGGATGAGGGGGTTCCTCTGAGGAGAGATACTTCCTAGGAATTACCTGGTTGCCAAGCAACAGATGTGGGCATACCTCACACTACGAGAGAGCACACCACTCCTCCATCCAGCTAACATGGGCTCTGCTGACTCAATATAGTACATTATTCATGAGCTCGGTTATGAGAGGGGGCAGAGTGGGTGTTAGGGGAAAATTTGGGTTGAGAGTCAGTGACATAGATACAACAGGTTACCTTTGTTGTAGATAGGGAACATCCTGCTTTGCTGCTTCCTTGTAGTAAGAGTCAAACAAATAAAAACTAGACCCTCTAAGGTTAAGTTCTGCAGTGTTTTTTTTGTGCTGTCTGAGGTAAAGCCTCATGGGGAGCAAAATATCGAATATACTTAATGTATCATGGCTTGCTCTGTGTGAGATGTACACATTTCTTGTAATTTTTTTAAATTTCTGGCATGAGACTTTTTGTGTTTTGCTACCCTTTCACATTGGCAACCCAGAAGGATCGTGCTGTGTTTACTTTAAGTTTCGAACATTGAGTGTTAAGCACGATTTTGAGCCAAAGCATGAGAAAACTTTCAAAGATCAAGCTAAATATATCAAGCATGTCGCGTCCACTTACTGAAACAAACCAGCAGCCTCAAAGTGTTTGCCACTGCTAAAACTATGTGACTAAAGCAGGCTATCACATTTCACATGGAAAATCATTCACTGATGTCAAATATGTTAAGGAGGCTTCTCTGTGGCTCAGAGGTTCTGTCTGAAGGTTTACTAAACAAAGAGACAACCAAATCAAAAATAAAAGATATTACCATGTCAGGTAGAACTGTTCAGTGATGCATTGAAGGAATGGCAGAAAATGTCAGCTCAGAAGAGAAAAGTAGGACCAGGGATCACACTGACTGGTAGGCATCTGTTTCCTTGTAGTACAAATGGGTTTGCATAGCTGTAGTTATTTGTCCACCTCTTTTTCTGACTCAGAAGTGGATGTTATTATGAGAATGTCAGCATCCTTCTATAGTACTCATATTTATAATTTGGTCTTCCTTTTTGACATTTACTCTCAACTGAATACTTTATAAATGTGTTACTGGAGTTACTGATGACTGGTGTTTTGAAATTGCATATAATTTGTAACTGCAAGATTTTAGTTACGTTTATTGCTAATGAACAGGACAAGTGGGAGGTTGGTGGGGACAATGACCCAAAAAAGATGACTACGTTCTCCTCATAATACGTGGAAAATGTATCTTTAAAATGTTATTGCTATGCATGTAGCCCATAGGGATGGAATAAAGTTCAGATAATTTATGATGAAATGTCAAAATTAATGTTGATATGTCATTCTAATTAACAAGGACATTTCAAACTTAATGTCAACAGTGCTTTAGAGGAGATCTATGAAAATACTGAGATATATATTGTGTAACGCAATACAGCCTAAAAATATTGTGATATTATTTATATCGCCAGGCCCTACCTAAGAGTTGCCACTGTAAGGTTTGAAATTATATGTTTGTGGAGTTAACGTATTTCCTTTATCATATTTAGTTAATAAATATTCTATAATAATCTTTATATAATCATTAATAGGTATTATAATTATATTAAATTGTATATACCGTATTGGCCCGAATATAAGACGACCTGAATATAAGACGACCCCCCCTTTTCCAGGTTCATTTTTGGGAAAA
>JBBPCY010000142.1:11221877-11232684 GCA_037974405.1 Brachyalestes nurse | reverse complement strand
ATTTGCGCAGTGAAGACTGAAAACTGGTGCGCATTTGTCGTACCACATACGCCAATTCTTGCTTGCGTACCACTTATATCAATCCTTGCCCATAATCCACATGCTGTTTATCTGACATGTTGCGACTCTCACACGGAGTTCTGTTCCCCAGCAGTGCAGGAGTGAAAAAGGTCCCCCTTAAACAGTCTCCAGCTGCGCCACGTTCTGAACGTTCTTTAGGCTATTTAGCAGTGCTTAGTGCTGAGCAGTGCTTGCAGCTCTGAGAGGACAAGAAGGGACCCGCTGCTTGATCATTACTGATAAGTAAGTAGGTGCAAGTCCGTTCTTGGCCTTGAAGGCAAGTGAACTTTTTTTTTAACTTAATGTGAGCGGCCACAGGGAGCCAATGAAGGTTCCGTAGTAGAGGCGTAGTGTGTGAGAATTTAGGAACATTTAAGACTAACCTCGCACCTGCATTCTGAATCAGCTGAAGTTATCTTCACTGGAAGTCCAACCAGAAGGGAGTTGCAGTAGTCCAGTTTAGAAATGACCAAAGACTGGACAAGTGTAGCTGGTGTGGTTAGCGTAGCTTCGGTGGTGAGAAAGGAATGGATTCTTCTTAAGTTGTACAGAAGGTATCTGCATGTCCTGGAGAGGTGGTCAACGTGGAAGTATGACAGTTCTTCATCTAACATGAGAGTTCTCAAAAGAAACTGTGAGGTCGTGGCTTGTTGATGGGCTCCCTTTGATCCAGGAGGAGACAGTCTGAGATGCAGATCGAGACCTGATCATCACTGGAGGGAAAAGAGAGAATATGTTGAGTGTCATCTGCATAAAAGTGGTAGGAAAAGCCATGTGAGGCTATTACATCCCCAAGAGAATCAGTATATAGAGAAAAGAGAAGCATTCCAAGGACCGAGCCCTTCGAAACACCAGTGGACAATCTTTACTGGATAGACTAGGAGCCATGCCATGATACGTGGTACCTCCAGTCATCAAGGTAGGATGCATACCATTGCCAGGCTGTGCCCAATATACCAAGGCTGGAGAGAGTAGCCAGGAGGATCTGATGGTTAACTGTGTCGAATGCTGCTGAAAGGTCAAGAAGAATCAGAGCAGAGCACAGGTTGAGACGTGGTGGGTTTGCTGGACATCAAGAGCAATGACATAGCCGAGAGAGAGAGAGAGAGGTGAGAAGCCAAGAAACTGGGCTGTATTGGCTGGTCTCAGACTGACAGACAGGCAGCTTGATGATTGGCAGGAAGGATCTACTAATGTCATCAATCTTGTCATCGAAGAACACAGCAAAGTGTTCTGGTGAGAACTGGAAGAGATGGAGATTTAAGAAGTGACGAAAAGGTGGCAAAGAGCTTGCGAGGGTTGGATGTCGATTCTTCAAACTTGGTCCTGTGGAAGGAATACTTTGCAAAAGTTAAATCAGTAGCAAATTTGGATAAAAGACAGTGATAATTGATAAGGTCGCTGTCACTAAGTGTTTTTGTCCACCTTTTTTCGTCTTCTCTCAGTACTCTTCGGTTACTTTGCAGGACCTCAGACAGCCATGGAGCCGAGGGAGAGACATGCTTTGGTCTGGAAGACTAGGGGCAGAGTAGATTAATTGAGCTGTGGAGAGGAGATCATTGGTGTTTGATTCAACTGAAGATGGATGGAGGTTAGTGGAGTTAGGGAGAGATAAGGAAGAAAGAATAGAGGAGAAGAGAGAGGGCAAAGATACAGAGGATAGACTTCTACGTGTAGTCGTAGGTGTTACACATGGGTGATGAGACAAGGAGGTCTGAAGAGGAAATTTGAAAAACACCGTGATTATTTATAGCATATGGGGGTATGGCGGATGAGGACCTTTTTTCTTGGCAATGCATACATTTTCATACATTTAGGTGCTAAATTATTAAGAAAAATATAATTTACAAATTTTGTAACATAAATATTAATTGAAATTCAACCACGTTTCCAGATAAAAAATAACTATACATTTTTTGGTACTGTGGAGAGGACCACAAAGAAAGTGTGTGTTGGGATGGAGAAATACTGCTGTACTCAGAGGCAGGAGGTTTGAAAGTAGCCAATCTGAGAACACTATTTATTTCTTTCTGCTGCTGAATGGCTGCTGCTCTCTGACTCATCCCTCACTGTACTCAGAGACGGGAGGTTTGAAATTAGCTGATCCGAGAAGGCTATTTATTTGTCTTTGCTGCTGTTTGGCTGCTGCCCTTTGACGCAGCGGCAGTCCAGAATTTTCCCCGTGGAGTGTCTTGAGTGGTCTCGTGTTTTTTGTTTTGTTCTTCTTAAAGCCCTGTATTTTTATTACTGTACATTAAATGAAGTTATCACTGTATGTACCTGTTTATACCAAAGAAAACAACAGCGTATACCAAAGAAAACGCTTGTGCATGAATTACAGTACAGTCTATACAGGGTTAACGTCGGTATTTTACATTCTAGCACTGCGGGAGTTCAGTGTAAATACGGGTTTTCCTTTACATTTCTTTTCAGTGTATTGTATTAAGCTGAGTTTAAAATGAAATTAAAGTGTTTTGGGAGCATATTTGGGGACATATTTACGGTTTACACTATAAAAATAGGCATTTCCACATCACAACAGACTGTGCTGATAAAGTCTCTAAACTGATTTAGAATTGCCTGGCAGTCAAAGATATCCAGCCTACCCTGGTCCTGTGACCACTGATGTATGTAATACAGAAAGACAGAAATTATTTCAAAATCAAGCATCCTGAAAAGATCATTTAAGGACAAGAAAATAGTTAGTTTACCTAGACAGGGAAACACATCATGCATGTATCTGTATATAAGTATTACTTATGTCATGCATATGTCTCAAAGCATACATCCATGTTTGATATTCGACCGATCTGTTTTAATAAAATAAATATTTGCATGGAAGGGTATTATTTTTTTGTAGTCTTTTTTTAAAGACTGCAAAGCGTTTAACAAATTGTGAAACAACCCTGAAAAAATCCTGTATCTTGTTCTCTCCATAGTGCTTATAATCTGACGTTAATGAGTCGGTACTTCATGCACGAGGACGGTGAGGACAGCCCCTTTATCTGCTCCTCTGAGAAGGACAATGGCATGCTCCGCTGCCGTGATGTGCCTCCCTACAAGGAAGGAGAGATGGAGTGCACACTCAATGCAACCCCTGGACATGACTATTTCGCCAGTGATTGGTCCAGCAAGAACAGCTGTGTTAACTGGAACCAGTTCTACAATAAATGTCAGGCTGGGGGGCTGAACCCTCATAAAGGGGCTGTGAACTTTGATAATATTGGGTATGCTTGGATCGCTATATTCCAGGTGAGTTCTTCATGTTCTGTTGCAGACCATGCATGTAGGTTACTGAGGTTTCCTCTATCCTCCTCTCAGGTGTCCATTGTTGCTATATGTTGGACCTTGATCCATGGAGAAATGTTGTCTCATCACACAATGCGTGTGTACACAGCTGCTGATGACAATAAAGTCACCTTGAACCTTGAACCTTGATATCCTGTCTGGAAAAGTGACTTTATTATCTTGCTTAGCTTTAAGTGGCAAGCAACTTAAAAGTGAAATACAGTTTAAATGTTATTAAATGTTTTTACTCTAATCATTGGTTTAAATGAGAATACTCATTTATGAGAACATTCCATTACTGTTCAGCTTGTTCACTTTTCCAGGAGTCCTATTAGATACGCTCCAGCTGTACCAAATAATTATATATCCTCTGAGCAAATGTGATGTTTAGTCATCATAGTCCTATTCTCTCTCCCCGCTCTCTAACGTTTTTTTGTTTTTTGTTTTTATCTGTGAGATGTATTGTCCATCTTTGTTGGTGAAATTGAAATGTTTCCCTGAATATCAGAAAAGACAGTGCATGTCTTCATGTATTAACTCATCAGCATTTCCAATCTGGTCTGCAAAATCACAGTAGCACACAGGGCAGGCACGTTCCTTGTTGAGGGCGTTCAGGCATGTGGCAGCCACACAGTAAGAGCTACTCTCTGTTCTCTGGTAATGAGAGCTCAAAGTGTGCTCCCATTAGTTTGAGTTTGTATTGTGGAGCAGTCATTTGCTTACCCCTTTCCATGGATTAATTGCAAAACATGGTGTACTGTAATTTAGGAGAAGAGCCTGCCCCCGGTTTCACATGTAGACAAAGACAGAACCTTTACTTCCATGCTGTTTCCTTAACACAGCATTGGACCTCAACTAGCCAAGTGGCAGGAGAGGACATCTTTTACAAACAGCAGAGAACAGGCCAGCTTCACAGAGTCATTCAGCTTCATAGACTGAGAGGTCTAGAGGATGTGATTTTTGTAAGACTAAGTCTTGGGCTGTACCCAACACAATGTGACAATGGAAGGACCCTTAAGGGGTGACTGATTGCCTTTTAACTCTCCTCAATTCACATCTCACCAGGAAATTTGCTTAGCAGTTTAAGAGTTTGCATTCCACAAAAGTCTATTGTAACTGCTGAATAGCATGATGTATTAAAGGGCATAAATGGAGTATACCCAGGAGTGCTCTCCAATTAAAATAAAAAAGAGGAAATATTGGTAAGATTGTAGATGCAAAATTCAAGGACCCACACAACTATGCAGTAGTGTTTTTGGTCATTGAAAAGGAAAGGAAAGAATCTTTGAGGGTTTTACATACACATAAAAATCATGAGGACAGCATACATATGGTGCAGTTGTTTTGAAGCTGTTGTAATCCACAAGTGAACTATCTAACTAATATCTAACTAAAGTAAGATCAGTATCAGTATCTAAGTATCTCTGCCTTTATATTATCTGCATTCTCCCTCAGTGTTTCTGTCCTTTTCCTGTTTTCTTCCCATCATGTTCTCATCTGGAAGAAACCCAGGGGAAAACAACAGGAAAGACTTTTTAGAAATTTTTACAAATACAGCCCTGAGAGAACAATCACCTAGCCTTTTTTAAAAGACAGCATTACTGTAAGTTTAGTGAAAAGGTGAATACTCATCACTTGCTGAAGTCCTCCCTATTATGATTTATTATCTTTTCTTGTATTTTTGTTTCACAGGTTATCACTTTGGAAGGATGGGTGGACATCATGTATTACGTAATGGATGCCCACTCCTTTTACAATTTTGTATATTTTATATTGCTTATTATAGTAAGTGTTATTTTGTATCCTTTAAGCTATGTTTGAAGTAATACAAATGGTTTGATGACTTCATTCTCACAAGCTAAAGGCAGTGAAAGGCAATATGCTGTTTATCGCCACAGGTGGGCTCTTTCTTCATGATCAACCTGTGCCTGGTTGTAATCGCAACCCAGTTCTCCGAGACAAAGCAACGGGTGAACAAGCTGATGAAGGACCAGCGTGTTTGCTACCAGTCCAACGACAGCACGCTGGCCAGCTACTCGGAGCCCGGCACCTGCTATGAGGAGATGCTCAGGTACATTAGTCACCTGTACCGGAAAGTGAAGCGCCGCACGTCCCGTGTATACCATGGCTGGCAGAGCAAGCGGCGAAAGAAAGTCAACCCAAACAGCGGTCTTGCTGGAGCAGGAGGGACTGGAGCTGGGGGTGCAAATGGGCACAGCAGGCAGAGAAGCAGCGGATACTGGGCGCACTCCATCCATAACCTCATCCAGCACCACCAGCACCACCACTGTCACCTCAGCAATGGCCTCCCCAGCCCACAGGGCACTGCAGGAAGCAGCGAGGCTCTGGAGATGAGATTCATCACATCAGGGACACAGATAGCATTGCCCTCACAGTTAACCACTGGGCAAGATCTTTCGCCAGGAGCCCAGTCAGTACACAGTATCTTCCAAGGTGACTTTCATGAGGCCTCGCAGCTTTACACAGGCACCACAGCTGGTGTGACTCCACGGGGCAGGCTTAATGGGGGCATGAACTATCCCACTATCTTGCCATCCTTCATCTGCAGCTACACAGGCAGAAACCCCACAGTCAAAGGGAGGGGTGAGTCCAACAACGGCACAGCAGATGTGGTGGATCCTTTTGAAAAACTGCAGCAGCTCACAGGAGACCACAGTAAGAGCTGTTTTCCACATTCCACGCAAAATCCAGTTCATGTAGCCTGTGCACAGAGCTCATAGTCAGAGAGGCTATGAGGCAGTGCTTTACCAATGTGACAGAAAAGTGCCTCAAATGTTGAAGTCATTAACAGGATTCTTAAAAGGAGTGAGGCAGTACATGTAGATAGTGAGTGCTGAAAAAGAGTGATACTTTAGTGTTGAAGATTTTTAACAGCAATTCTTCTCCAGAAGGTTAAGCCGATTCAAGAGATATTTTTTTATCATTAATCATTATCATTAAGTATTTCATCATTATCTCTTTGGTGCACTTTAGGTTTATATTAGATTGCTTTAGCTTAGCATTGTTCAAGATCTTTCTTCCTATATGAGGTCATCAATCCATCAAGTATTTCCTTTTCTGCTCTTAGCCTCGAATAGGACTATTCCAGATTTGCCTTGCATAGTGTGACAATCCCCATTTAACCTCACATCTCAAATTCTAATAACAGATTGTTTATACCACAAATTCACTGCCACTGCCAGGGGTAATTTCTGTGTATAGCCGTGAGTGCTTGAATCACCTCCACTTTGACTCAAGAGGATGGTGCTGTATGACTAAGACTTCCCCAACAGCATTAAAATGAAGAAAAGCTCAGAACCTAGGATTTTCATATTAGATTTTAGTTTTATTATAAGGCCATGAGATGAAAGACATTATAAGCATAAGGAACAGAGCACTGCTGCCAGGGATGTGTTCTTCATCACCGATCATCTGTGTATGGCTGCCAGACTTGGTGCTTGGAGGATCTGTAGTGTGTACGTTTTTTTTATTGGGTTAATTGATGCCTATGTGTTTATCTGAACAGACTGCTTTAAAATGCCTGATGTTGGTTGTGTTGCCATTTGTATTATAAGCCAAATGGACTTAATGGGGTGGGTGATTGAGTCACAGGAGAGTAGGGACTTACAGAAACATACAAATGTTATTATCTCCTGGAGCAAAACTCACAAGACACAAGGATGTACTGGAATTGGATGAGTAATCAAAACAGGTTGGACACTCTGGCTCACCAGTGATAGTGTGAGTGTGCTATTGAAATACAAAGCACCAGGCATTTGCAAATGTGTCAAATATGTATAATTGCCCAAGATCTAGCTTTCTAGAAGCAGGTGTGTATTTATCTTACAAGGATTTATGAGACTTTATGGGCCAGTTTCCCACACAGAGATTAAGCCTAGACTTGGACTACACAACATTCTGAATGGAGATTCTCCACTGAAAGGATTAGGCTTAATCCTTTCTGGGAAATCTACCGTTTAAGAGCTATTGATGTGTTGTTTTTTCTGCAGGTCACAGTCGCTTGCTGCTGGAGATGACAGGTGTGGTGCCCACATCGCTACTCTTTGAGGTGCTGGGCTGTCCATACTGTGCCCGGGGACTGGAAACCATGGACCTGGAGCTGGCAGAGTCTGAGCGCTCTCGGTCCGAGGGGGAGGTGGTGCACGAATTCTCCCATGGAGCAGAGCTCAAACCTGCCCGTTCACGCCACCGCAGGAGGCTTCATGAGCGCAGCCACATGGGCCGCTACTGGGAGAACTTCAGGGACAGGATGAAACGCATAGTGGATAGCAAGTACTTCAACAGGGGGATTATGATCGCTATTCTCATCAACACCTTGAGCATGGGAATTGAGTACCATGAGCAGGTGAGTGCCAGTCTGGCTTTTATAGCTTCTTCCTACTTGCCGGTGGTCACCACTGTGGAATCCCTCATGAGTGATCCTGAGCTGCATTTTACAAACCTTACACTTGTCTGTTTTACATCTGCTGTTGTCAAAGTGAGAAGTTGAGATTGAGGGGGAGAAAAGCCAGTCGAAAGAACAAAGACCACTTTCTTCAGGTGCGAATTGAAACCATGTGGCCTGTGCCTGGTTTATATCAAGGGCTGAACAATGTACTTCCCAGAAGTACAGTATCTGACTGGTGTACACAAAGGGATTAGCTAGTTATTTCTTTTTCATTCATAAACAGTGCAGAGGGATTCATGGCCTTATTGGGCTAACAGACTCTGTAGTTATGTAACAGTGCGCAGTGCTGCACTGCCTCATGCTGCACCTCTCTTTCTTGCTGTGCCCTGGCCTCGCTGCCGGATAGTGGGGATCTCTTTACACGTAATATTGGGCAGGAGCCTGCGGTTTAAGATTCGTCTGATGTGATCAAGGTCTCATAGGGCTGGACTTGTGCGGATGTTGGACATCCCATAACCTAGTTACATTTAGCTATTTGCTGCAGCTTTTGCAGCATGGTGATCTTAGCACTGAAAAGTACCACACATCAAGGAAAAGATAAAGTAAATGGAATGATCTTGGTTAGTTCATTAAATTGCAGTGATATGTGGAACAGTCTTTATCATCATGAACAGCTTTGTTTATTGTTAATTATTGCTATGTATTTGGCGAGCCAGGGGTGGAATAACACTTTAGATGTAAGTTGCTGTGCACGTTGCTTAACTCTGCAGGTTGAGCAAATGGAGAGTGGCTAACATTAGGAGTGATAAATAGACATTTGATTCTATTACATAATTTAGTGGTCAGTCTGCAGAAGAAGCTGTGTGAGTAACCCCTTTTAACGTAACTGCTTTTGAACTGCTTTATGCTGTTATGGGATTGCTAATGCCTGGTTAAATTGCATCTGGAGAATGTTGTAAACACCCCACTGTCCTTTAATGACAATAAAAAGTTGAAAATATACTCAGTGGGCTGGTTTCCCAGACCCAGATTAACCCTAAATCTAGACTAAAGGGCATTTCCAATAGAGATTCTCCGTTGGCACTGCAATTTAGTCTAAGACCTGGCTTAATCTGTGTCCGGGAAACAAGCCCTGTTTGCAGATTTTTCAGGCTCTGTGTTCAGCAGCCAAATTAGTGACATTAAACAAGAGTCATAAGCTAAATATGGGATTAATTAGTTGGCACTTTGAAGCTTAAACTGTGATTTTTTTTACTCCTCTTGGGTTGTGCAGTGAAAGGCTTACTTTTTGTATTGTAGTTACAATCTACACCTCTTCTAATCACAGTGTGAGGGATGTTATTGAGTTGTGTTTTTACTCTGTAGTAGTCTGTAGTATAATAACTGTCAGGATTTAATAACATACTGTAATACAAAGTCCCTCATTCATTGTCATCGTCTGTAGAATATACCATACTGCGTTAAGTCTATTCTAGCCTTTATGATTTAGTGCATGGGGCTAAAAACACGCAGTCACAGTTTGAGATTATTTTATTGCTCTGCAAGTACTGCAGCAAGCTTGTATGTAAAAAAAGAACTGTTTAAAAGGTTCAAAACTGATTCCAAAGACTCTCCTCATGTGGAGTTTTGAAATTAGTTTTGTACACAAGACACTGTATTCTTTTGAGCTCAGTCAGACATAATCTTATTTAGCTTCTTTATAATTCAGAAGTATGGGAGAAGAACCCTGACTAAGGTATTCTTTCCCGTGTAACATTCTATAAGTTTAGCATTCTAAAAATCTTAAAACAGAGATATGTTAAGTACAGTTGTGGTCAAAAGTTTGCATACATTCATAATAGATTTGTATGTCGTGCCAGTATTGGCCTTTCAAAGATCTCTGTAACTGTTGCAAAATCATTGGATTGCAAACACATCTTTGATTTTGTTGTGGGTTTCCTGAAAACAACGCAACAGTGACACAACACAATCAAGATTATACATGCAGCAAATTATACATACATCTGCTTAAATTAATCATTTAGTGGTGATGCAAAAAGAGTTCAAAAGAGTTTAGTACAGATCTGAGAGGATTGCTGATTTACACATGATTGGTTCAGATAGTCGGATACAGTCAAGAATCACGAATCAGCACATTTTTCATGATCATGGACTAAGAAGCTACCATGCAAATCTACACCTTCAAGTAAGACTGACGTTTGTCACAGAACACATGGACAAAGAAAAAGCCTTCTGGAGGAAAGTTTTATGGTCAGATGAGACCAAGGTGGAGTTATTTGGCTACAATGATCAGAGGTATGTTTGGAGGAGTAAAGCAAAGGCTTTCAGTTTCAAGCACATTGTTAACTATTAAGCACACTGGTAGAACTGGTAGCGTCATGCTCTGGGGCCGTTTTGCTGCCAGTGGAGCTGGTATGTTGCACAAAGCGGACAGAATAATGAAGAAGGAAGAGTTCTGATTTCAGACATCAAATTTCTTCAGCAAAGCGGTGAACCATTAGCTGGAAGGTTGAACATGACTGTGTGTTCCAATGAGACAAAGAACGTTTGAACACACATTAGAGCTGGTTTTAGAATGGTCTTGACTTAAATCCTATTAAAAATATTCTTCAAAGAGAAATCCATGCCAGAAAACCAATACACTTTGTTACTCTCTAGAAGCCAAGGACAGTGGTCACAAATTCAAGTTGGATTCAGAGGCTTGTTGATGGCTACAAAAGTATCTGATCAAGGTATTAAGTGCTAAGGGACATTTAATCATTTAATTTTAAATATAAATTTTGCTGTATGCATTTTTTTGACTTTGTATATATATTGTTTTTAGGAAACCCACAATATATTTTTATTTGTGCACAAAATTTGTGATTGATTTGTTGTGATATAGGTGTACTGTCTCCAATCATTCTGTCACAAATAAAGAACAGTTACAGAAATCATTGAAAGCCCTAACATTAGGGATGTAACGATATGCCCAGGTACGTATCTCGATACTGGGTTCACGATACGATATGTATCACGATATTTTGAACAAAATTTAAAAATGAAACTGAA
>JBBPCY010000142.1:11181965-11207298 GCA_037974405.1 Brachyalestes nurse | reverse complement strand
ATGACAGGGAGGATCAAAACAAAAACACAAGTGACACTGAACAATGAAAACAAAGACAGGGCAAGACTGAAAACAATGAAACAGAATGGGGAGAGATGGAAAATGCTATTTAATAATGTCTATTTTTTGTTCTTGATTTTGTTGTTTTTAAACTATTTCTATGACTTTCTCTGTCAATGCAGTGGGTGTATCTGACCATGCAGAAAGTCCACTGAGTCCATGGAGTGACCGAAGGGCACCGCCATCCTGCCAGGAAGACAGGAACAAGCAAAGGATTCCAGGATATCTGAAAATGCTTGCTTTCTTTATTCTTTCTTTATTATGCAATTCAAAAGTGTTTGGTTTGTTACTCACTTTTATGACAGATATATATTCACGTGTTATTTAGCTGGGGGGGTTGCTTCAACAATTTTCATATATTTCATATATTATTTCTTACTCAATAAAGAGCTAATGCACCTGGCACTGTGTCTGACTTCAGTCCCCTATCCTCATTAGCTGGGGAATATTTTATCTCAGTAGCTGATATTAAAACATTCTGAATTATTTTGAGGTTAGTGAGTCTAATGAGAGTGATTTTTCTTCCTTTCCAGTTCTACATCTGTCTCACTGTTTCAAAATATTGTATATCTGGCTACGGATCTGACAGAGAATGCCTCTGTAAAGACTAAAATTAAACATTGGGTGTTTTCAGAAAGCAGGATTTATCATCCAGATAAAATGAGCTGAGACTCAAGCCTGTCCAACAGGAAAAGAGCTGAGAGACATTCCTATTGGAGAGTTAGTCTTCAACTTAGAGCTTTAGTTATTTGGATAACTAAGAAATTCTGCTCTGCAAAATATAACCCATTCTTATGTAAGTCATGCTGTAGTTTGTAGACAATGCCTTAATTTCTTTGTAGCTTCTCTGAGACAATTAGATCTGATAGAAAGACAAAGAATAGTCCCCTGGTTTAAAGATGTTTCTTCTGAGCAGAAGTCCCCTGTAATCTCACAAGAGTTTCATCTTGAATTTCAAAAGATATATCAGTAAGGTCTCACACAGATTTTCCATCATATCTATCTGCAATTGAACAAACAGTTCATACTCAACCATGGACAAGAGCCTTTTAAGTTTCAGTACTTCATCAGGGTCAGAAGTGTCTCGTGTCTCATTTTAGGAAGTTTAAGGGGCATCATTAAGGAGTCATTTAAACCATCAAAGAGCAACATTTAAAGCATAAAGTATAGTAGAGGGGTGCAACAGTGGGAGAGCCTACGCTCCACTCGAGCACTGCTAGCAAAAACATGGACAAGTTTGTGCACCCAGCCAAGCCTCCAGCAGAGGCTGACTTCATCAGCTGCAAGTTCAAGCTCCAAAGCAAAGAAGAGAAAATGATATGATAAGTCATATCTGGCCCTTGGTTTCACAACAACAATGGTGGATAACGAGGAGAGACCACAGTGTGTTTTGTCACTCACTGCAGACAGTCTGAAGCTGAACAAATTAAACACACCCTAAGCATAAAGATAAGCCAGTTGATTTTTTTAAAGGAAAACACACAAACAGCCAAAAAACGCTCAACTGGCATCATATAAAGATGCCTACCGAGTTGCTCAGTGTACAAAAATGCACACAATAATTCATACTTCCCTTTGATATCCATATGGTTGCAACTATGATTGATTAAGCAACAGCCAACAAGTTAAAGGCAATTCCATTATCAAACAATATGATCGCGGGGACTTGGATGAAGTGACTAACGTACATCGGATACATCTATGCCAAGGATTTCAAGAAGGATTTGCTGTTCTGTAAGCAAGTTACTGGCAGAGCCACTGCAGTAGAAATGTTTAAAATCGTTGACACTTATTTGAGAGAGGTTGATCTGAAATGGGAGAACAGACAGGGCGCCCGGTTTTTACTGGCGCGTCCGCGCCGCATCGAGTTGAAAACATCTCAACTTTTTAGAATCATGAGGAGAATCATGAGGAGAATACATGACTAGCACGCCGCAGAGAAAATCGCAAAAGACGAGAAGAAGGTAGAGGCGAGGTGTGTAGCACTGACTGGGGACCATTGGACATGTTTAACTGAACAAACAGTAAACAAAAGTACATCTTACTGAACATAATTTATTTTCATCACCAATTATCATAGAACAGCTTTATCAAGCAGTTTGTGATGCATTTTGGAAACAGGAGATGAGCTCCTGGACTAATGCGCCACCTGGCTTGAGAAACCCCTTGTCAAATACTTACTTTTAGTCATTATTTGGGTACCACACATTCTGAATGCCTTTGGCAGAATTAAAATGAGCCATTTTAATCTAGATTAACTCCAAGATTACAGTGAGATTAATCTAGATTAAAAAAATTATCTATGCCCACCACTAACCCCTTTTTACAGACACTAGTCACTGGACTACTTAGGGCACTTACCGTAATAATAACAAATGGCGCAACAGGATCCTACAGTTTCCGCTGAAGTATGGTGGACTGGCTGAACTTCCTGCCAAACTAGTGAGAGTAGCTAGTATTAAGCAGAATTTTTTATTTATTTGCGCGGTGCCTCCACTGTGAAAATACTACACTGTCCTGATGTTAGTGTGTGTGTGTATCTCCCCAGAAAAAGAAAGAAAACAAAAAACCCTCTGAATAACACATTTATATTACAATATCACACTTTGGGATGTACACAAACAATAGAGAGAAGAAAAAAAAACAAACCAGCACCGCAGTTTGAAGACAGCTTTTTTAAGTTGCAGATTGCAAAAAAAAGCAGGATGTACAGGACTCAGTAATGATTACATGAATTTTATTATTGATATTTTCGAGGTCCCTACATATATATATATATATATATATATATATATGTATATATATAAGCACTTTAGATTATCAAGAAATGTACTAATTTACTAATTTTGTAACAAATATGAACATAAATTCAGCTACATTTCCATATAAAATTTAACTTTAAATATAGACAGTGTGTCTTGAAACGGTAAAATTTTGATGAACTTGAAAGTTATGAGAACGTTATGCAGAGGGGGGGCATGTAGTCACACACAGACATGGAGCAGTCACGCACACTCTTTCTCAGAGAGAGAGTGTGCACGTGTGTGACTTGTCTTGTCTTCGTATTTTAGTGTTTTAAACATTTGTTCCCCAATTTTCTACAGTTATCTCAGTTTATTTAGTATTAGTAAGCTGTACCCTGTCTAAACATGTGGGTAGAGAGAGTTACTTCAATGTTTCTTTTGTGTACGAGTTTTTGTTTTTTGTTTTTGCAAAAAACGGGGGATTACTGTATTTTGACCAACATATCTGTTAAAGAGATTAATGTTTTCTCTTAAGTGTTTTTGGTTAGTTGCTCTCCATGGCAAAGGTTTTAGCTATGGCACCATGATCATAAACATCATTCAGAAAACATCCATGTGGTAGTACAGAGGTTGTGGTTGTTTTTGTGTGAACAGAGTTATCAGCCGTGCTCCTGGACTGAAGTTGGTGGTGGAAACGTTGATAACATCTCTAAGACCAATCGGTAACATAGTACTGATCTGCTGCGCCTTCTTCATCATCTTTGGCATTCTTGGAGTTCAGGTAAAGACCTGTGGAAGTGTCCACTCTATAAATGAAGAGTCTCTAATGAAAGAATACACTCTGAAATCATTAAAAAGCAAATTTTAGTAACATTTATTTTACTGTTTAGCTTTTTAAGGGAAAGTTTTACCATTGTGAAGGCCTAGACACAAGAAATGTCACCAACAAATCAGATTGCCTAGAAGCAAATTACAAATGGATTCGGAGGAAATACAACTTCGATAATCTGGGGCAGGTAAGAGTTAATTTTTAATATATATTATGAAATATGATTTTAAAAAACCCAAAAGAAATCATCTCTGCTGTTCTAGGAAACCTTGGGTTCTGGCATTCATGTGGATGTTACCTTTCAACCATGGACGTTACAAACTAGTTTAGTCCCCACCTCACAATTTGCAAGAACCTTTTGCTATCTTAGTGCAAGATAACAAAGAACTTCAGCATAGAGAGGTCAGAGCAGGTGGCCCAAGAGGGACATACACAGTAGTAGGCAGGTGATTTTAATGTTATGGCTGATTGACGTATGTACACACATGCACCAAAGAGATATGAATGGGGAATACTAATAGGCCAGAGATGGGAAACCTAGCAAGGAAAACAGAAACGAAGTGGGAACAAGAACAAGAAAGAGAAATGGGGAAAAGGGAAATATCTTATAATGTTAGTGATTTGTCTGTAATTAGGCCTGTCACATTTATTAAATAGTTGCCTGATCGCAGTTATTTCAAATGATCGTAATTATTTGAATTAGGCGTAATCTTTATCTGCATTTATTAGAGTCAAATGAATGTAAACAAAGAAAATAAGACACTCATTTATTGAGAGGCGTCATTTTACATGATGCTGTAACACTTTAATAAAGGTACAGTAAATTAATTATTTACTTATTTGTCATCTATGTAGCTAATGGTAATGTTGTTATCATGTATGCTTGCACACGTTCTTTTGCTCCAATTTTTACACACAAGAAAAACATGCTTGAATGATTCTCTGTAGCTCTGCTGCAGTTTATTCTTTGCAAAGGATATATATGTATACAACAATTAATTAATTTCATCTTAGTACAGTCTAGCATTAAATACTAGGTAAAGATGGCTAGGCAGAAAGTGTATCAATCAATTTTTACAAGTTGCAGTTGTTATATTTATATAAATTGCAGTTTATATGCGATTTAATTTAACTAGAATTTAATGATGGCGACAGTCCTATCTAATTTCACCGGCCTTCTCTCTATTTCTCAGGCTCTCATGTCGCTATTTGTGCTGTCTTGTAAGGATGGCTGGGTGAATATTATGTATGATGGGCTGGATGCTGTGGGTGTGGATCAACAGGTTTGATTTTTGTTTTGTCCTCCAGAGGCATTTTGCAGTAAATTCACTATTAAAGTTTAAGAGCTTAAAAATGGATTGCCTCTCATCTCTTTATCTCTTGCTCTTCCTTACTTTTGGCAGCCGGTGCGTAACCACAACCCGTGGATGCTGCTCTACTTCATCTCTTTCTTACTGATTGTAAGCTTCTTTGTGCTGAACATGTTCGTGGGTGTGGTGGTGGAGAACTTCCACAAATGCCGTCAGGACCAGGAAGAGGAGGAGGCGCGCCTGCGTGAGGAGAAGAGGCAGCGGCAGCTGGAGAAAAGGCGCAGGAGTAAGGAGAATTGCGGGTCTGGTCGGTAGTCTGTTTTTCTGAGCACTGCCTGCCTCCAGAGCCTGAGACAGAGAGAGAGCTAGAACGAGAGCAAAAAAAAAAAAAAAAAGTCAAAAGTCTGAAGACATTAAAGTCCATGTAGATTTTGGCACTGATCTGGTGACAGCCTTGGATTGTGATGGTCTGCAGCATGCCCTTTGCATGACATCCCATTGCCACCAAATACTGCATGACAGGTAATCGGGGGAAAATTGCTTCACATACTGGGACAGTTCGGGCCTCATTTATTGAATACACTCTGTGGTAGAACAAAAAGGGCAATAAATGAGAAGGAGTTAAAACATTTGTCTTAGACTACGGAACTAAAACTCAGGCTTACATAACATTCAGTTGAGCAGCGCATTGCCTTTCCGAAGAGATCAGGGGAGGATAGGAAAGATTCCCACTCACTCTATAAACGTCTCACTGACTGCATCTCATAATCACTGTGAGTAAAGCAAGTGCCAGCAGCATTAATTCAACCTGGAGAATTAAAAACTCCCAGGAGACTTAAAGACTAAAAGCACTAGCCATGGTTTTACTTGACCCAATGAATAAGGAATTAGATGCTCACGCATATGCATTTGCACGCACGCGCATGCCACAGTAGAGTTGTCTGACTAATGATCTCTAGCATAAAAGTTGACAGTTTTATCCCCTTCTGTTTCACTCTTCCCATGGATCACTAATTCAGTCAGTGGGTTAGTGGTGCTGCTTCTGTGACACTTCCGCACATACAGCTATATTACAATAAAATTTCATCTTTGATCTAATCATAGTCCATCTGGCTACTTACTTGCATAAGGTCTGAGAGACACTTACACCTCAGAACCATCTGCCCTTCTCCTGAGAGCGCTCTTATAGTGGGGACTGTGTGGAAAGTTCCTTCGGCTAACATTTTGACACACAGAAATCACGACTAGCCTCGGAAACGCCCTGACTCCTCAGTCAGAGTGTATTCTTATGACAGCACACAGTGGTGTGGCTTTAAAAAGGTGGAACTTTCCCTGAAAGAATGATTGATTTATGAGCAGTTGTCAGCTTCATCTGACAGCACAGGAACATGCCTTAGGTTATGCAGGAATTTGGACACCAGTCGCTCGGCGAAGTGCTCCTTATTCCACCATTCGCCCTGCCATTATATTCCATTTCACCAGAGTGGAATCACAACTAAATTTTGGTTGAAGCAATAGTTTTACTAAAAATCATATGTACACTTATCAAATTTGCACTCATCCTACATGTGCTACATCAGCCAAGACATGTTTGGAGTCCAAGTTTTGCTTTTTGAGTTTAGAACCAGAGCTATGGGGCTAACATTGCTAACAAACATGAAGTCAATAGTCACCTCAATCATTTCGATTAAAACATCTGCCAAAACATCTCTCAGTGCAGTCAAACCATATCCAGCTCTTCATTCAGGCTTGCTGATGTGGCTATACAAACAGCCATTTTAGATTCTAGGCACCAGAGCTAGAGAGGACTGATTTTAAATCCTCTTTACATATGAAGGTCATTCTCACAAAGACTGATTGTAGGTCAATACTCCTACACCTGGGGTGGTTTGTGAAAACCGACCTTGCTGTCTCAAAGGCTTTTTATTGCTACATGATGACGCTTTGTTCACTTCATAGGTCACATTGTTATATCGCGTCATAAATAAAATGGACAAATCTGCGCCACCAGCAGGATGCAGTTTCAGTGGGTTAAGAGATGTTTTGGAGAAGTTATTTTGTGTAATTACTCTAGTGTGTGTTAGTAACATTAGTGGTGCAACTCCGGTTCTAAAATAAATAAGCAAAATTTTGAGTACATTTGGGGCAAAAGGAAAATTGTGTAAATGATGAACCATTCCTTTAAGGCAGATTCATGTTATATCTGGTGGGGATTCATTTAAATGATTCGATTTATTTTTAAGTTCTAGCTGCATGTGCATCTTTGTCAAGTACAGTAGCTCTTGGCTTCTCTCTTGATATTTGGTAAGTTGTTACCAGTAAACATGCTTTGTATGGCAGACTCAGAAAGATGGATTAAAGTTTGTCTGGTTGCAGACAAACTAAAATTTAAATTTATTATAAATGTCTTTTTCGAGAAGACACAGTGTAACACTACTAATCAATCAGTTATTTGACAAGAATCATACAAAATGTTGTGTTCACTACAAGATGTGTGATTCACAGACACACTTATGGATATGCCTACTCACACAGCCAAAGATTGTCATGTTTACAGAGGCATGTTCTCTTAAACAGCATGTTAGCCGAGGTATGATGCTGCACGAGAGGGATCTGAATTCAGAAGGAGTATATCAACCTTACTGTTTTTATGCAATTATGTTACTCCAAAATCTAATTATACAGATTTGTACAACATATACATTGTATTATACATAATTATACAGGACATACAATGTATTTCCTTAAAATGTATAATTGTGTCCTTCTGTGTTTGTGTTCCTCTCATGCTCAGTGGCTCTTGCCTGTGCCTCACAGATTTAGCTGTGCTGCATGTACCTAGCATTGATCCTACATGGTGTCTGCATATGTGCGTTTGTGTGTGTGTGTGTGTGTGTATATGTGTGTGTGTGTGTGTGTGTGTGTGGAACAGAGGCACAACAGAGACCCTACTACGCAGACTACTCACCAGCCAGACTCTACATCCATACACTGTGTTCAAACCACTACCTGGACCTCTTTATCACCTTTGTCATTTGCATTAATGTGGTCACCATGTCCATGGAACACTACGAGCAGTCTGTGGTGAGTCAGCTCTACCTTAAACTGCTTTTGTCTAAGCTTGACCAATTAATACATCTTGCTTGTTATTTAGGTTGATAGACAGTAATTGAATTTGATTCTTTTCACGCAGTATCTCGAAGAAGCTTTAAAGTACTGCAATTACGTCTTCACCGTCTTCTTCATCTTAGAGGCTCTTCTCAAACTTGTGGCTTTTGGCATCCGAAGATTCTTTAAAGACAGGTACAGCAGCAAAGAAACCTTTATGTTTGCTGCTATTTATATAGCAGCAAACAAATAGATGGATTTTTAAATGGATTGTTTGGCATGCACTTGAATAAAGGGATTGTTTTGTTTAACTACAATATTACTGACACTTTGAACTAAGGAGATAGAACCAGGATTAAAAATGTGCTTTGAGACAGGATGTTTTAGTGTTTTATGGCTCTCAGTTTTCTTCTCGGCTAGTTCTCCTAGTTCATTAACGTCATAGAACGGTGCCATGATTCTTGCATAAGAATTTCATCAATAGCTCTGTTGAAAACAGGCTACAAAATGGACAAGGTTCTGGTATGTGTGAGGGGCAAAGGGTCACAGACTTACATTCAAGGGTCCGTCCAATTATTTTATATATTACCATGAGGATGCCACACTTTCTCATTACCAACCTAAAATCGCTTGCCCCAGTTTGCACAAAGGGCACTCTGGCAGGTCTGTTGGGAATCTTGTCAGTGTATGTCTTCTCAGTTCTGTTTCTCTTAGGTAGAATGTTGGAATTGTAATGATTTATACTGTCAGCTACACTAAAGCAGTGGATTGTTTAACAGTTTAACTTCTGCAGGCCAGATATCAGCTTTATTAGATGAAAGTAAAAGTGGATTAAAAACCAAAACAGTATCATGCTGCATTACTGTAAATGCATGCCCTCTTATCTGACTTAAAATGGTCTACACTGATTAAGACAACTGCATTATTGTTCTCTTTGTCCCAAAACTGGCCTGGGGCACAGTGTGAAATAAGTTATTGCCTAGTTGAATCTTATAACCCTAAATCAGTTATAACCCTAAATCAATAAATTGGGACTGTATGGAATATGCAAATTAAAAAATTGGGACAAGTTGCCATGCCTTCTCAGAACACATAAGACATTTTAGCACTGAGGATACTAAGCGATGAAGCATTTTAGGTGTTTTCTCTCATTCTTGTCCTGAGTGCAAAAGGACGGGGTCATTGATGCAGTTTTCATTTCGAAATTCTCCACAAATTTTCTTGTGGGGACAGGTCAGGACCGTAGGCAGGCTGATAACAGTCAGGATGGTCCTTTTCATATTTGATCTGGAGCACACATCATCCAAAAGATCTGGAACTCTGATTTGTCTGACCACAATACATGTTTCCACTGTGTGATGTTCCTACCAAAGAAGTTGATGCCGCTTTTGGACATGGATTTTTTTTTTACACAGTAAAGTTTTAAGTGGGTTTCATGAATGTAGCTCCATATTGTAGTGCTTCATGAAGGTTTGCCAAAGTCCCTTGCTCATGTGGTTAAATCAGTTATTGATGAATGATGGTTCTTGACACAGCACCGTCTGAGGGATCGGAGATCACAGGTGTTCAGCTTTGACTGAGAAAAAACATTGTTGCAGGCCTTAAATGAAGGAATGGATGTGTATTAACAAATGAAATGAAGCTGACCAAACAAAACATGAAATATCTTGGGTTGAAGATATTTACTTGTGCTTAGTGAATGAAATTGTGATGTCTGTGGTTAGGTGATGAATCGACTATTGTATTCATCTTTGTGTCAGTTATATCAGACATCATGAACTAAGGAGAGACATGATTTCCCCAGTTTATCATTTAATCTCATTTTAGTGAAGCGTAATGCATATGACCATATGTGGCCACCTTTATGTTGATATGTTTAGAAATAACGAATGTTTAGAAATGTAGTATGTACTGTTTAGTATGTGTTGAAGTAGGTCAAACCATGTTGCACCATAATTTGTAAAACACTGTTCCTGGCAGGTGGAACCAGCTGGACTTAGCCATTGTGCTTCTCTCCATCATGGGTATCACTCTAGAAGAGATCAAGATGAACGCTGCTCTTCCAATCAACCCCACCATCATCCGCATCATGAGGGTTTTGAGAATAGCCCGAGGTACTTCAACACTGCTGCCTTAGCTGTCAGCAGAGATTTACTTTATATCATTCGCGTGCATTTGAAATTGCAATGAGAGCGAGTGTGATTCACATTGTGCTTACCTTTTACAGTTCTGAAGCTTCTGAAAATGGCTAAAGGCATGAGAGCATTACTGGACACTGTGATGCAGGCTCTACCACAGGTAATCATCCATCATGTTGTGTCAGTATGTTGTTGCAATGTATTTGCGTGTTTGCAAGTTTCATCTGCACAATACATTGTTTTGTTATTATAATATATTATAATATATTATTATTATTATTATTATTATTATTAGTAGTAGTAGTAGTAGTAGTAGTAGTAGTATATTATTGCATTTTGTTATTATATCAGCCTTCACAGTACTAATATAATACAATATGCAAATCAGCCTCTGAACAGTTAATGTATTACTGATGTTTGTGAGCACTCTGACCAATCACAGTTGTTGTTTGGGTGTCTAGATGAAATAAATATTCATACTCTTTAACTACTTTTACTTAAAATAATACAAGCCAGTCTTGAAACATGTCATACTGATGGTTCACCATTAGTATTTTTAGTATATTGCAAGGCATCACAGTTGCAGTGTGCAGCAGTATAATCACAGTGTGCTATGAGTGTGTGTGTGTGTGTGTGTGTGTGTGTGTGTGTGTGTGTGTGTGTGTGTGTGTGTGTGCGTGCATGTGTGTATATTTTGTAAGTGACAGTGAGCGAAAAGGCAGGGATGTAACCATACGGCTGTGTGTGGCTGATTCTTTAATAATACAGTATATAATACTGTGTTGTCTGTTTAGGTGGGAAATCTGGGCTTGCTGTTTATGCTTCTCTTCTTCATCTACGCTGCACTCGGTGTGGAGCTCTTTGGGAAACTGGGTCAGTGCTGCATTCCTCTACTGTGCTCACACTTTCCTTCTTTCAGCATCAGTGCCTGCACTCCACACGGCCTGCCATTTTTGGTTTTAGGTCGGAAATGTTTAGATTTGATCCTTAAGGGCAACTTTCTTTGCAAATTTAGAACTCTCCTTAAACTACAGCAGCCTACTGTTATAAGGAGTGAGAGAGAGCTAAATTAGCTTTGCTGATCTTTGGAGAATTGCAAGAGCTTACCCCTGTGACAGCAGCTTATTTTTATGAGAGGTAGCCCTTGGGCTCAAGCAGACATTTCTGTGTCAAGTAGCTCCCTGAAAGAGACTTCTTATCAGAGGAATGATAGGATTAAGCTCTGTCTTGAAGGATGTGCACTGTAATTGCTTTTATTTGGCTTTAACTTTGAAATCAATGCTAATCATTGGGTCAGACACTTCTGAGGGCAGACACTTGGTTGTCCATTAAAAGATACAACAAATACTGTTTACTTTAACTTTTGATTTTTCTTCCTGAGATGTGTGTATAGTGTGCCAATGCTTGACTGTCACTTGTGCCTTCCACCAATAATTTGTAGAATGCAGTGAAAACAACCCATGTGAAGGACTAAGTCGTCACGCCACTTTTGAGAACTTTGGAATGGCTTTTTTGACCCTGTTCAGAGTTTCAACTGGGGACAATTGGAATGGTATAATGAAGGTACTGTATGATATAGTATTATTATTATATTTTATTATATTGCTGTCGTGTTTTGGTGTCATAAAAATGCTTAATGTCTTGTGCAGGACACTTTAAGGGACTGCACTCCTGAAGATAAGCACTGCCTGAGCTACCTGCCCCTGGTCTCTCCCATCTACTTTGTCACCTTTGTGTTGATGGCCCAGTTTGTGCTGGTGAATGTGGTGGTGGCTGTGCTGATGAAGCACCTGGAGGAGAGCAATAAGGAGGCCAAGGAGGAGGCTGAGATGGACACAGACATCGAGTTGGACAAGGAGGCTCAGAATATAACTGATGTCTCAGGAGACAGCAGTGGAGGGCCAATGGACCGGGAAACTTACGTAGGGCTAAGGCCTGACTCACCTGGGCAAGTAAGTCGTAACTCTAGTCTATTTTGTTGGACACATCAGCATGGGCACTACTTAAAATGTGTGAAACGATTTGTATTTTATTCAGTATATTAGCAAACTGTTTATCAGCAAACAGTTCGACAATGGTAAAAAAAAACATGATCAGATATTTAGACCTTGTCCACAAGTACACAGGTATTATTTATCATTTTGGCCTTTTATGCACTCACAGTGTTTTATGTGATAGAAAAAAAAAGATTTTTTGGAAAACAGTGTGTGCATCATCATCTCTTTTGCTTAGCGACAGAGTGTGCACTGTATTCTCCCTTGTTTGCATGAAATTTGTGTAATGAAAGGGTGTCGACCACAGTCCTGGAGGGCCGTGGTCCAGCACGTTCTGGTGATTTCCCTGCTTAGAAACACCTGGTTCTCCTCGCCAGTTAATTGTCAGGTTTAGTCAATGTGTTTGAGGAGGAGAACCTTCAAACTGTGCTGGACATCGGTCCTCCAGGACCGGAGTTTGACACCCTAGTGTAATGGCTGGAGGCATCGATAAAATAGTGTTGGTTTTATCATAGCTAACAGGACTCATTATGTTTACACGTAAATATGCAATTACTCTCTCACTATTTTGAGGGACAGAGACGTCAGAATGCGCTACAGAGGCCACTGCTACATCGAGCACTCCCACGATTCAGGCTGTGTCCGAATAATGAATCTTCATTTTCTGCCTGCCCTGATTTGGCCTGATTTGTGGCCTTGCTAAATATATTGGTAGGGTTGACTAGCAATTCCACTTGACTACCAGATGAGTCAAAATAGACAGGATGGGAAGTTTGGACACACAACACAAACCACCACCAGTATCAGTGTTTTATAATGATACCACCAGAAATGGTAGTAACTTTTTTCAGGCTTCTGATTAACCAACATAGTTTCACTGTTAGGTTTATATCACTGCCTGTTGGTATGACATGTTCTTGACACTGTGTTTTTGCATTTTCTTGTGGGCTTTTTAAACCATTTTTAAAACCATACATGTGTGGACAAGATTTTTTATGAAAAACGAAGAAAAACTCACATTTGGACTAGGATTTAGTCATTTAACAACACAGTTGTTGTCACATTTTGTGTCTTACAATGAGGACACACTGATAGCTGAAAGTCTAAAATATGCAAAGTTATAGAACATGTCAGACTTTTTTTTAAACTTTGAGCTACAACACAAATAATGTTTGCTGAATGTTTAAGGGTTGTGAGTCTCTGTAGGGGCTGGGACTGATTGCTGCTACAGTTTCTGCCAAGGAGCTCTTCTGCCAAGGAGGCTCTATGCTTCGTCAGCTTCAGTTAGCTGGTGAATGAATCTGCTACAAGAGCTTGCTTGGATTTGTGGTTGAGGGAGGGGTTTGTTTATGTACCAGAGCAGACTATGGATAAACAAGAATATCTCTTATACAGGATGAGGGGAGGCAAGGGACTCAGGAGAATTTGCTTTCTCCACGGAAGATGTCAGTATCCAGGATGCACTCTTTGCCCAATGACAGTTACATGTTCCGCCCTGTGAGGCCAGCCAGTGCTCCTTACCCACTGCAGGAACTGGAGCCAAATCAAGGATATCTGGAATTAGGTACCTAATCACTTTCATGCCATTGGGTTCATGACCATGTGTTTTTTTCTTCTTCAGTTGTTTTTTATTGAAACAGTTAAGTGAAGCAGTGGAAATGTAATGGAACTGAATGATCCATTAACTTTCCATATAGGCTCTGTGACCTCAATCCACTCCCAGCCATGTGAGGGCCATTCCCTGCTCCAGGTCCCTGGTGTTCCTCCTCTTCCCCACTTTAACATCTGCATGCCCAGGATCCCTCCTCCCATGCCTTCCCCCACGCATAGCATAGGCAGGCCACTACGTAGGCAGGTACAGTAGTTGCACCAGTTTTGCTCATTATTTTAAATCCAGAATGTTTCTTGTGCCATTGCGATGCATTGTTAAGATGTTTTGGGATATTATAATAGACTGCACCTGATTTTTTACATTTTTTACATTTTTATTGTATATTCCAGTTCTATGTAAATAGTCCTCTGAGTCAATTTTAAAACTTGATAATTCGAAGTTTTGTTCTGTTCGTATTGTGCTGAAGTTGGTGATTTCATGATACGTTGGAATATGTTTGGACTGATCAACACCAAACTGTCTTTCCTGTCACCTGATTGTTTATATCATGCTTTGTTATTTTCCTTCAGGAAGCAGTTAAGAACGACTCTATCGATGTGCAAACTTATGACTTCAGAGACAACCTGGATGGACAAATTGGGACAATTGCAACTAACTTTACCCTCCCAGTGCCCCGAATCTGTGGCCCCAGCATCCCGCAGGTGTCAACCTGCAGCCGCTCCCCCAGCGTTCACACCCTACAGCACCCTCGCAGCCAGCACAACATCCCTTCCAGGCCTCCCAGTCAAACCAGCAGCAGCAGCACCAGCCCCAGCAGCTCTATGTTTGACTCAGCTGACCCAGCTGATGAAGAGGTACGTCACATCAACAGTTCAGCCAGGTTGTGGATGCGTGTTCCAGCTGAGGCACGAAGCCACTCGCTGTCCCCCTACACCACTCCAGGGCTGCTGCTACCTGTCCCAATGAAGAACTGCAGCAGTGCTGCCAACCTAGTCTGCGGCCTCAAAGACAAGGATGGTAAAAAATTCTTTAGCGTGGACACCGAGGGGTTTCTGGACAAGCCCTTTGGTGCTGAGGACCACCGCCGGCACTCCATTGAAATTTGCCCTTCCCTGGATGACGACATGTTCAGTCAGTGCAGCAGTGAAAAGAAGCACCCCCCCATACGTGGACACTCATTGCACATCCCCAGGAAGAAAAAGATGAGCCCTCCATGCATCTCCATTGAACCCCCATTGGAAGTAGAGATCCCGACCACTGTAGTGTCCATGAAGAAGCTGCCTGAGAGCAGCATGTTACTGAGAAGGAGGACGCCATCCTATGAGCTGGAGCTGCATCGTGACTCGTTAGACCTTCTGGAGCACCAACTCCCCAGCCAGCCTCTCATCAAAGTGGAGAGGCACCCATCCCACTGTGGTGACTATCTCTCTCTCCCACAGTTCACCTTTGACCCGGCAGACCCCACTACCATGGGCAGCCTGGCGGGCATCCTGTGTGAAAATGATCCTTCAATACAACCACACTCGCCCTTTGATAGCAGACTGGAGGAATCCACTGACTTCAGCACAGTGAACAGGACTGCTCAATGATACACACAAAGAAAATCTGGATGACTTTGGAGAAACCTTGCAGTGCACACCATGCAGCGTGGCACTTTTTTTTGGTGTGGGGCACCAACCACTTAATTCAGTAGCCAAAGTTTTTTGAGATATAATATTATGTAAGCCAGCCAGGAGTGGGAACTTTGATACGAGAGTGATCGGGCAAGATGGGATATGCAATTTCAGGTTTCCATTTGAAACTCTGGTTCTTATCTTACTCCCAGTGCTCAATCACATTGATTTGAGTTCAGGATGTGTAGTGTTTTTTTTTTATTTGTTTTTTTTTTATGATTATTCCTTTATCCATACCGTCTTGTTTTGAACATTGCTGTTTTCTGTAATAGATTTACATACAGAGTAAATAAAACAAAACAAACACAAAAAACAAACACGAAACATAGGAACTGTATATGTTCTGTACTTTATTAAATCATATGTTGTAAATAGAGGATATATTGTATTGATGAAGAAGATAGATCTATTCATATGCACATATTTTTTATAGAGATCTATAATGTTTTTTGCACATATCAATTTGAATTTCAAGTTGAATTGTCTTTTGTTGTCCTCTTGTGAATGTACATTTTTTTAATCAAATAGCAGTGGGATCAATTATAGTCTGTTTAGACCTACTGATACTGAGATGATTTTTATTTTTCTATTGGGAGATGGGGTATGAGATATTAAAGTAGATGAAATGAGAACCAAACATCAAACAATCTGTAGCCTGAGTGCAATACACTGTAAATGTATATGTAAGTTTACTCTGTTAGGTTGCTCACTTTTTACACATAGTCAGTATCGTGCATCTCACTAACACAACCCTATACCATTCTCAAGTTCATCTCAATGTACGCAGGAAGATTTTCCAACACGCTCGTTCATCATTGAACTTAATAATGGCATTTTTAGACCCTCAGCTGTGTCACGGGTAGTATGCATGTGAAGGACAAAATAAATCGATGTAGATATGACATGTTAAAGGTAGACTTTGTCCTTTTTTCTCCCTAATTTCTCTTGTCCTTCATGTCAGAGGAGAAGCCAGAGTCTTTTCTGTGAGGAGAAGGAGTTGATTTTTAGCACAAATGGGATCTGGTTTACCCTTCAGCTTTGACGTGGTGCCTCTACATTTGTGTCTGTAGTGAAGAGACAGACTATTATATGATGGAAATATTGCATATGGGTGATCCTACAACTATGGGCACTTTTGGATCTGCATGCTTTTGTTTTCTCAGAAGTTGCTGTCAGGAGTAGCTGAAACAAAATTGTTGCCCTAGATTTAGCTCTGGATTTACTGACAAACAGCGTGGTACAGTATGTTGGGAGCAGTATTATTTTTTTTTATCCTTTGATGTTGCAGTACTTAAAGCTAGTTTAATAAAACGCAAGGCACAATAATGAGTAAAGCTGTTATATTGACTTTGTGATCTTAATATTTTCTAGTTGTCATCCCAAATACAGCTGTTTCCACATTACATGTTTTTACTCACTTGGTCTGTGTAAAGCAATTAGCAGTTCTGCTGTTGTCTTATATAGATGTGAAAATGTTAATGAAGAAACAAAAAATTTGGGAGTATTTTTTTTTACATGGTTTGAAAAAAAAATGTATGACCATCCCAAATTAGCTGAATGTGACTTGTCTGGTAACTATTTTTGAGAATTGAAAAACAAAACCAGTTTAACTGATTTACTGCACATGAATAATTATTGCAAACTGCATTCCAGTTATAGCTCAAAATGCATTTAAAATACCGTGAAAAAGCGCAGTAGCAGTAATAATGGGGCTTGATTGAGAGTTGATCTTTATCACAGAATGCTTTAGAAAAAAAAACATATTTTACAAGCCAAGTCCAGGAGCAGTCTAATGAAAAAGTCTTTATTGAGTAAATAACTGCAGTATACACTGCACTTAATTAAGGGACCTGCAGATGCCCATAGTTTCAGAAACACCCGTAAAGACAATGTCGGAAAATATTTATTTTGAACTGATTCTAACCACTGCTTTTGACCATTTGATTTTAAACTGACAATTTTGCTTACTATTGTTGAAGTGACACTCAGTAAAACTCTTGAGAAATAGTTGAGAAATAGTTTTTCAATTTTCTCAATTTTTGAATCATGCTTTGATTCAGAAAGTGAAACTGTTGCATGTTATTGGGAAAAAAATTGGATGTTTTGGTGGGATTTTTGATATTTCCACTTCAATTTGTAGATGAGCTGCCTAATTGCACTGGGCTGTAATGGGCTGTCTAGGTTTTCCTCTTTGTAAATCAACTTCTTCATTGTCTAATGCAATATTTTATCTGTATCTTTAAGAGAACAATGCTCAAGCGACTTAAGTGTAAGCAAAAATGTTTGGAAGACTTTTGAAATGGCACTGGACGTGACTGAAATTTCCTTAGGTTACCATTGCTGTGATTTTTTTGTAAAAAAAAAAAAAAAACAAACAAGAAAAGACTTTTTGGGAACAAATTTTTGAACAAAGTAGTAGATACTTGCGTGAAGGACTTGATTGTACATTCTTGAAGTGTTGGGACCACTTTGAGTATTACAATAGATGGAATCTGAGCTTTCGCCGTCAGGCAACCTAGTGTCCTTGAATTAATAATTCTAGTATTTTCCTCAAGCTTTCCTGGAAGAAACTTCCAATGTTTTTCTTATTCTTTTTTTTTCCTTTTCTTTAGGCAAAGTGTCTGCAATAATTTCAGATTTCTTTGATTTAAAGTGGCTTGGATGTTATTGCAAGGGAGGTATTTAAATGACTATACGATTTCTACTGTATTGTTACTTTTTATTGTGCGAAGGTCACACGCTGATCTGAGCAATATTCTCTGTCATCTAAAGATAAACATTTTTATCCGAAAATAAGCCGTCTAATTTCTTCCTTTGATTGGTGGTGGGGCTTTTTTAATGCTGTTACCCTGATCCTCCTCCTTACCTTGAGTCCACGTCTCACTCATAAGAACAAATATAACCTCTACACCTTCCAGCTACTTCCAAATCTCCTATCCACATAGAAAAAAAACAAACACTGAAAAGAAAAGGAGAAACACAAAAGCTGTGTCAATGCAAACAGTTGTTTGAACAGTTATTTGAGTGTTTTGCAGCTATAATCTCCACTCTTGACAGACACCTGACCTGCCAGCCAGTTTTGTGGTTCATTTTCTAATTGTGTGCTCATCTTTTTTGTCTTCCTAGTTCTTGATATTTTAATACATGGTCATGTTTATTAAAAATCTTAATTAGCACGAAGAGAAAAAGAACAGTGAGGACAATCCCCAAATGATTGTAGACACTTGTTTATCCAGCATTTCTTCAATAATATGATCTTTTATTCAGGGGATTATCCTCCTCTATTTCTCATTATTCATTTTATCTCTTATTCATTTTCTGTTGAATTAATAGGGCCTATGTGTGCACAACTGGACTTTTGTGTCAAAGTGATAAAGTAAAAGAATTACTAAGAAGCAGGGGTGTCTGGTTACTTTTGGATGTATTTCAAGTACATTTAATCACTTCTACTAGTATACAGACAGTTGATGGATTAAAAGAAAAAAAATTCAGTAAGACATGAGGCCTCCACAAGTCGTCAAACCAGCTTCTATGCTCCTTGTCATAGATTCTGGAACCAGCTGATGGTGGTGGAGACCTCTAACACATCAGTCCAAAATATCCTGTTAGGTGATAAACTGTGCTGAGATCTGGTGACTGTGAAGGCCACAACATAGCATTCATATCATTTTCGTACTCAGTGACCCTCATATGCTGTTCATAAGGGCTTTGTCATCCTGGAAGAGACCACTCCCATCAGGAATAACTTGTCATGACTTTTCCTTCTGAGGCGCTGTGACTGTGGTTTTACATCACTGAACTCTTAGATATCTTTATAATGAGGGGATTATACACTATAAGCCTGATGTAAGTTATTGTTCTGTTAACACAGTCTGATAAGTCTTGCATTTTCTGGTTTTCCTTACATATTACACTAGTGCACCACACTCACTGAATGTACATTTCTATCACTTTCCAGTCCTATTTACCTTTACCTTTACTGATGTCTTTCTTATAGGTGTAAATGTTTTTAAAACACAGCCCAACAGCCTTATTAACTGAAGCTTCTGCTATTCATGACCCAGTAATGAACCCTCTTCTTAAGTCACTTAGCTTTTTTCATCTGGTCTCCTTCATTTGAAATTGAGGTCACCTGGGCCAAAGTCTTTATACAGGTCACAGCAGGATGTTAACTGTTTAAACCTACTATGCAGTACAGCTATCTGGGAACATCTGCACTCGTTATATTTCTCACTCATTTAATCGTTGGTTTCTTTGGCCGCACATACAGAAGTGCCAGGTAACTTATTCAGTCCACATCCACAACTAGTTACCATTAGCTACAGAGAGTGTATAAAGTTTTATTCAAGAGCCTAAGAAATTCTGTAGTAATAAATAGAAGGACTTTGTTGTTTCAAAATAGTTATAATGAAAGCAAAGGATTTAACTTCATCCCCTTAATAGTAATTAAATAGTAAAAATAGTTAATAGTAATAGTAATCTATATAAAATCACACAAAAAAAGAAACTGTAAGACTCTTTTTTCGGTTCTCAGGAGGATATATATATATATATATATATGTTCTATTTTTGTTCTGTTCTCCTCTATTGTAAACAGGGAGGACCTCTGAATTGAGCCACAGAAAAAAAAAATCTGTAAAAAAAACATGTTGGTTTCAACATGTAATCAAGACTTCTGCTAAACTATCAAAATGAATTAGTTATGAAATATTGCTATATAAAATACAAATTTGAATTCTAAAACATTGTTATATAAGAATAACAAAAATGTATAAATGTTGATCAAGAAATGTATGCCACACACAGAATCCACGTGTACAGAATGCCACTGTGGGGCTGCAGGTGACGCAGGTGTGGAATGAAGGTTCAGCACCTTTCCAGAAGAATGCATCACTCATTCTGTGTTTTTTATTCACTAACAATACAAAACACATCTAGACTTTCACAAGAGCTGCCGTGGACCTGTACAGTTTGGCAATGAGAGATTAAGAGATTAAGCCTGATCTTGGACTAGGCAGCATTCTAGTAACATTATTTCTGCCTTGTGACATTGGGGCCTGACCATTACACCAACAGGGGCTTTAATGATATTGCATTCAAATACATAGACTTTAATATGTAGTTGGTCCCTGCTTTGCTGCTAAAACAGCTTCCACACTCCTTGAAAGGCTTTCCACAAGATTTTGGAGTGGTGGTATGCTGAAGTCTTGCTCAAGTATCCTACCCACATCACCACCATCTTCCACACCTAACTCATCTAAACATGCCTTTATGGAACTTGCTTTGTGTACATGGGGCACAGTTATGCTAGGCCTCCCCCAAACTGGGTCCACAAAGCATGGCATTGTCCAAAATGTCTTGGTATATTGAAGTATTAAGATTGCCCTTCACTGGAAGGAAGTGGCCTAGCCCAAACCCTGAACAGGTGTGTCCCAATACTTTTGTCCATATTGTGTAGGCTTCAAACGGGACCCTCGGTGTCTCTCCGCCACCTAGTGGAAAGTGAACGCGTTACAGTGGAAGAGGAACCATTCTGTAGAGGAGAGGAGTGAAAGGGAAGATAAACGACGACACACATGGGCTAGTACGGAGAAAAACAAAACTAGTAAAGAGATTAGGGTTACTTCTGATAGCAAAATATAATACGAGGTAACAAGGCAGAAAATAATATTATCAGACCTGGTATTTACACTCGTTTTCTAACGTTAGGAGGGTGTTTTCTAGTGAGTTTGAGTTGGCGGTCTTAGTTAAGCTAACAGTCTCTGGTTTCCATGTAAAGAAACGCAGTTTATAAACCTATTCACTGCTTATGTATTAAATGATACTTGCGGGTGTATTTTCTCTGTTAGCATGGCACAGATATATATGTGGCCTATATATGAAAACGTTTAAGACACAGTTTGGCTAAAAGGGTGTTTACAGTAATTCTGAACACCTGAAAACCTTGAGCAGGTTCAGCACTGCAGGTAAAATGTGGGGCGAAATCGAGCCGGTCAACACACCAATGGTTTCTCCAAACTGGTGCGAGGCACCAACAGGTAAAGAAGAGGATGTGATGGTCCACAGTGCTGGAAGAGCTGCTGTGTTAGATGAGGATTACTCACAGTCTTCAGACCAGCAGGTGAGGAACATTCTGACACCTATATATCAGAGGATTAAAATAAACTGTTAGTAGCATAGATGGGTAGAGCAGCCCATTCCCATATTCAAGTAAAATGTTGTTTCTTCTGCCTAATTAAGAGTTTTAAGTTTATAAAAAATAAAGTACAAAAGTACAAATACAAGTAAAACTGCTTCAGTAGAAAAGGTTGGTAGAGGAACCTAAGCCCATATAAGTAAAAATGTGTTTCTTCTATCAAATACAAATACAGTTTTTGTTTTTTTTTTTTTTTTTTTTTTAAAGTACAAGAGTAAATAAAAGAAACTGCTTTAGTATCATAGATGGACAATAAGCCCATATTCAAGTAAAAGTATTATTTCTTCTGTCAATAAAAACCCACTAAATTTAAATTTAGGTTTATAAAAAAATGGGAAAAAAATTAAAAGCACTTAAAATAAAAACTGCTTTAGTAGCAAAGGTGCGTAGAGTAGCCTAAATCCATATTCAATAAAGTGTTCTTCTGTCAAATAAAGACACGTAGTTCATAAAAACTAAAGTACAAATACAAAAAAACTACAAAAGTACCAAACACCATTTAAAACTGCATGAATACTGAGTAACTTACAGACTTACAGTGGAACTTCATTGTGAATTCAGCATCTACCAGCATATGTACTGATGGTATTATATGATGGTATTTAAAGATTTTAGCACTTAGAACTCTCCTCTGGTTCTCCCGCTCTCCTGAAACTCCTGAGTCATTGTGGACAAATGCATCTGCCAAAGTAATGCAATGTAACGTAATTAATGTAATGTTAATGACTAAAATGTAAGTAAATAAATAGATGACCTCTTACACATATACCTGAGTATAAGTATTATTGTTTGAAAGTACTCATTTAGGTACTATTCCATCATATTTTTACTTGAATAACTCTGTAAATATAAGCAGTTATAACCCACCTCTGATTCAAACAAACCACAGTAATTTTTTTTTGGGTAGGTAATTATTAGTAATTGGTTTGATGTGCCCTCTTTACTTAGGAGGACGTTTCTAGCACCTTTAATGCAATGATTCATGCCATAGCGACCAGTGGCAGCCCAGTTAAGAGCCAGCAGCTGGGAGAACCTGACCTTACTTTGAAGGAGAAGAAGAAGGTCTTAATGGAACAATATAATGCCAAGCCCTTAGTTTTTCTAGAGCGCTATCATGCACATATGAAGCCAGAGCACTTGGAGGCCTTTTCTCACCTGAGCAGTGACTGTAGAGCACAGTACTACTGCAAAGAGGTTAAAAAACGAACATCCAGTTCAGCCAACAGGACGAGGGTCCGCAACCATCGCTACGCAGCCCTCCGAGCACTTCAGAAGGGTACGAGTGGCCACATTATGTGCTTATTTTTTCATGGCAATTCCATGTGAGATGTTTGTTTTGTGTTTATTAACTAATAAGCTCTAGTTCAGGGGTGTCCAACTCCAGTCCTGGGGGGCCGTGGTCCAGCACACTTTGTTGATTTCAAACTGTGCTGGACACCGGCCCTCCAGGACCGGAGCTTGACACCCTCGCTCTAGTCTATACAATAAACAGTCTTTAACAAATGTAACAATTGTAAGAGGTACTGCGCTAACTCAAGGATGTACAGCTCCAGACATGGAAACCCTTATTCCAGTTTGGTGCTCTAAGACATTTGTTTCAGCTTGGCAGTATTTCTCAGTTAGCTGGATAACTGAAGCTGAAACTTGAGGTTTGTCCAATATGTTTGTCTTCATTGTCCTCCATTTGGACAGTCCAGAATTTCTGCTTAACTGAGAGGTCCTGCTTTGTGAAGGACTCTCCTGGCATGGAATTGTGCTGGACTTTGGCCTTCTAGAATTAGATTTGCCTGTCCTAACAGGACCTTTCTGCCTTCATCCAGAGGGCCAGTACTTCAGTGAGGAGCAGATGCGTTTTCGAGAGCCTCTGCTGTACGAGCAGTACATCGGGCAGTACCTGAGCGAGGAAGAGATTCTGCAGCGCTCTGAGCAAGCCATGCAGAACGGCCCCGGAAATTTGTCTGACCTGCTTATCAGCTCTTATCAGGAGAAAGAGCTTCAGAACCGGCTGCAGGAGGAGCAGGACAGAGAGCAGTGTGCAGAACAGGAGGAGGAAGATGAAGAGGGAGAGGAAGGTAAGAATCTTTGCACTTCTGCATTGCTTGCAGAAATGTGCTCTGCTTTTTAGAGCTGCAAGATCACATCGTGTTGCAGTCATATTGCTGCATATTGCAGTATGCCTTCTAAAATTCTTCTGCAACACCAGTAAAGACTGATACAACAAAGATTAGCAAATAATAAAAGTGCAGTCTTACTTCTTTTGTAGTCCTGTACAGTATTTTTCCATTCCAGTCCATGGAATGGAACTTTCTCATTTGATACACTTAACAAAGTTTGATTTCTCATTTCATCAGATAATGTAAGTAAAAGTCAAACCTGACCAACAAGACAACAGAAGCAAAGACCACCCCACAATGGAATCAATTCATTTAGCTTTCCTGAGAAGTCACTTTACTGAGAAATATTCCCTCCTCAGTTATCTGCAGGGTTTTATTGTTTAACACCACCATGACTTCATGAGTTAAGTTGGGGCAAGAGGAAATCATTGTGCAAGAGGCTATCATTGTGTATAATAAATGTTTACCAAATGATTTCTGCACCCATAGAGAGCATGGCGTCTAGACAGGCAGAGTGGGAGCCGACTCCTGAAGAGAAGACAATGCTGAGAGAAGAGTTTCTGAGTCAGATGCATCAGCGCTTCTTGGACGGCAAAGATAAGGACTTCAACTACAGGTTAATTCTGAACTGATGCCTTGAAAAATGTAGCAAAATCTCAACAATCAGGGAAAACCAGTGTGAGACTGTATCTCCGTGGTGGTTTGCTTAAAAAATCTATTTGAAACAAGCTCTTGCTTTACCAGAAAGTTCATTAAACTTCATGCCTATGCTGTTATAAACCATAAGTAGCAGATTGTTTCAAATATTAATTTAAAAATTATTGAATGCATATCCTGTGGAATGTGAATGTTAGATGATGTGTATGTATTTTGTTTGTTCCTGTCACAGTGAAGTGGATGAAAACCCAGATTATGATAACCTGGACATTGTAACCCGTGATGCAGAAGAGCGATACTTCGATGATGATGATGACGACGAAGAGGAGGAGGAGGAGGAAGAAGAAGAAGGTGGAACCACAGACAATATGGACTTATAGTTTTATAATCAGTTGATTTAAATGTGTTTGTTACATGTTTTGAATTGTACACTGGAACATTCATGTTTAATGATTCCAGTTGTATTGAATAAAAATTGTCTTGATCAAAATTGAAAGGGTGTGTGAAGCATGTTTGTTTATATTTGTTCATAAAAAATAGAAATCGTAAAACCACCATGTTGGATAATTGAATGTCGCAGAACCACAGCAGTGTCCAAAGCTGAAGAAGACTTATTTTAATGAAGTGACAACACAAATCATTTTATGTTTGTCTTGTGTTCTGTATGGCTGTAAAAGTCATTATCTTTTTAAAAAATTAGCCCAGGTTTTACAATATTTAGAAAAAAGTTTGATGACCACATACAAAAGTCCTAAAATGATCGATTTCATTACAATTGGTATCCATATGAGAAATTAGTTAATCCAAATATAACAATGTAGTTACAGTTTTTTCTGATTGCTTAAACACATTTTTTCTAATAACTGGCTATTTTTGCAAAACTCTACACACAAATTGA